>CM022709.1:26026677-26180690 GCA_012295165.1 Asparagus setaceus | reverse complement strand
AATGGAGCTAGAGTAGTCCTCACGTGGCCTGATGGTTCCACATCTGAACACTCCATCACTTTTGAGTTTTGACCTCAAACAATGAGGCGAATACAAAGCACTCTTGGCGGTCTCCAAGCCACCCTAGCGATTAAGGAGAGCTTCGTCTACATCTGGCGACTCTAACTTGTCATCTACCAAGTTAGGGAGATTATGAAGCTAAAGATTAGAATGATCCTATACTTGAAGGCGGTCAAAAGCTCTTGAGCAATTTTAATTTCAGAATCACCCAAGTCCTCATGCCCTCAGCGCTCGGGTATCATATCAAAGCTCTAGTCGTCATTTCGGGGAATAGTGGGGACCCATGTATCTGGACACCCTCAAGAACCCTAGCATCATGAAGCTCCAACTAACTCAATCATGCGGTCGAGACATCAGCGGAACCCTATTGGATGGATCCACTCATCCGATGTATCGGCGGGGGGACCTCACCAGAGAATGCTACTGAAGCAAGGAGTCTACAAAGGAATGCTTGAAGATATCTTATGATCAATAACCGGCTTTGTCGAATGTCATACTCCGGCAATAGTATGGGGGCCTATCTTGATGTCTCCAACCTCTGAGAGGCGGTTATATTTTGAAAGAGATCCATGAAGGAACCTAGGAATCACCAAGGAGCACGAACTCTGCTTGAAGAAGATCCGTCAAGGTTATTCTTGGCCTACCATCTAGCGAGTCCAAAAGACTTCGTATCTATATCAAGACACTGCCAATTCTTCTCAAATGTGCCATGAGCTTGACAGCCGAACTCACTCCTTATAAGCCCAATTCTCTTTGCTCAATGGGAATTTGGATTTGTTGGGGCCTCTTCCAATAGCTTGAGAACAACGAAAGTATTTGATTGTTGCCATTGACTATTTCACAAAATAGATAGAAGGTGAACCATTGGCCAAAATTAGCGAGAGCAATACCACGATTTTGTGTGGAAATCAATCGTCTGATTTGGAGTCCCCACATCATTAGATCTCTCGACAATGGCACTCAATTAGATAGCGAGAGGCTTACGTAATTTTGTGAAGAATGAGCGATCTGACTCAAGTTCACTTGAGTACACACAAAATGCAGACTTGCGAGAGGACAAATACATACTCCAAGCTTTGAAGAAGAAGGTGGACAAGGGTTGGAAGGTTGAAGAGCTACCGAAATACGTGGTCTTACCGTACCCCCACAAAAATTTCCTTTGGAGAAACCCCATTAAAACTAGCATATGGGGCCGAAGCAGTCATCCCGGTAGAAGTCAGCATGCTAACCATCTGACTACAGCACTTCGATGAAGATTTGAATTCGACTGGACATCAAGTCGGACTCGACCTCCTTGAGGAAGTTTGAGAAAAATCTCTCGATCACAAGTCATCAATGCTTGGAAACACTACTGAACAAGGTCCGTACCGAAGATTCGAGCATTGGCGATCTCGTCCTCACGAGCAATTTTCAAGAGACACGGTAGCGGCAAATTGGTACATAGCTGGAAAGGATCTTATACGGTCATCGAGGAAGTACATCCCCGCAATTATCGGTTGCGAAGCTCTGATGGGAGAATCTTGCAGCACCCTTGGAACATAGAACATCTCAAGAAATACTTCCAATAAATGCAACTGTAAGATTCTCATGACTTTTTAATCTCATTATGCTATTCTTTTGTAGCACTTATAAGACCTCGCATGAGCGCAGAGCACCTTCGAACCTTGGTATCCTTTGAATAAAGCCAAGGCACGCCATCGAATCGGTCAACTTCGTCTCAAAAGACCTTGGTATTCTTTCGGAATAAAATCAAGGCACGTCATCAACTCGACTGACTCTGACTCGAAAGACCTTAATATCCTTTTAGAATAAAATCAAGACATGTCATCAACTCGACCGACTCCGACTCAAAAGACCTTGGTATCCTTTCGGAATAAAACCAAGGCACGCCATCGACTCGGTCGACTTCGACTCAAAAGACCTTGGCACCCTTTTAGAATAAAACCAAGGCACGTCATCAACTCGACTGACTCTGACTGGAAAGACCTTGGTATCATTTCAAAATAAAATCAAGGCACGTCATCAACTCGACCGACTCTGACTCGAAAGACCTTGGTATCCTTTCCGAATAAAATCAAAGGCGCCCATCGACTTCGATCGACTTTGACTCGAAAGACCTTGTATCCTTCGAAATAAAACTAAGGCGTCATCATTCGACCAACTCCGGCTTCGAAAGACCTTGATATCCTTCGAATACAAGCGAGACGCGCCATCGACTCGATTGACTTTGACTAAAAGATCTTTGTATCCTTTCGAAATAAAACCAAAGCATGTCATCGACTCGACCGACTCCGACTCGAAAGACCTTGGTATCCCCTCGGAATAAAACCAAGGCATGTCATTGACTCAATCGGCTTCAACTCACAAAACCTTGGCATCCCTTTAGAATAAAACCAAGGCATGAAGTCGACCCATTTCAATTACAAATCTCAAACAAGATAAACTGTAGATAAACATGCAAGCACAATCAAGAAAGGTACACAGATCGAATAGACAAAAGTGCATCATTTTATTCATATATAAATATATTTACAATGTAGAGAATATTTACATCACAAAAAAAAGATACATGAAGCTCTCAAGCGGCCTGACTCGGAGCAAGCATGGGTCTTGAAGTGGGCGCGGCGCTAGACCTAGGAGCATAAGCCGAGCGTGGAGGGGCAGTGGCAGTAGAAGTCGGCAGAGGAGTCAACTGGGGCTCAGACCCAACCTCTTCATCCTTATCTCCAGGGTGACTAGACTAACTTTCTCGAGCAGACCCCTCACCCGTTCCTTGAGCCAACTCCTCGCCCTCCTCTTCTCTATCGTCGACATCCAGGACTAGCCCCCTTCCCTCATCTCTATCTCCAGAAGATGGTGGTGACTCGTGAAGGATAATAGAACCATTCTGGATCGACCTTGAAGTCGGGACGGAGCTGCATCTTGAAGTAGTCGAAGCTGGCATTACAAGCCAAGGCCACCTCCACCTTCCCGAGAGTGCTGTTGCGATATTTCTCCACAACCTCAACTCGGTAGGCCTCAGACTGGAGATGGTTGAGGTGACCCTGCAGGGCCTATATTTCAGCGAGAGACGACTCTCGTTGTCTCTCGTCCTCTAGTGCTACCCAGGCCGCCTCCTTTCATAGAGACTCATGTGCGGCTACCTCCTCCTTTAGCTGGTCCTGAATGGTCTCAACATTTTGGCGAGCCAGCCAAGCCCGTTCAAAAGTTACGGTGCTCTCCCACCTCTCGACCTCGACCTCATCCCTCAAGTATCTCACCGTGTCATCCCGTTCATGGAGCTCATGTTTGAGATGACCAATGTCCTCCTTGAGCTTGTCGATCTCAGCCAACTTCTTGCTGCTGGACGTCTTTAGGCCCTTGATCATCTCCTCCTGCATCTCCACCTCCTGACGCCATTTCCCCTCGCTCCTTCTCCAAGCTACCAGCTCATCCTCCTTGGCGGCTAGCTTCAGATCGGCAGCCCCCCGAGCCGTCTTCTCAGCTTCCAGCTTCTCCAAGAGCTTGAGGTAAACTTCCTGAATGTGCTCGAAGCACCCAAATAGCTCTTGCTCCACCAAGGCCCCCGAAGTAGATAGCTTCTCAGGGTCTGATGGAGACCATAGTCGGGCATGGTCGTGAGGATCTCATCATCCTTGGGCAGCAAAAATTGGTCCATAGCCCTAGCTTGGGCCATCCGAGACTCCAAGATAGATGCCCTCCTGTCGAGACCCCATCGTGGGATGAACCGGTTCTCCTCAGACAGTTCCCTCTCATATCTGGGGCCGACTTTAGGCATCCCCATCATTAATTTCCTCAGCTCCCCCCACGCATCCGCTGAGATCTCATTGATGCGGTGAGGGAAAGGCCAACAAATGCGGCCCTCTTGGGCGGAAGGTGCTTCTTCCGCTACTGGCTCTTCAGCAACCGGCTCCTTGCCTTGTCGGTAGGCTGACTCAGCTAGCAAAGTCTGGGCCGTCTCCTCTTCAGTCTGAACCTAAGCTTCCACAGGCTCGAATGCTACCATTTCACCCCTTGGCGGCGGGTGACTCCTAGATGACAATGGCGTTGGCCAACTCTATATGAGTGGCCTCAAGGATAGGAATAGCGAGGTTTTGCCTTCCTCGGCTTCTTGGCGAGCGGTATGGCTTGCCTTTCGCTCTCCTTCCTAGCGTCTTTGGTTGGCCTTTCCATAGGGACCTTGGCGCTTACTCCTCGAGCGCCTCCTCTTCTTCTTAGACCTCTCGGCTGGCGGTGGAAGCACTTTCGGCCCGGCCAACGGTGCAATTTTAGTAACCTTGGCTGCTACCTCCTCGGCCTCTTAGGGCGGTTCAGCCCTCGAGATGTTTTGAGGCTGATTGGGGCCCCTTTGAGGCAGCATCTGACTCTTTGTGAGCTAAGGTCATTGCTTTCGGTTGTGTCTTCTTTAAATCGGCGGGATGGAGATGCTAGCCACTATAGAGCCGTAGGATCAAACTAGTTCTTGATCCTATGTGACCCGAGAATAGGCCCAAATCTTCTCAAGCCGTGTTTCTCCTCGATCATTGAGAAACTTCGGCTTGGGACATCCTTCTTAATCTTGGGCCAAGCCCAGGAAGATAGGATCAGGTGCGCTTTAGATCGGATGAACCTCTCCTTCTAGTCTTTGTTAGGCTCGGAGAGTTTGAGATGACTTTGAAGCCGCCCAAATTTTGGAAATAATAATGGCCCTCCTTCTTCCCGGCGAGGAGATGGCGAGGATGTGGAGAGTCGGCTCGACTCCCACCGATGGCGATCACCGAACCCCACGGTGTAGCGATGGAGTTAACTTGATTTGAAGGGAGACCCCAAAGCATCAAATGTGTGGCGAGATGGAGTGGGAAATGGAGACCGTACTCCAAATGGCGGATGTACACCAGGGCGATGACGCCGCTGTGCTCATATACCGCCTCCTTCTTCTCCGGTGCTGACAATGTGAACTTGCGGGGGATGTCGAATCGGTCATAGTAGCTTTCAAGCTCCATTGAACACATCTTGAGTGAAACTTCCTCAACGGTCGATCCTAGCCTTACTGACGGGCGATAGCGAAGGAAGCCATTTGGATGAAAGATGCAGGAGAATGATGAAATGATCGAAAATTGCTGGGCCGAAGAAGTTCTAGTGTTTTGAAGATAAGTAGAGCCAACCCTTCTGAAGAATGAAGATATATATAGGCTTGAAGGTGGGCGCGTGGTGAGATCTTAGCGGTCACTTCGGTTATTGTGGGCCGGTGAGATTGACCTCGAATTCAAAGTGAACCTCGGCGAAGCACTACCGCCGGTTGACCGCCATCTATTTCGTAGAACAAGGCGATGCTAGTGCATGATCTCCTGTGATGCCAGAACATCATGTCAACAGTGGCCTGTCAGTCTTCTCATAAATGCGCCTCGGGTATCCAACAGTCGACTGTTCTGTTTCACTCGGACTCGGCCACCCGAGTTAGAGTGAAAGGGGCCAGTGTTATATCATATACATGACTAAGTGCTAATCCTTGATGGGGAGTCAACACGTGTCCCATATTAAACTAAGCACCAGATCAGCCTCACCCTATGCGGGATGACTCGAACAGATTCAACACTCGATCATTCCCAAGAAGGGCCGAGTCGAAAGACATCCTTACTCGGATCTCGCCATTAGGAGAAACCCCACGCCTTATCATTCTACAAGGCCGGGTTGAGAACTTTTGAAGCCGAGTAAAAAGGCAGTACTTATCGGCCCGCTCGTAAGACCGAAGTGAAAGGCGTCATTTGTCAACCTTCTCGTAGAGCCGAGTCGAAAGGCGGTTTATCCTCGAGGCCCCCGCCAACAGCCGATCGCCATCACATTGAATGTAGGATCAGCATCATCATTGCTCCAGCCCCGAAAGTCTTTATGACTCATCGGACCTCGTCAACACTATGCAGACATCGTCGCCATCACTTTAAATGCCTAAGTGACTCACCCCTCTATATAGCTAACACCTGTAATGTAGCTGCCAACTGAGCCTCCTGTTTGGACTCGGCCAAAGTTATGCATCTGCCCCTTGCATTTGCTATAATGGAAAGATATTGTCTACTGCGTAGGGTAAGCAATCTCTGACTAGAAAAAGGCCATACATTCATTCTTCTTCTTCTCCACTCAATCTTAGTACTGACTTGATTATTGGAGGAACCACTGGAGATCCCAACTCTGACCCTCTCACGTGTTGTCCATGTGCAGGACTGGATTCTTTGCTCAAGAACTAGCCATCTGAAGAAGATTGAGGGACCCTAATACCCTACAAAATCCACACCCAATTTTCTGTTTGATAACCGACATCAGCGGTTGGTCTTCAATTCAAGTCATGGAAAAGCCATCAACTCCACCTATGCCGGATAAATCGGCCAACAAAATCAATCGATCTCGACCCGCTATCAGTTCAACTTCCTCCATCACCTCGTCCCTCTTGGAGAAAAGTGAACACCAGCAGTAGCGGTAAGGCGGAACATTGAAGCTATTTCTCCACCACCAGCACATGTCGATGGGCCGAAAAAATAAGTCTGAGGAGACCACATGAGCCTTTTTCACTAATTTGGTGGGAACTTGCGGGCTGACCTCTGAAGCTTCCATGGGAGAGACCCATAGTGCATGGAGTGGGGCGATCATCCCGACAAAAGGTTTCACACCTACTCTATGATCACCAACTAACCACTAGCTAACTGCGGCGAGTCAATTCCCCACCATGGAAAGATCGTTAGACGAAGAAACGGCTGCAATAAAATACAGCAGCTAAAAGTTCTTAGTCCAGAAAAAAGTGTAAAGCAATTTGGAAGTACTCCCAACATATTGTAAATATAAAACTACTTTAGAAGTAGAAAATGCTTGGCTTTTTGGCTAATTTGCATCACGAGTTCTTCTGCTTTCGATCTTCATCGACCCGCAATGAACACCAAAGCCCATGATGTCTTTTAAGTAAAACCAAGGCACATACCAAGCCCTTGGTAACGTTCTCACGAGTAAACCAAGGCACGAAGCCCTTGACACTCGATCTTAATCAACTCGGCTACGAACACCAAAGCCGTTAGTGTCTTTTTAGAATAAAATTGAGGCATATACCTAGCCCTTGGTATCATTCTCACGAGTAAAACCAAGGCACAAAGCCCTTGCCGCTCGATCTTCATCGGCTCGGCAATGAACACCAAAACCCTTGCTACCTCTTCAGAGTAAAACCAAGGCACGTACCAAGCCCTTGGTATCGTTCTCATGAGTAAAATCAAGGCATGAAGCCCTTGTCGCTCGATCTTCATCGACTCGGCAATGAACACCAAAGCCCTTGGTGTCTTTTCAGAGTAAAATTAAGGTACGTACCAAGCCCTTGATATTATTTTCATGAGTAAAACCAAGGCACAAACCCCTTCTCGCTCGATCTTCATCGATGCGGCTGTAGGCATCAAAAATTGCTGAAGAACCCCAAATATGACTTAATCTTGAGAAGATCGAAGGACGACGTCGTCAAAGTCTGAAGAAGTCAATCATAGAATTGAAACTAATGCCCAAGACACCTCTTGTGTCGCCATTAGTAGCGACACTTTGTTGTGTCTCGCCATTGGCGAACACTTTCTTAATGTCGGCTATTGGCGCGACACTGTGATAATGCCTCGTCATTGGCGAGACACTTGCAATCCGCGCCAAGTTGAGACACCAAGAATGTACGGTATGTGCTCTTGAAGTGTTCAAATTAATGCTTGTGGGGGCCCTTGACTTTTCAGCATAAAGAGGCGTTGACCACATTAGTGGGCGGTTACATCTGAAAATCGCCCACTAAAGCGTGAAATTAGGGCATTTAATCATGCCTAAAATAGAGGAAAGGCTTTACAACGGCGGGAGACATCACCTCTTGGTAGCTGACGGTCAACCTTGTCGCGCCCGGCTATTGAGGAAAGTTGTTTTGTTATTCATTGTCCTTGAATTCGTTTACGGCTTCTTTGGCCTACAACAAAATTCAAAAGAAAATGCCTTTTATTTTAAAGTACAATGAAAGCGGAAATTACAACTTCTTCTGTATGAACAAACACGAGGATCTCCATTTTAGGGATCACCAGCTTGCGTGGGTTCTTTGCTGTGTAGGGACTTTTTATTCGTCGGTGGACCGCGTAATTCAGATCTGGTAAAACCGGATGCGGAACTTCTGAGGCGTAGAGGGCTCGTTCCACGAAGGAAGCGAAGCAAGGGATCGCACTCCGCGAAGGAGGATGCGCTGCGGGGATCGTACTCCGCGAAGGAGGATCGTCGGGCGGGTGAGATCTACTAGGAGAAATCCTGCGCTATCGAAGGGTGATCGTAGTCGATCGGATTTGTAGCGTAGATCCGGCGTCGGTGAACTTCGTGCTTCGCCCGGTGCTTTCCGGAACTATCGTCGGCGGCTCGTAGATCTCGCGAGAGCTCTCTCCATATCGAGAAAATCCAACCCTTGAAAATGAGCACCCTCGGACTATTTAAAGGAAAATAGAGAGGGCTCTTTGGCGTAGGACACCATTTGGTGTCGGGCCTTCTGAACACCTTTTGGTGTCGATGGCCGGACACAAGCGGTGTCGAGTTCGACGACGCCGTTTGGCCTCGTTTGGTTGGTTTTCGGACTTTTCGCGACATTTTGTCTCGATCTTGTCATTGTCGTCATAAGTCGAACTTCGATTCACTTGATTGGTTTCATCCGTCAGCGGTTCAAGTGGCGATCGGTCATTGTTCAAATCGATCTCATTGGCGTTGAATCCGATCGATCTCGCTGAAGCTTTGCTTGTTGGATTCATTCCATAACCGCGTAGCCTCGCGACTCACATGCGTTAGTCGACTTGCTTCCGGCGTTTTGCGGCATCGGTTTGTCGAATGGATGGCGGTTGTCAACCCGTCCGCGAGTCTTGCTCGAGATGCGATAGCGATTTTATGCCTCAGATACCCCTCCAGCGTCTGGTCTCGATTCTTTGGCGAGTCTAGGATGCTTTGGATATGATAAACCCATCACCCTTCAATGTGATGGGACTTGTGAATGACTTTGGCGTTTGATCTCTCCACTCCTTCGGTCTTTCCGGTGCTTTGTAGGATTCTTTGAAAGTATTGCGATCTTGCATTTTTGTTTGACCGTTGTCGAGATATTGGCGGAAGTCGGTGGATAAATTCTTTTGAGATTAGCTCGATATTTGATTCCTCCAATCCTTCGGGTTCTCGGTGCCGTAGGATGCAGGGGTATTCTGTGTGCATTTATTCTGACCGTTGTGAATTTGCGGCTGATTAAATTCTCTTGCTATTGACTCGTGTTGGTGGTGTCATCCAATTTGACCATCGAGACTCCCGTTGATGGAAATCCTTCGCTGCGATCGTTCATTAGCCAAACTATATGGGTTTTAGCCTTCTTCGTGAGTGCAGCGTTGGCCGTCGCGATCTTCGTGGATCGAACGTTGACCCGATAAATCATTGGCGGCGATGCATTGGTTGGCATTGTTACTATGTTACTCCTTATTTGAGTATGATTATCCTGCGGGAAGGAATTCTTCTTGGGATTTTATTCCAATTCCAAGCTGTTGATGAGGGCCTCGTACCGAGTCGGCATTGTCTGATGGGAGGAGTCCTTTCAAGGAAAACAGCGTTGTCGGCGTCAATATAAGCCTTGTCAAAATTCATCAATTTATCCCTCTTTGAGGTTCCATAGTGGGAGGAAATTGAGGGTTATCAATTATCCTTAAAAATATGGCAATATTTTCGGGAACTTCGTTAAGAATTAGGAAGCGGTTTATACTTGTAATCCTATTTGGAGTAGGATTAGGCGTAGTTGATCGGCGTCGATATAATCCATACGATCGAGTTATCCCAAGAATGTTTTTGTGAAAATATTCTTAGGGAACTTCTCGACAAATTAGGAAATAGTTTATACTCATAATCCTAGTTGGGTAGGATTAGGCGGCAGCGTTGATCGGCGTCGATATAATCGCACTAACGAGTTATCCTAAGAATATTTTTGTGAAAATATTCTTAGAGAACTTCCGACAAATTAGGAAATAGTTTATACTCATAATCCTAGTTGGAGTAGGATTAGGCGTAGCGTTGATCGGCGTCGATATAATCATACGATCGAGTTATCCTAAGAATATTTTTGTGAAAATATTCTTAGAACTTCTCGACAAATTAGGAAATAGTTTATACTAGTAATCCTAGTTGGGTAGGTTAGTGACTGGCGTTGATCGGCGTCGATATAATCCATACGATCGAGTTATCCTAAGAATATTTTTGTGAAAATATTCTTGAGGCTCTCGACAAATTAGGAAATAGTTTATACTCGTAATCCTAGTTGGAGTAGGATTAGGCGTAGCGTTGATCGGCGTCGATATAATCTACTGCGATCGAGTTATCCTAAGAATATTTTTGTGAAAATATTCTTGAGGGGCTCTCGACAAATTAGGAAATAGTTTATACTCATAATCCTAGTTGGAGTAGGATTAGGCGGCGTGGGAGAATACTGGGTAACATTGAGCCGTAACATCTCCAAAATCTTTCCAAATATTTAGGAAAGAGGATGGGTAAATTATTGAGTTGATTTGGATTCCTTTTAGATATCAATTGGGCTCAATTAGAATTCCTATCCATAGCCAATTAGGACTCCTCATTCAAAGGGATTGGGTTCATATGGGGTTGTTATAAATACCCATAATCCCTCCTTTTCTCGACCTAGGCCAGCCCCCTTTGGCTCTTTTGTTTTGTTTTAGTCTAGTCTCGCCGTCTCATCTTTCTCAAACAACGAGGTATATGCATGAGTATTTTACGCCCTCCTTTTTCTTTCTCTCTTTTTTTGTGCGTGCAAGTGATGCGGACGCGAGGAGAGCGAGGCGATGGAAGCGGCGTCGGTGGGCAGCCCGGCGCCAGTAACTGGCGGTATTGCAGCGCCGGCGCCGGCGCGGGCTATTCTTCGCGCGCCAGCGCCAGCGGTGAAGCTATTGAGCCCGGCCAGCGCCAGGCTATTCGCGAAGTCTTTGAGGCGGCACCCGCAGCAACTGCCCGAGTAGGCGGCAGCCAGCGCCGGCGGCAATGGCGTGGCGCCCGTGGCGGAGTGTTGCGGCGTTAAACCGGTGCTTCGTCGTCGGACGGTGTAGCCATTGGTGTCGGTCTCTTTTTTACACTTTATTTGTTGATTTTCAATTGTGTATTTGACTTTTCGTCGTGTTTTGCGGCTTCGATGTCGTCGGGAAGATCCGCAGCGCTCAGAAGCCGACCGTCTATTCCCTCTGCGATGGCGTGCCGCGTCGTTCTTTGGTGAGATTTTCATGTTAAATTGCTCATTCACAACTTGTATTTATAAATTGCATGGCCTTGATTCCTCCTTAGTGGGGAGCGGCCGTATGTATTGATCTCTCCTTCGTGAGAATGACACTTTCGTATAGCCTTGATTCCTCCTTCCGTGAGGATGCGACACTTATATTTCGGCGAGCGGCGGGGCGATTCCATGGCGTACTACGGTCGGATGGATAGAATACATCGTCATTTTATGTGACGGGGTACATTATCCGATCAATGCGTAGTGTGTTAGACATCGATCTTCCGTTATAAAGGCGTGACTCTATCTCACAAATTTCATTGAAATGAATTCAGCGCCTTATATATAATTTTTGTTGGGTTACGACTTACGATTTCATCTTTTCGGTTGAGTATCCCTACAGTGCTTCCCATGCGGTTGGCCGGACGTCGTGGTGACCACTTCTCCTCCTCGATGACCCTACTATTCTTATTTAGCCCGGTTTAGACCGGATCGCCCGTGGAGTGACCCGATTAGTACTTGGAGGAGGTCCTCGTGTGTTGAATTGTGATGGCATGACGCCACTGAAGATTATTGGTTCTTCGGCCTTTGGGCAAGGCGGACTATTTGTTTGGCGATTCCGTTGATGACCGGATCGGCTTTCATTGAGTGAGCAATGGCTGCACAAGGATGATGGTGGATTTTATATCTCCCTTGGATTCCCGTCATCATTTGTTTAGCGAGATTCACGGCGGCGTAGCCGGAGAAGATGTCGTGGCGCTGACGAAGGAGTGTGCGGCATTCATTGCGGGTTTATCACCCATCGTCGGTTCTGGTTCCTCGAGGCGAGTTATCGGGCGCACCACAGTATATTGGGCTGGACTCCCGCCTCGTGGCGAGCATTTCGTCATTAGTCGGACTTTGAAGAACCGCCTTGCCTGTTGGGGCGGGGATCGCGGCATCTGGTCATAGATTCTTGGTGGGTTCATGCGGATAAGCTTTGGTGGACTCGTTTGACTAGTCACGTTCTTGGCGATGGGCGAGGAACTTCATGCACGTGGTTTATATGCGCGATTCGTGCCACCATGTATGGGCTTCCGATCGGTACCAACCACTTCTTCACTTTATCAGAGCTCTATGATCACGATTGAACACCTTCTTAACGGGCATGGCGAACTAGGATTGGCTTTGCGAGATGCATCGGGTCACCGGGTTTACCTATGGGAAGGATCTTTGTATCGAATACTTCCCGCCGGCCGAGAGTAGATTCGTGAAGGATACTACTGCGACCGTTATGACACTCTGTGGGACCTCCGCGTGCCATTATCACATTGCCCTAGCGAGATAGAGCCGTCGGCAAAAGGAAGTCAATTATCGGCTGAAGCGGTTAAGCCAATTATTTGTTCAAACATCACGGAGGGCGATTGATGGCGGTTGTGGTGGCTCCTTCTACCCCGAGAGGTTAATGAGTTGATCGAAAAGTCCGGCACTAAGTCTTATACCGAGTAGTGCAGATGCGGTTTTCAGCGAGGACCAAATTCGACCTTCTTATGGCATGCGGTAAAACCCATCGGCGATGACTCTCTTAGCGGCTTCCTCGCCATCTGGTTGAAGAAATGTGTGATGCCGTGTTAGCTGCGGCGCTTTGCGTTAGAGGTGCTTTATCTCGGATTCGGTGGCTCATAAAAGGAGTTGTCTCTTCTTCGGTGATGGTGGCTAGCGTTCATCGGGGACTTCGTCAGCCACGCCTTTTCGGAGGAAAAACAAACCGTCGGATGAGATCCCTCATGTCAGGTTGAACTCCGTATACCTATTTGATGGCTGGTTTGTTCTTCATCGTCACGATATGATGGCAGCCAAAGCTTGCGAGATCCATCGTCCTTTTCTCCAATCCCTAGAGGAATGCAAATGGCAAGAGCGGATTTTTGGCGATCTGAAGCGGTACCAAATCCAAAGGGTTGGGTCTTCTCTAGGTGTTTTCCTCGGTTCTCCGGTCGATGCAGAGTCTTTGATCGATGAGGAGAGACACAAAATGAGCGGACTTTACTTGGCGTTGGTACTTTAATTGGTTGACCAACATCCGGCGGTTATCTTATTGCCAGTGAAAGCGAATGCTATATTGAGCCTTATTTCCCTTCGCTTAATTCGTCGGTTCGGTTCGACCGGCTTCACGTTGGGAACCCGAACGGGAGCTCGGACTTCCTTGGTTTGTCGATGGTCTCCGGCGTGGTTGTAGTATAGCGGGTTGTCTGAGCGCTAAATTTAGCCTCAGTGCGATAAATGGCTGGAGTTGACATATCTATCTTGTAGGCGGCCTTTGACCCCGCCGATGAGCTCGTTCTGTGAAGTCTCTTGGCCTTGAAAGTGAAAAGGCTTCGGTGCTCGGTACATTCGGGGAGGCCTTCGAGCCTGAAGAAGCGTCGCCGTATCATCGGGCAGTCGATGGGAGGTCGTAGTTCATGGCCCGATGCCGGGGAGATGACCGGAGAGAAGTTGCAACTCATGAAGAGCTCACGGTACTCTCTCCTCTATTCTTATTATTCCCTTCCTATGATATCCTAGTCGACTCGATTTATCCTTCGGGCATACGGGCGGCGGTCGCCCTTGCAATGAGGACAAACTCATAATGGAGCTCCTTTTAGCGAAAGAGGCGGTTCCGAATCTAGCCACGCTTCTTGGACCATTATCTTGGATTCGACAAGTGAAGACTACGCGATTGATAAGGAATGTTTGGTGACCCATAGTCTTCGATTATTCTATTCTTTATGAATCTTACGATCTCCTCACGTGCGGGAGAATTTGGTGGCGGCATTTTGATTTTCCTCTCACGACCCGTAGAGTCGGTTTTGTGGAGCAAGTACCGGAGCTATGGCGAAGAACACGAAAATACCAACATAGGACTGGGTTGGAAAACCGGTACATCTAATATCGGTAATTTTCCTATCACGGGCGACAACTTGTAAAGACCGCGAAGCTTGTTTCTCTGCAATTCTCATCTATTCTTTTGGCTCTTATGTCGGCTTTTTAGATGGAGGATTTGAGGATTTGATCGTGATTTACCGAGGCGTTCCTCTTCTGGCGATATTGAGCACGAGTTAGGAATTCCTAGGGGTATCGAGGCTAATTCCTTTGAAGGTATAAATCCCTTCACGATAATCATAGGACTATTAGTTTTAACTAATGCGTCTATGATTGAAAATGTCTCCTACTTGATAGAGGGCTTCGTCTGGCGACATTGAAGTTGCTATTCTTCGAGTCGGCTTCCGTAGCCGTCGATATGTCGGACGTGCGAGGTTGAAATACCGGCGAGGCGTCGATCGCCCGCGGCTGCTGTTGCTTAGCCCGGTTTCATTAGGGCAAGGAGTTGCACATGCAGTATGAACCCTTCCCTTGCGATACTCATGTTGATTCTTTTGGTTTTGGGAGTTTTAACCCTTTTCTTCCTTTTCGCGGGGTCTAAAGCGACTCTTCATGTGACTTAGTGAGCTTTGATGTCGGCGGCGATCCCTCTCGGCTTATTATTGGTGGAAATCGTTCATTCTTTTCCTATTTAGCCATAATGATAGACACACTTCTCGGTACGTGCTTTCTCCGCCGGGCCCGACCATTCCTCGATCCTAGGGTAACCACGATACGATGCGGGTTATTCAGACTTGGCCCGCTATTGTAGATGATCTCACCATTTGAGGTTAAGCTCTAAAGTCTCGAAGATTTTGAGGCGCGGCTGTCCTCCTATATAGAGACAGAGATGGCTCGCCGACAGCCTTTGGGCGGATAATCGGCGTATTACCGGACTTGAAGTTCGATGCAACAGACCGTGCATCATTTGAGATCGCCGTCGCTGAAGCTTCGCCCGCGGGTCATTTTCAGCCTTGTGTCGCCGCCGAGAAGCGAGGATAGTAAAGCTCAACAGAACTTCAGCGGCGAGGGAGAGTCCGATCATCTTGAAGTCAATTTAAGGCCAACAAGGAAGAGACTCTTGCGGTCATGTCCGAAGTTCAACTCTCGGGCGTAAGTCGGTTGGCATCGAGAAGGAGACCAAGGCCCTTAATAGCAGCGAGGAGTCCTTCAGTCGAAGCTTCAAGCTGAACTTCAGAAGCTTTCACCGATAAAGTATCCGATTAAAACAACAAATTTGTTCCCATAAATTTGATGTTTAAGGATTTGTAATCTCACCTTTTATTGATAAAATATGTCTCTTTTCTCTTTTATGCTTTATTATGATTCTTTTATTTCGGCGTAAATAATTAACCATAATACTTATAGGATTTTGGCAAACCCTCACCGCCAACGGATTTGATTAGCCTTTACCAACTACCGCTTGAGTTAGGCTAGCTGCGGATTATCTCGATCCGCTCAAGACGCCGACGCTGTGCTAAAAGAATGAAACTCTTCTAGACTTGTTGCTATGATCTTGAATACATAGGCTCTGGTGACTTTTACGGCAAGAGATCACCCGCAACGCTGTGAGGCGCTGGCTTAATCCCTTCTTAGGCTTCTGGATGAAATACCCTGCATCAACTCGTGTCTTCTTCAATCGAAAAGACTAAACCGCAACGCTGCGAGGCGCTACTTTATCCTTCTTAGGCTTCGGATGAAATACCCTTAATCGAACTCGTGTCTTCTTCAATCGAGAAAGACTAAACCGGCGACGCTGTAGGCAATAAAATTGCCTTAATCCCACACATCAACTCGATGAGCAAAGAGCTTAAGGGTCCATCCGAAAGTGAAGTCAGTCCGCCTAAAGGTTAAGTTCACCTAAATGCTTGACTTTACAAAACAAAAGTGCTGACATCTCTTGAACCGAAGGAATTGGGCAAAATGACTGAAACAATTGGTCCGCCTCGCCGAGATAGTCGATTTTCATATATAATTGGCCCAATTCGACATAACGGTTTGAAAGTTACGACCCGCTCTTTCGAAAGCATATGGGGAAGGTCGCAAATCTAGCGAAGCCCTTCCTTCGTGACGAGGTTCGCCTCGGCAACAGGCTCGACATTCAACCGAGGTTCGCCAAGACTTCCATTCGATGAGATTCGCCCGCGCCAGGCTCAACATTCAACCGAGGTTCGCCCAAGTAGCGAACTTCCATTCTGGACGAGGTTCGCCAAGGAACCTCGACATACAACCGAGGTTCGCCACGTTAAAGGAACCTCGACATTCAACCGAGGTTCGCTTACGAGTGAACTCGATATTCAATCGAGGATTCACAAGTGAACCTCATTCAACCGGGTTCGCCACAGCGCGAACCTCGACATTCAATCGAGGATTCGCCACAGCAGCGCGGAACCTCGACATTCAACCGGGATTCGGCCACGCAAAGGAACTCGACATTCAACCGAGGTTCGCCTACGCAGGGAACCCCGACATTCAACCGAGGTTCACTACAGCGGAATCTCGACATTCACCGAGGCTAGACCCGCACTTTCAAAACGACATGTTCAAGAGGCGCAGGCTCACCTCAATACGAGGTTCGTGACGGAGCCGGAGTTCATCATCCAAGTGTGATAAGGCTCGCTCGCAGCGCTGGTCCGACGGCTCGCCCACAACAGGGATTTCGCCATCCGAGGTTCCCATTTAACTAAGCTCGACTCTCATAAGAGGTTCGCCTACAAATGCTCACCATCCAACCGTCACTGTATGATCTAGTCTTGCCTAAAGACCAAGAGCTCACAATAATCGGAGCTCAGCTCAACTTGCGCTTGAGCTTGCTCTACACCGTGAAGTTCGAGCCGCCATCCATACCACGCCTCAGCAGAGGCGCCAGCCTGCCGCAGTGCTTCCAAGACCACCCACTTGAAGCATGGGAGGCGTCACATCCCATAGTGGTCACATCCCGAGGGGCATGGCTCTCCTCAGGCATGGCCACATCCCACAAATCAAGGAAGTGGCCATGCCTCTCCTTGCCTGTTTATAAGCTACCATCTCCACATGAGGGGGCTTTTGGAATTTTGAGATCAACACTTGCGCGGGGAGGAGATCAAGCTCTTCATCGGCAACCTCGAGATCATTCGCAGCCTTGGTCGTCGTCAGCGAGCGACCTCGACTTGAGCATCAGTGAAGCATCCTCTGGGAGTCAAATCAACCTCCTCTTCCTATGTCGAGAGTGTGATTGTAATTTCTTTTCAAAGTCAATCAAACAAAACTTTTTGACTCTGAGAAGATGGCGACCACAGTGGGAGCAACCATTCATTAGATGGGCGGTGGTGGCGCAATCGAACAAGATTGCGGTGGGAGCAGGTTGGACCTTGGTCATTGAGTTTGATCGGGGTAAGTGAGGAGTTCCTCTCCTGCAGGGCATCTAGCCTAGTGAAGGCGCAGGGTGTCGTCGAGTCTCGTATGAGACTTCAGCCCCGTGGCCATTGAATCCTCTCGGCGAACCTCGAGGCAGCCTTTGTCTTTCAAGGGCGAGGCTCTAAAGTTAACCCGGCGAGGCTAGAAGTGGGTTGTTAAGCAGCCGAGTCAACTTCGGATGATGTTAGCCAAATTTTGGCTTTTGGCGAGCCTCGCTCACGAGAGGCGGACCTTCTAGGGTCCACTCTCGAGGCGTGCGGGACGCGTCAGCAGCAGAACCAAGCTTCGTCGGCGTGCAGAGCTCACGGTCTCGTTGGGCCGGATTCCACTATCGTCCAAAGAAAGTCAGCGAACCTGCGTCATCATCAAGGGGTTCATTGAAACAAGGCGAGTGTAGCCCGGCGCAAACCTGCGTCTACGGGGCCGGACGTCGCCCGGTGCGAACCCGTGCGCAAGGCGAGCGTCGCCCTGGCGCAAGCCTCGTCCAAGTGGTGAATCTACCACAGCGTGAGGTCCCCTCAAAAGTGTTGAGCCTCGTCAAGTGGCGAACCTGCTGGCGAGGTCCCCTTGAAAGAGATGAGCCTCCGTGCGGCCGAATTTCGCGACAACATGGCGACGATAAGCTCGTTGGCGAACCTGCGTCATAGCAAGCGTCGGGGATGGCGAACCTCGTCAACACGAGGTCCATTACGAGCGATGAACCTGGCTTCGGATAGCGAACCTGCCATAACCGCCGCCCGAGCCAAAGGCGGCGGCCTCGCCGGTGCATGCGCTTCGACTTCGGAGCCTCTCTCATATGAGGCTCGTTTTGAAATCAGCGGGGGTACACCCGCCGATCTCGTGATTATCTCACTTTCATAGCGTGATGCGTCAAATGCAATCTCATTGTTCTTTGAGAAGCTCATCTCTACGATCGCGCACCCAATGTTCATCGACACATCGACCCGGTCTTTGGCGATTATCGACCCATCAAGCGAGGCGGCGGTTTCACCACAAAAGCGGCGGTGCGATGGTCATTCCCCGGTGACTATCAACATGGTTGGGAGAAGCGGGAGCAAGACCAAGTAGTCGAATCGTCGACCACGAATATTCCCGAGGTTCGAGGCACATTGATCAATAGCCAAAGCATTGAGGAACCGATCTTCGTGGGTGACAATCCCGTTTGACTATAGCCAATTGGGGGGGTACCTCTAAAAAATTTGAGAACTACATCGCTCACGTCTCAACCCGAATCGATTTTAGTGATCGGTGAGTGTCCTCATGGCGAGCGAGAAGAAGAGATGACACGAAGAATCGAAGAGCAACAAGCTACTATTCTTAGCAACAATAATCTATCGAGGCGCTTAGAAATGATGATGGAGAAACTTGTGGGCAAGAAGAGGGCGAAGGAGGATCAAATCGAAGCAAAGAGGCTACGGCGGGGATCATGATGTTCACTCAATGTCATCCAGGCGAAATCGAATCCAGCGTCTGAAGCGGGATCATATGTTCGAGATTTCCAAAAGCGGTGGATACGAAACTCAAAGGGCAATCTAAGGAGGCGGGGTGAGGCCATATCCTATAGAATGGGACGATGTCCCATATCCTCAAATTCAAGCCACTTAACCTAAGCCTGATTCGGGGGAAAAGTTCTCCGTCTACTACTACACTAAGCCAGGGCATATAGCGGGTGCGATCCTATCATGACCCGATTATTCATGCTCTTAAAATTAAGCCCGAGTGGTTTGAAGGTTAGAGCACAGTTCTATCAACTCTTGGAAAGATCTGCAAAGGCTCTTTATGGCCCGATTTTTCGATGATGACGAGGTGTCTATGGCCACTTGTTGGCGAAAAGCAAAGGCGAGTGCAGCCACTTTCGTCAAGAGATTCGAAACCAATCTTTACACTCCGGGACCAAGTCACCGGAAGGCGTTCATCGCAATGTGCGAGCCACCTCTCGATCAACATACTTTCGAAGATGGGTGCGGTGGAAGCACACTCTTGGAAGGTGGTGAGGCAAAGGCGAACAAGTCAGAACATGCTTAAGAGGATTGAAGCGAGAAGAACCTCGGGATTATCGTGCTAAAAAGGGAGCGGATTTCGCCCAAAACAATCGAAGGGAAGGAGACTCTTGTGGGAACTCAACCTACTTCAAAGCCTTTAAAAGCGAGATGCGATAGCGTCCTATGAAGAAGTATGATTTCAAGGATGATCGGTTATCCTATCTTCAAGACTTTGCTCAAGATGAACAAGATCAAGCTCGAGGAAATAAAAGCGGGAGGAAGCTTCAGGGCGGATGACCAAAATCTGCATGTACCATGAATGGTACACCATCAAACGAGGGTCATGCTACATCTTGAAAGACAAGATCAAGTCTTGTTAGAAGCGAGTGTTATGACTTTGCGTGAGGATCGAGAAGGTGTGCGCAAACATTAGCTCTCGGTTTGGCGACTGCGAATTCAAGTCGGGATGGTTTAAAGCCAATCCCTCAGCGAAGCGAGTTGTGAACTTTGATCTTCAGCGTGGGAGGCACAAGGTATGGTCCCTTACACTACCTGAAAGCGAAATAATGGGTTCACCACGACTTGTTATCGGATGAACAATGGACTTCTTCAAAGTCTAAAGGGAAGACTTATGCTTACCTCTGCGGCCAGAAAAGTCAATGATTCCAGGGCAACAAATCACCCCGTTGCACAATTTGTACCGGCATTAGCTACAGAAGCGGGAAAAGAGTTCTCAAGGGAGTATCGGCGTACCGATGTACCATCAAAGCGCCGGTCATTGAGCCCAAAACAAGGAAATCCGCTACTAGGAGCTTAGGAAGGACACACGAGACTTGAAGGCCCTTTCGGTTTGATGTTTTAGCTCAACTCTCAACATCCGGCGAGGATCACTTTATTTGAACTCTTACGGCTTTCTCAATCTACGGAGCTCTGCGAGAAGCATTGGCGGACAACGAAGCCTTTCGCTCATTTCCCAGCTCAGCGAAGTTTGCCCAATGTCACCGGTCTCTTCAAGGGGCCAATACCTTACATTACCTTCTCCTCGGAGGACATGCAAGTGAAGAACGAAGCATGATAGGCCATTATACTTTCTTGGTTACATTGGCTCATGAATCAGCAGAGCTCAAGTTGACCCGGGATGCATTGAGTATCATCCTTGAGAATCATACAACACCTTGGGATCCGTTGCATCGGTTGGCGACAACGAGGAACCACCATCTATGGTTTCAATGCTACCAATTCGTCCCACGGACAGATCAAACTCAAATGCCAAATAGGAGGCTTGAAGGCGGATGTTACTTGTTATGTCATTGGCCGGATACATCCTATAATTTGCTCTTGGGTGGACCACGGATCCATGAAAACTTGATCGTCCGTCTACGTTGCATCAATGCATGAAGTATGTAGATGAAGAAGGGATGGTTAAAAGCGTTGGTGGCGGAAAGGCAACCATTCAAAGGTGTGGAGAATTATTTCTTGATTACGTCCACTACCTTGAGGAAGGCCAAAGGCGAACCACGGATCGAGGACTATGGCGGCGAAATGAAGTGACATAGAGTCGAACAAGGAGTTTTTCAATGATGTAAAACCCTTTGTAATCGATCGAATGATCGATGGCGACATAGAGTCTTTAATGAAATTATGATTTGAAACTACGCTTGGGTGTTAAAAGTCATCTTGACTTGGCGTGAGAAATTCTTACGGTTGTATGCTAAGCATTGCATACATGCCCATTCGGTCGTCATTTATGACAACTCAAAGAGCACCTTAATTCTTCACAAGCGGTTTTGTGATACCGGCCGGAACAATGATCGAAAGACATTATCTTTGGTAGGTCAACAAACCATTACAAGGCTGAGGTGGAACAACCCCAAGCAAAGAACCCCAATTTTCATATTTCTGCGCGGCTAACATTTGATGAAGAAAATGGGGTATGACTTTCTTCACAAAGAAGGTTTAAACTACGGGAAAGGCATCGGGACACCGATCCGATCTGCTTACGTCGGAAGGCCGGCTGATTACTATCATAAAACTTCGTAAAGGGTTGGGATATGTGCGCCCGTATTCATGGCATGTTACGGTGAGTCGGATCACTCATCTTCGAAGCGGACTTCATGGGACTCGGCGTCGATATAGGACATGAATTTAGGTCCACGATGGCCAATATGACCTCGGTTGAGCCAATAGAGATTCAAGAAGATGATCTCTTACGCTATTGAGGATCGAGTCAACGGCTTGGAATGCAATGGGAACATCGTTTTGAACAACGAGAGCATGCGATGACAAAATAGTCGAGTTGATATGGGGGATGAAGCTAATCGAAGCCCATATTCATAGCGATAGTTGTGGTGAAGAAAGAGAGAACCTTATCGCTTTAGTGCGGGAATATATCGATGTCTTGGCAGGTTATGAAGATATGCGGCTTAGACCCTCAGTGGCTATGCATTGCCTTAATATCGAGAAAGCGCTGTTAAACAACGCAAGCGGCGATTTTCCCCTCAGGTCATGAAGTCCATTGAAAAGAAATCGAAGGCGATCAAAGCGAGGTTCATTCGGAGGTTCAACACCCGATTGGGTATAACATAGTACCCGTTTGAAGAAAAGCGGGCCGAATCGGCCGTCGCGTTGACTATCGAGACTTAAATTGGCATGTCGAAAGATGATTTTCCTTTACCAATCACGGATATTATAAATCGACAACGCGTGTGGATTTGAAAGGATGTCTTTATGGATGGCTTTTGAGTACAATCAAATCGAAATGCACCGATGATGAAAAGAACATCTGCTTTCGGACACCGTTGGGGATATCTTGTTATCTGATCATGCCCTTGGTTGAAAAATGCGAACAACATACCGGCGTGCCATGACCACTATTTTCGAAAACATTTCACGGAAAATAGTTGAATCTCGTGGGCGATTTGAGTGGTCAAGTTGTCGCAAAAGTGATCATTTACGACTTGAGGGCGACATTTGAAATAATCTTGGGCACATCGGTTGAAGATGAACCCAACTAAGTCTTTTAAGGGATGTCTAGTGGCAAATTTCTAGGGTTAAGTGGTCACGGCGGATGGTATCGCCTCGACCGGACAAAGTCAAAGCTATCCAAGAACTTCCACCTCTAGAAGCCTCGAGGAAGCCGTGGTCTCAGGCGTTTGGCTTACATTCATGATTCATTTCCAATTTATCGGAAATGTCAACCATTCTCGGCGCTCATGAAGAAAGGTGTATCGTTAGTTTGGGATGAAGATTGGGAAGGCATTGAAGACATCAAAACATATCTTTCTAATCCCCACGTGTTAGTTACCTAAATCGGAAAGCCCTTCGATTTACATCCGGCCTTCTGGTATCGTTAGCGAGTCTTCTATACGGGGCGATGACAATGGCCACGAGCGGCGGTTTATTACCTCGGTAGACCTTGTCGGGGCAGTATCGATACCCTCCCATTGAAGGAATGTTTGGCTTTGGTAGCCATCCAAAGATGCGGCACTATCTAGTGGGGCGGACCATACCGTCATCTCAAAATTGACCCTATCACGGGTATTCATGACCCGGCACTGCACGTTGAATGGTGAATGGCTAGATGGGCATTGTTATTATCGATGCGACATTCACTTCAAACCTCGAAGCGATGAAGGGTCAAGCGTATGTGATCTTATGGCTAACCATCCATTGAAAGGGAAGTCGAATTGTATCAAGACATGCACGATGAACCTTATGAAGCTAATCGGTCTCTAAGGAACAAGTATGGCGGTTGTTCTTTGGCAGACCTCGAGGCGACCCAGCGACCCGTTGGCGGTGTAGTATTGATATCTCCATGAGAACCACGTGATGCCACGGTGTCGTTATCGAACCATGCACCAATAGCGTAGCGATATCGTTATTGATTGGTCTCGACATAGCCAAACATTTAGCGTGAAAGTTGAAGCATTGGGGATTAGCACTAGTGGTAAAACAACTAAGAGGAGAATCACGAGTCGAGCGCGAAGACCTTATCCCTCATCATCGTGACCATGACTTTTGACTCCTTTGAAAGCTTTACATTGATCATGTACCGGTTGCGGAACACTTATCGAGATCTTGTGGCGTCTCTTGCGGCTACCTTCTGCACGAGAATGCTACTCGAGGTTATTGTGTCTAGTCGGCAACTATTTCGGCCAAAATATGCATTCTGATCCAAGCGGTTGAAGCGAACCTAAGTCACTTGAAGCGAAGGCTGGCGGTTCCGATCATTGACTATGTCTTGCATGGGATATTGCGAAGACATCAAAGAAAGAGAGTCGGTTAGTCGGCGAGCATCAAGTTTACTATGATTCCCAATTCTGAGACTTTGTATAGAAGGTCATATGATGGAGTTCTTGCTCCGATGTTTGTCAACTAAGGAAGCGAGCAAGTCTTGCTCATGGCGGTGTTTGTGGAGCACACCAACTGGACCTAAGTTATGGGACGGTTGCGTGAACTTGGTTATTATTGGCCGACAATGGTAAGGGATGCGTGGCTTCAGCTAAGCGATGCCATGCGTGCCAAATACATGCTAATTACCTTCACCAACCTCGGAACACTTGCATCCAACGCCCGCGTCACGGCCATTTTGAAACATGGGGAATGGATATCGTTGGTCCAATTTCTCCACCTTCTTCAAAAGGACATGCTTTATATTGGCGATAGCGATTATTTCTCAAAGTGGGCGAAGCCGTTCCGTTGAGATTGGTCAAGACAAGTGATGTGATCAAATTTGTTAAACATCATGTCATATACCCGTCACGGTGTCGAGGCGGTGTCCACGATAATGGTCGCAATTTGTCGAGTCATGCCTTCCGCGGCGATCTGCGATAAATTTGAATCGAATCTCGCGTCAGCGACTTATTACCCTTGTGAGCGGGCAAGCTGAAGCTTTTAATAAGGCGATCATCAAGATCCTTACTAAGATGGTCTCTTCAAACAAGAAGGATTGGAGCGACAAAATTTGGGGCAAAGCACGTGGGCTTATCGTACAACGGTTAGCATCAGCGGTACCACCCGTATTCTACGGTTTATGGTTGTGAAGCCATTTTACGTTAAATTCAAATCCCATCGCTTGAATGGCGTTATCCACGGAATGACAGCAGAGAAAATCATCGCCCGGCGTAGCGAGGAACTTGAAATCTTTGGATGAAAAGCGATTACGAGCTCAACGACATATCGAGCTTTACGGACCAGTTTCTAAAGCATTTGACAAGAAAGTCCGATGTCGCATTTTCAAGGAAGCGACTTGTTCTGCAGCTGTCGGCCCGATGATTTTGAACTCTAAGAAAAGGGAAATTGAACCAAAATGGGAAGGACCATTAGTGGTGGAGTCGGTTTACTTTCGAATGGTACCGCCTAACCAATCAAGAAGCGACAGAATCATGATGCCTATTAATGGTAAGTTTACGAAAAAGTACTACCGTGTCTTCTTTCAAAACTCCCATTAAGTTATCATGTTGATCACATCGAGATAACCAATTTCCTCCAAATTCTCTGCCAATCCTCGTCAATAGGATGGCGGGACCTAAAACTATCATGTTAACAATCACCTCGATAGGTCCTCAAGATTTCCTCGTCAATCCTCTCAAGCGGGATGGCGGACCCTCCAACTTGTCATGTTAATATTACACCGACAATTAACGCTAATCCTCTTCAATGGGATGGTGAGTCCTCAAGTTGCTGGCCATAACAAATTCTTGTCGGTTAACAATCACTTTTGACAAATTCCTTCCATCCCGTCAGCGGGTTGGCCCACATTTTAATGCATGTTAACAATCACCTCGATAGTCCGCTGCCGTCATTCAGTAAATGGCGTTGTCCAATTAGTCGTCATACCCTATTTCCATCATAGTTGTCATGCGGGAGTTCTTGAACAGCTTGATTATTTCGATCGCGGTCGTCATACCCTATGTCCTTTGAGCGACTGATCATTTCATGTAAATCACTTGTCGGTGACTTTGGGTTAGATAATTGGTTAACCAAGCAATATACCCTATCAACTCCCTCACGAATAGTGGCCTACCATGCGATGTGCCTCTATTTACGACCATAGTCGTTATACTCCATGTCGCTGAGCGACTTGACTACTCCCACATGATCATTCCTCTAAATGATTTTGTTAAGTAATCCTTGTTGATACTCTCCGTCCTTGAACAACGGTTGCTTTTTGATCGCGATCGTTATACTTTCATGTCAGCGAGCGATTCGATCATTTCCACATGATGGCCTACCGGCGATTGCCCTTATCTTTTAAATCCAACTGTGAGCGGCTAAGGATAGAGGAGATTTTAGCACTAAGCCTAAAAGAAACTCCCATAAACTCACCATCTTGAGGGGAAAAGTATGGCTAGCCGATTCAAGCGGTGTCGGTAAAGGCACATCAAATCCGTTGATAGATGGGGGTTTGCTAAAAATCCTAGAGAGGCGATCATTAGGCTGCGGTGAAGAATCCAAATTTACGGGTTAGTTAGAAGGTTCCTCGCTCGATGCGCGGCGACCATTTTACAAGTCTTCACGTCCAAAGTGTTCGGACTCCATTCAGCATTCAAGTCAGAAAACTTTGGAGGGTTTTATGAACAATAAAATTGCCTTAATCCTACACATCAACTTCGGGATGAGCAAAAGAGCTTAAGGGTCCATCGAGGTGAAGTCGAGGTCCGCCTAAAGGTTAAGTTCACCTAAATGCTTGACTTTACAAAATAAAAGTGCTGATATCTCTTGAACCGGAAGGAATTGGGCAAAATGCTGAAACAATTGGCTCCGTCTCGTCGAGATAGTTGATTTTCATATATAATTAGTCCAATTCCGACATACGGTTTGAAAGTTCGACCCGTTCTTGTAGCATATGGGGAAGGTGTAAATCTAAAGCCCTTCCTTCCGGCGAGGTTAGCTGGCGTGAGCTCGACATTCAACGAGGTTAAGAAGACTCTCCATTAGGACGAGGTTAATGCAGCGTGAGCTCGACATTCAACAGAGGTTAGCCCAGTAGCGGAACTCTCCATTGGGCGAGGTTAGCCAAGTAGTGAACCTCGACATACAACGAGGTTTGCCTACAGCGATGAACCTCGACATTCAACCGAGGTTAGCCTGGCGGTGAACCTCGACATTCAATCGGGATTAAGCCTACGTGAACCTCGACATTCAACCGAGGTTAGCCTCTGCGGTGAACCTCGACATTCAATCGAGGATTAAGCCTGTGATGAACCTCGACATTCAAGAGGATTAGCCTACGGATGAACCTCGACATTCAACCGAGGTTAAGCCTCTGATGAACCCGACATTCAGCGAGGTTCACTTCGGCTGTGAATCGACATTCGGCGAGGCTAGACGGTGCGCTTCAAAGCGAGACATGTTCAGAAGCGAGGCTCGACCTCACGAGGTTAGCGTGGGCGGAGTTCGATCATCCAAGTGTGACAAGGCTTGTCCGTCGAGTGGTGCGGGCTGCGCCCTAGCAAGGTTTACGCTTTCATCAAGTTAAGCCCATTTACTTGGCTCGACTCTCATAAGAGGTTAAGCCTAAAGCTCACCATCAACCAAGCTGCTTTGTATGATCTAGTCTTGCCTAAAGACCAAGAGCTGTGGCTATGCTTGGAGCTTCGCCCGAACTTGCGCTTGAGCTTGCCTGCTTGTAGTTCGAGCTGCATCCATACCGCAGCTTCGCTTGGGGCTCGGCTCACCTGAGGCTTCCCAAGACCACCCACTTGAAGCATGGGAGGCGTCACATCCATAGTGGTCACATCCCGAGGGGGCATGGCTCTCCTCAGCGAGCATGGCCCTATCCCACAAATCAAGGAAGTGGTCATGCCTCTCCTTGCCTATTTATAAGCTACCATCTCCACATGAGGGGGCTTTTAAATTTTGAGATCAACAGGAGTCAAGGATCAAGCTCTTCATCGGCAACCTGAGATCATTAGCGACCTTGAATACGTCGTCAATGGGAAGCGGCCTCGACTTGAGCATCGGTGAAGCATCCTCTGCACCAAGACCCATACAAAGGGTCAAATCAACCTCCTCTTCCTCTCATGTCGAGAGTGTGATTGTAATTTCTTTTCAAAGTCAATCAAATAAAACTTTTGACTCTGCGTGTTAAGTCGACTTCATCCCTTCTTAGGTTTGGGATAAAATACCCGATCGAACTACTGGTGTCTTCTTCAATCGGAAAAAGACTAAGCCGTGGCGTGCGACTTTAGGGTTATGGTAGGCCCGACCTTCAGCGGTTTGATTAGCCTGCTACCATTTGAGTTGGGCTGGCGTCGCGGATTATACGGATCCGTTCATACCGTGGCGTTGTGCTAAAAGGCGAGACTCTCTTAGACTTAATGCTACGATGTTGAATCGTAGGCTTCATCTTTTTCGCGGGAAGACTAGCAGAAGCGTAGCGTGTGAAGTTGGCTTAATCCTTCTTAGGCGGGATGAAATACCCGAGTCGAACTCACGGTGTCTTCTTCAATCGGAAAAAGACTAAACCCAGCAGCGTGTGGCGTTGGCTTTATCCTTCTTAGGCGGGATAAAATACCCCGAATCAAACTCAGTGTCTTCTTCAATCGGAAAAAGACTAAGCCGTGTGAGGCTTTGGCTTTATCCTTCTTAGGCTTGGGATAAAATACCCCAAGATGAATCTTGGTGTCTTCTTTTGTCAGGAGAATAGTTGAGAGCGATGTAAGATTGATTGAGGTGGGAAAGGAAGAATGTATTCTATTTCGAAGGTGGAGAGGAAGGAGGATCTTGTCTCTATCTCGAGGCGAGGGGCGAATAAGAGAGGAAGGTTTAAGTATCTGTCTCTTCGATGGAGAGGAAGGAGGATCTTGTCTCTATCTCAGGGTAAGGATGAACAAGAGAGGAAGGTTTTGTATCCTATCTCTTGCGGTGGAGAGGAAGGAGGATCTTGTCTCCTATCTCAGAGTAAAGGATGAACAAGAGAGGAAGGTTTTGTATCCTATCTCTTGCCGGTGGAGAGGAAGGAGGATCTTGTCTCTATCTCAGAGTGTTGGAAATGAAGGATTTTTCACATTTCAGTGAAAAGGCTGAAAATGGGATCTCCATTTTGAGAATCTTGAAAAATGAAACTAAGCGGGATCTCCACTCAGAATCTAAGACAAGAGAGGAAGAATGTATTCTATCTCTTTCTTGAAGAGGAAGGATGTGTCCTATCTCGGTGAATGTGGGAAAGGAAGAATGTATTCTATTTCCGATGAGAAACTAGGCGGGGTCTCCACTCGAGAATCTTGGAAGGGTCTTGGATAGCTTTTGCTTTTATAGGATTGCTAACGAGAATTTGAAAGTGGACCTCTCGTTAGTGGAAGGAATCGAGAGGGAATTCTTGGTGATTGGACGAGGAGATTTTTAGTGGGCCCACCGTCAATGAATTTGATCGGTGAGAGAATTACGAAGGAAAACACAATAACTTAGGGTTATCCTCATGAAAATGAGTGAGATATTCTCGAGAACTTCCCATCAAAGCGGGTTATCACGAATGTACTAAGGATAATACTTTTGAAACTTCCGTTTATTGGCATTAATTGCGGTTGCCATTACGTGTGATAAAGGCGATATGCACGTTTGAATAGGCTGTCTCTATTACAAGCGGTCCTTCCATTGGGTTGAATTTACCTTTCTTTTTGGAGTTGAGAATTATTGGCCGTCTGGCGGCGAGGGCGAATCTCCCTCCTTAAAGGTTCTGCATTCGTACTTTCTTGTTGAAAGCCCTCGACATCCTAGCTTGGTAAAACTCAATGCATTGTTGAGCTTCGGGCACTTTTCATCCAACATCTCGAGCTCTTGAGGCGTTTACGATGTTGTTCTTGATGCGTCATCTCATTTGCAAGAGGCGAAGTGGCGAATCTGGATTTCCAGCGGGAGAATTGCTTCACGCAGTAAACCGAGTCTGGTGTCGATTGGCGTCGTCTGGTTGTGCGATATGCCCGAGTGCTTCTCGAGTTTATCGTCCCGGTCTAAGCTTGTTATTTTTCTGGCTTTGACAAAATCTTGATAATCGTCTTGTTGAATGCCTCGGCTAATCCATTTCTTCTTTGGATTATAAGTATCGGCGAGACATCTTGTATCTTAAACTTTTAGCAAAACGATGAAGGAATTGGCGATAAATTGGGGACCGTTGTCATACGCGATCCGTCTGGGACACCATGTCGATAGATGACATGGTGTTTGATAAACCTAATGGCGGTTTTCGCCTTGACCTCTTTTAGCGGGATTGCTTGACCCACTTGGAAGTAGTCGGTGTCGCTAGAATAAACCGATCTCCTTTAGCGGCGGAGAAAAGATGGGACCTACAGCGTCCATTCCCCATGTCTCGAATGGCGGGATGTGGCGAAGGATGCAAGCTGCTCGGGAGGTGATGCATATAATTGGCGTGAATTTGACCGCGTGGCATTTCGGCGTGCTTCATTGCGTCATTAATCATTGTTGGCCAAAAGTAGCCCATTCTCTGATTCGATCGTAGATCTTGGGACCAGGCTGGTGAGCACCACATTCACCTTCGTGTGCTTCCCGAAGGACCTCTTCTGCCTCCTTGTTTGAAAGGCATCGGAGTAAAAGACCGTCATACCCCCGGCGATATAACATCACGGGTCTACAGTAAATGTAAGAATCAGGAGCTCTTCGTCGGATTGACTCTCTCTCCTTCACGTCTTGTGGCAGAATACCATGCAAGACGTAGTCGATGATAGTAAAGCACCAATCTCGGGGCTCCAATTTAGTTTGGGTTGCATGTACCTCTTTGGTAATTACCCCTTCATCTTCTTGTACCTCATTATATCCTGGTATGAAGAGTTGATGAGTCCTGACCGTAACTAGTTGCTTGGTCTCGGAAGGTTGTGCTAGCGACAACGCTACTTGACCAATGCATCTGTAAATAGCGTTACAGCGGGATATACTCAATGAAGAATTCTTCAAAGTGCGCCATTTCAGCGGCCACGATGATAGGGGACGGTCGGGATTTCTAACCGTAGTCTCCGCGGATGCGACTATCGGTTGTGAATCGCCGTATGCTTGAGTTATTCAACCCCAGCTCCTTGGCGAAGCTAAGTCCGATAAATAGCAGCGTTGTATTGACTCGTTATTGGAACAAGGTTGGTGAGTGAATAAGCACGGGGCATGACATGATTCCGGAAATCAAGACAACTCCGACTCGGCGGAGATTTTAGAACATCAGGGGTACTTCGCCACATTAGTGGCAGAAACTCGATCAAAATACAATCGCCATATTTGTTGGTGCGATGTAGTGTTGACTTCTGAACTTCATCAGGAAGATCATCATATAGCTCAAGCTGCGTCCGTTGTCGGGTTGGCGACCAAGAGATCATAAATCGCTTGTCCTTTGACCGACTTTTATTGTTTGAAGTGCAAGTCATATTGGGACAAGAGCAAGGCCCATTTAATAGCGCCAACTCATTGAGGCGGTGGGTCATAAATATTCGGACCGATTTCGTTAGAATAACATAAATCGTGCTGTAGGCTAAATAGTGCGCATTTTACGAATCGCGAACACTAATGCAAAACGCTTCGACCATTGGGTATCGAGACTTCGGCCGACTAATGTTATTTCGGGTAATACCTTTGCTCGCTAGATCTGGCGTGAAGTAAAAGCAGCAGTGATCCGTTGCCTTGATGTAAATCGAAGCGGTTTTCGGCCGCGGATTGCAACAACGGGAGGTTTAGCGAGATACAACTTGATCTCTTGAGCGGCTTCGACAAGCGTCGTCCCAAATAAGCGACCGCGCCCTTCTTGTTCAACTTAGAGCGGTGGCACTTCCCGGATAGGTTCGATATGAACCGTCGGATGTCATGTCGCCCTTGTAACCCACGAGTTCTCTCAGTTTCGGAGGTTGCAACTCTTGAATCGCCTTCACTTTGTCGGGATCGGCGTGGATTCCTTTGTCGGTGATGACAAAAGAACTTTGGACATTCCAAGGAAGGATTTGGCGGGATTCATCTTTAGGCGATGAGTTCGCATGAGCTCGAATACCGTTCTAAGATCTTTGATGTGATCTCCTTTGTCCGCGGCTTTTCACAACCAAGTCGTCGGCGTAGCATTCGATCGTTTTCGGAGATGATCTGGAAAATCTTAGTCATTGCTTCGTGATATGTGGCGCGGCATTTTGAGGCGAGCGGCATGACCGTGTAGCAATATATACCGATGGAAGTTACGAGCGGCTGTGTGCTTGGCATCATCGGGGTGCATCTTGATTTGATTGTAACAGAAACCATCCATGAATGACATTCTTTCAAATCCGCCGCGTGTTATGCGACTATGACATCGATTGATTGGAAGAGAAAGTCGTCTTCGGGCAGCGGCGTTAGTCTGTAGTCGACCACAGACCCTAATCGAACCATTCTTCTTCATGGCCGGGACTATATTAGCCACCCAATCCGGATGTTGAATTTCCTCGATGAATCCGATTCTATGAGTTTCTTTACTTAGTCTCACGATTGCTGTAAGATTTATGGGCGAAACCGTCTTTGCGATTGCTTGCCGGGTTTGACATCCACCTTGATGTTGAGGTGATGAGTCGCCGTATTAGGGTCGAGTCTGGCATGTCCTCGTAGCTCTAGGCAAATACATCGATATACTCCTGATTAGAGGCGATCAATTCTTCCTTCTCTTCTGAGGGAACACTATTACCGATGTTTATGAACTTAGGATGCTCTTCACCAACCATATTAACGTGGACTACCTCGTCCTTAGTGGGGGGTTCTCTTTGTTCGAATCTATCCCCAAACTGCTCTTTGAGTTGATGGATCCATGGGTCTTCCCATGTTGGCATATCTTCATCATCCTCAATAGTAGCGGGATCGGCAAATAACCATATTTGACATCAAAGCCTTGAAAGCTTCTCCGTGAGGTGTGAATCCCAAGTCAGGGCGAATGTCGTCTCCCTCATCGGGTGGATTATTATCAATCAGCCATGAGCATTCATCTTCTGAGGAGGATTCGTATCCCAACCCTCTGCTGGTCATATTGGTGATTACCCTTGACAATTCATCGCCTTGAAACTCCGATCTTCTTCCGTCGAAGCATCTTGACTTGGGTTTTGGCATTTTGTTGCCAAGCCTATGAAAGACCGACGCCTTCTTGGCGGCAGTGCGGTTACATTCGACAACACATACGATTAGTTTGGAACACGGACAATGCGTGTCCAATTCGGGGTAACTTCTATTTCGAGATTTACTCGTACCCCCAGCACGATAGTACAACTCATCGGCATGAATTCTAGAGCAACCCCTAGTGTGTTGGTATGACTTCTCAGGTATAGCGTCATCGTCGTCGGGCAGCGTCTCCTCGAGGATGAGCCACATTATCGGAGGTTCCAGAGTCACTTCGTCTCGCGTTAAGCCTGCGGCTTGAAGTTCGGCGGGCTCTCGAACCGATCGAATTCGGTGAAGGCTGCGGGAATCTTCTTATCATGGTGGAGAGGTAGGACCTCCATCACGAGTGAGTTGGTGGGGTCTCTTGGTAGGCCAAACAATCCTTGATCGAAATTTTACCTCGATCATCGTGCAGCAGCGAGCGCTCTAACACCATTTTCTTGCTGCGGGATAAGCCAGCGAGTTGGCGGCGAGCCTGGTGGATGGAGATCTGGATGAGATCGCCGGACGTGTGATCTTCTTTTGAATCAAGTTACCCGTGGCGGCCGGCCTTAGTCAAATCAGTTTGAGGTGGTTGATTCTTGGTGGCGTTTGCCTTCCGTCCGAATCGTTGTTCGATTCCGACTCCAAACTTGGCACATTTTCGGTGGCTTCTTGTCCACTTCTCCCTTCTTCTACATCGGGCCTCTGAACTAGAGCGTGTGTGTCTGATAGTAATGGCCTCTCGGATACGTTCTTCAAGTGTTGATCGGTTCCGTTTGGCGGACCCAATCATTTGTTGGCGGCTTGGAGGAGTTGCGTGCACGTGATGAGGTTCTTGACTTCTCACGGACTTGGATCCACTTTGTAGCGGACACCGTCGGCGATTCGGGGCCTTGGCGAACTCGCAGCGTCGAGAGAGTCGGCGCCATATCGGGGTGATCTCTGCGTAGATCCGGCGTCTTGGATGCGGAAGGATGCCATTTGGTGCAACCGGCCTTGGCGGAGTTAAGATCCTCGCCTTAAAGTTCGGGCGAGGACAAGCGGATCTTTCTTGCAGGCGGAGATTTTGGGGGAGAGACGATGGACAGGGCGATAGTATGATACTGGCGGAACCGGATCAACTTGAATCCGGTTGACTTATTGGAGCATAATTATACACCCTTGAGTTTTCGGTCCTTGAGCAGTTAGCGGGGTCAAGGGGCAGCGGCGCCTTAGATCGGCGGCGCCCATTTTCCTATCGTCCTTGAGGCCTTTGACTTCTTCTTGGCCGGGATCGGATCAGCGGCTGACCTGACGATCTCTAACTTGAGACCGTTGGCTCCCATTGTAATCGCCCGGCTTGTCGGGGAAAGTTGTTTTGTTATTCATTGTCCTTGAATTCGTTCTGGCTTCTTTGGCCTACAACAAAATTCAAAAGAAAATGCCTTTTATTTTAAAGGCGTACAATGAAAACGGAAATTACAACTTCTTCTGTATGAACAAATCTGAGGATCTCTATTTTCGGGATCACCGGCTTGCGTGGGTTCTTTTTGTCTTGGGGACTTTTTATTCATCAGTGGACCACCGCGAATTCGGATCTGGTAGAAACCGGATTACGGAACTTCTGAGGCGTAGAGGGCTCGTTTCCGCGAAGGAAGCGAAGCCTAAGGATCGCACTCACGAAGGAGAGGATCGCGGGCGGGTGAGATCTACTAGGAGAAATCTAGCGCTATCCCGAAGGGTGATCGTAGTCGACCGGTTTACTTACCAGCGATCGTAGATCGGCGTCGGCGAACTTCGTGCTTGCGGTGCTTTCCGGAACTATCGTCGGCGGCTCGTAGATCTCGCGAGCTCTCTCCCCAATATCGAAAATCCAACCCTTGAAAATGAGCACCCTCGGACTATTTATAGGAAAATAGAGAGGGGGCTCTTTGGCCGGCGGACACCATTTGGTGTCGAGCCTTATGGAACACCAAATCTTTGTCAGGCCATTGGCGGAACACCTTTGATGTCGGCCATTGGCGAACACACTGATGTCGGTCTTTGGCGGACACCAAGCGGTGTCGGGTTTGACTTGAAACGCCGTTTGGCCTCGTTTGGTTGGTTTTGGACTTTTCGCGACATTTTGTCTCGATCTTGTCATTGTCGTCATAAGTCAGAACTTCGATTCACTTGATTTGTTTCATCCGTCAGCGGTTCAAGTGGCGATCGGTCGTTGTTCAAATCCGATCTCATTGGCGTTGAATCCGATCGATCTCGTGAAGCTTTGCTTGTTGGATTCATTCCATAACCGTAGCCTCGCCGACTCACATCGTTAAATCGACTTGCTTCCGTGTTTTCGCGGCGTCGGTTTGTCGAATGGTTGCGGTTGTCAACCCACCGTCCGAGTCTTGCTTTCGAATGCGATAGCGGTTTTATAAGCCTACAAGCATCGCGGCGGTTTGATCTTGGCGATCAATCTTGTCGCCCACTACGGATGTTGGACACTTGATGACTCGTGTTCTTTTCAGATGTGACGCCTCCCAAAGGCTATAAATACCCCCCTACGTCCACTAGGGAGGGGGATCGAGATCAGAGTCTTGGAGATCAGAGTCTTGGAGATCAAGAATTTCCTAAGCTAAGAGCCTTACGTAGAGAGAGAGAGAAAAAGAGATCTTGAGCTTCAACCAAGAAGAATCATGGAAATTTCATCCACGTGGAGATCCTTGAGTTTAAGCTTAGACTTATTCTTGGGAAGAGTAGATATCTTACCTTGCTAAGATATTTGCTTTAGTTCTTGTTTCCTTAGCGAAGCATAAACTATACTCCGTCAATTCGACGATCGTTGCTCGGTGGTCCCTGAGCGGCGTCCGCACAGGCCAAGAATCCGCATAGCGAGGAGATCTACGTGTGGTGACTTACGTGCGTGTTTGTGAAAGCGAATCAAATTCCTTTGTAATAGAGAGTTACCGTGTAATTTTCTCTTGTTTTCATTGTCAAAATGTTTTGTAATGGAAATAACAAAGAAACCGACTTTCGTAGAAACCGATGGCGACCACGATGGGAGCCAATAGTCTCAACATTGAGACTATCGTGTAAAGTAATAACTTCGGCGATTGGCGGAACACCTTTGATGTCGGCCATTGGCGGAACACCTTTGATGTCGGCCATTGGCGGAACACCTTTGATGTCGGCCATTGGCGGAACACCTTTGATGTCGGCCATTGGCGGAACACCTTTGATGTCGGCCATTGGCGGAACACCTTTGATGTCGGCCATTGGCGGAACACCTTTGATGTCGGCCATTGGCGGAACACCTTTGATGTCGGCCATTGGCGGAACACCTTTGATGTCGGCCATTGGCGGAACACCTTTGATGTCGGCCATTGGCGGAACACCTTTGATGTCGGCCATTGGCGGAACACCTTTGATGTCGGCCATTGGCGGAACACCTTTGATGTCGGCCATTGGCGGAACACCTTTGATGTCGGCCATTGGCGGAACACCTTTGATGTCGGCCATTGGCGGAACACCTTTGATGTCGGCCATTGGCGGAACACCTTTGATGTCGGCCATTGGCGGAACACCTTTGATGTCGGCCATTGGCGGAACACCTTTGATGTCGGCCATTGGCGGAACACCTTTGATGTCGGCCATTGGCGGAACACCTTTGATGTCGGCCATTGGCGGAACACCTTTGATGTCGGCCATTGGCGGAACACCTTTGATGTCGGCCATTGGCGGAACACCTTTGATGTCGGCCATTGGCGGAACACCTTTGATGTCGGCCATTGGCGGAACACCTTTGATGTCGGCCATTGGCGGAACACCTTTGATGTCGGCCATTGGCGGAACACCTTTGATGTCGGCCATTGGCGGAACACCTTTGATGTCGGCCATTGGCGGAACACCTTTGATGTCGGCCATTGGCGGAACACCTTTGATGTCGGCCATTGGCGGAACACCTTTGATGTCGGCCATTGGCGGAACACCTTTGATGTCGGCCATTGGCGGAACACCTTTGATGTCGGCCATTGGCGGAACACCTTTGATGTCGGCCATTGGCGGAACACCTTTGATGTCGGCCATTGGCGGAACACCTTTGATGTCGGCCATTGGCGGAACACCTTTGATGTCGGCCATTGGCGGAACACCTTTGATGTCGGCCATTGGCGGAACACCTTTGATGTCGGCCATTGGCGGAACACCTTTGATGTCGGCCATTGGCGGAACACCTTTGATGTCGGCCATTGGCGGAACACCTTTGATGTCGGCCATTGGCGGAACACCTTTGATGTCGGCCATTGGCGGAACACCTTTGATGTCGGCCATTGGCGGAACACCTTTGATGTCGGCCATTGGCGGAACACCTTTGATGTCGGCCATTGGCGGAACACCTTTGATGTCGGCCATTGGCGGAACACCTTTGATGTCGGCCATTGGCGGAACACCTTTGATGTCGGCCATTGGCGGAACACCTTTGATGTCGGCCATTGGCGGAACACCTTTGATGTCGGCCATTGGCGGAACACCTTTGATGTCGGCCATTGGCGGAACACCTTTGATGTCGGCCATTGGCGGAACACCTTTGATGTCGGCCATTGGCGGAACACCTTTGATGTCGGCCATTGGCGGAACACCTTTGATGTCGGCCATTGGCGGAACACCTTTGATGTCGGCCATTGGCGGAACACCTTTGATGTCGGCCATTGGCGGAACACCTTTGATGTCGGCCATTGGCGGAACACCTTTGATGTCGGCCATTGGCGGAACACCTTTGATGTCGGCCATTGGCGGAACACCTTTGATGTCGGCCATTGGCGGAACACCTTTGATGTCGGCCATTGGCGGAACACCTTTGATGTCGGCCATTGGCGGAACACCTTTGATGTCGGCCATTGGCGGAACACCTTTGATGTCGGCCATTGGCGGAACACCTTTGATGTCGGCCATTGGCGGAACACCTTTGATGTCGGCCATTGGCGGAACACCTTTGATGTCGGCCATTGGCGGAACACCTTTGATGTCGGCCATTGGCGGAACACCTTTGATGTCGGCCATTGGCGGAACACCTTTGATGTCGGCCATTGGCGGAACACCTTTGATGTCGGCCATTGGCGGAACACCTTTGATGTCGGCCATTGGCGGAACACCTTTGATGTCGGCCATTGGCGGAACACCTTTGATGTCGGCCATTGGCGGAACACCTTTGATGTCGGCCATTGGCGGAACACCTTTGATGTCGGCCATTGGCGGAACACCTTTGATGTCGGCCATTGGCGGAACACCTTTGATGTCGGCCATTGGCGGAACACCTTTGATGTCGGCCATTGGCGGAACACCTTTGATGTCGGCCATTGGCGGAACACCTTTGATGTCGGCCATTGGCGGAACACCTTTGATGTCGGCCATTGGCGGAACACCTTTGATGTCGGCCATTGGCGGAACACCTTTGATGTCGGCCATTGGCGGAACACCTTTGATGTCGGCCATTGGCGGAACACCTTTGATGTCGGCCATTGGCGGAACACCTTTGATGTCGGCCATTGGCGGAACACCTTTGATGTCGGCCATTGGCGAACACTCAGATCAATTCGGCGATCGTTGCTCGGTGGTCCCTGACGCAGCGTCCCGCCGAGGCCAAGAATCCGCATAGGGAGATCTACGTGTGGTGACTTATTACGTGTTTGTGAAAGCGAATCAAATTCCTTTGTAATAGAGAGTTACCGTGTAATTTTCTCTTGTTTTCATTGTCAAAATGTTTTGTAATGGAAATAACAAAAAACCGACTTTCGTAGAAACGCGATGGCGACCCGAGTGAGCCAATAGTCTCAACATTGAGACTATGGTTAATAAATAACCTTGCGGCGATCAAGCCGACCTCATGAGTGATGGGTTGGACTATGTCTTCGATCAAGCTAAGTTGAAGAGTATCTCTCCTCCTCTTCATCGAAATCCTCTGTTTGGTGTAAAAATCTCCTCTCGGTTGTATTGTTTGAATTGCTTGCTTACAAATCAAGAATAGGTCTTTTACAACGAAGCGAAGGAAGGCCCTTCTTGTTTAGCGTGGGTTAGTCGGTGGCGGTAGGGGCCTCCCTCGATGCTCGAATCGAGTTTGCTTCCCTTGGACGATCCGATCGGCGTCGCGGTCGGGCTTCACCATGATAGAAGCTCGGCGGTTGAGTTCAGTTCTACCGAGCTTGCTTGGGCGGGGCTACTATGCAAGAGTTTGCAAAAGCTCGAGAGCCTCAAATCGAGGGTTGAGATGGAGCCTACTTCAACAATCAAGCCTTTGCTTTCGGCGAGTTGAGGGAGCAAAGAAGTAACTCTTACGCTTGCTCTTCCCTCGTGTGGAGATGGTGGCTTATAAATAGGCAAGGAGAGGCATGGCCCTTCCTTGATTTGTGGGATATGACCCACGGCGGTTAAGGGTACCATACTCTTCTCTAAGCGTGGGATGTGACCAGCGATGAGGTAATGAGGACCATGCCTTGTCATAACCCGGATGTGCGAGTGGGTAGCGAGGCGAGCCTTTGAGTGCTCAGGCGAGCTACTTGGCGAGTTCTGGGGCGAGTCAGCTGGCGGGCCTCTTCTTGAGGCGAGCTTGGTTCGTAAGCGGCCAGCGTCTGTGTGATTGAACTTGCATGGCGAGTTCTCTAATGGGCGGGCTTTGATAAATGCTTGGTCCTCCTTGACTTCGTGGGATGTGACCACTAATAGGTGAGGCGCCATGTCCTCTAGGCTGGGATGTGACGCTATAGGGGTGATGAGCCTTGTCTCATCATCACCGTGGCGTGGAAAGTGGGTGGGCCCCTTCTCCAAGCCGCCGTTGGCACCGTTCAATCAGGCGAGTAGGCGAGCTTAAGAGTTGTTCTAACTGTTCAAAGCGAGCTTGCTGAACAAGCGGGGCCAACTGGTGGACCCCCTCGAAGTGTGAGTTGGCTTGTTGTCTTGGTGAACCCCTTATGGCGTGCTTGGCGCGCTGAGGCGAGGGGCCCGATGGCGGACGTTGGACTCATGTGGGCGAGCTCATCGCGTGGGGCGACCTCGTCAAATCACTATTGTGGGCGAGCCTCGTCAAATCAACTGTTGTGGGCGAGCCCGCGTCAAACCATGGCGTGGGCGAGCCTCGTCAAACCCGCTTGTTGTGGGCGAGCCGTCAAACCCTGTTGTGGGGCGAACCTCGTGTGGGGTAGCGGCACTTGAGCTCTTGCGGCGAGTTCACTCGGCGGGCGACCTCGGCGGGTGAGTTAAGCTAGGCTCTTAGGCTCTTGCGAGGCGAGCTCTTGAAAGCATCGACCTGCTGTGAGGCGGCTTGTTAGACAAGCGGCTTTTGAGCTCTAGGAGAGCTCAGCGGCGAAGACGACCTCGTCGAGGCGAGCTTATCTCTTTGGTGGCGGGGTTGGCAATTTTTCCGCCTACAAGACCCTTCAAAGTTTTCGGACCTAAATCAAGTTTGGATAGAGTGCGAAACACTTTGAATGAAACGAGCAGCAGCGTGCAGGTGCATCTAACCATCTTAGTATGGTTCGAGCTCTTTAGTGAGGAGGAGTTAGGCGATCTCAAGGCTAAAGCTGTCCTTCCTCACGGTGTTGGGCTGCCTTGACTAGATCTGGAGCCCTTTCTTGATTTTGGGACATGTTGTCATAACTTTGTTGAATGTATTGTCTTTAGCCCTTGGTGAGTGCGATCACGGTTTTATGATCGCCTCGTGGATCTTATGTAAAGACCACCAGCGAGTTCAACTCTAGGGAGCTCAAATCATTTGGTATGCGGGCCCGATTTTGGGTAGATCAGCCCATTTGACAGGCGAGTCCAATTCTTGGGCGAGCTCACGTCATCTGGCGGGCGAGCTCTATCTCGGTGACTCCGCGCTATTGGCGGCGAGCTTCCTCGGCGAGCTCACACCATTGGCGGGCGAGCTTCATCTTGGCGACTCCGTTATTTGGCAGCGAGCTTCGTGCTTGGCGGCGGGCCCGCGTGTCTTCTCCCGGATGGGGCAACGTGGGCGTGTCAACTCGCATTAAATGTGATCTGACGGGGGCGCCTCGTCTTCACTGCGTTCGATCGAGCCTTGATTTGGGCCTTTGATCTGATCCGTTAAACTTGGCGAGGATGCGTCGCGAAATTCGTGCTAATGAATTCGGTAGCGTCGATATCTGTTCAAGTCGGTATACCTCGCGTGAAGATCGCCTATATAAAGCGCTTGTCTTCTCCATTAGGGCTTTGTGTGCTTCAAAATCCTCAGTCAAGTTTTGAAGAAAACCAAGGTCTTAACTTCGAGCGTAATGGCTCCCAAGTCGAAGAAAACCACATCAAGGGGAAGGGGCTGGCTTCCTCTTCGCCACCAACGCGGTATTGCCGTCGGCTATACCGGTAAGTTGGTGGAGCTGAGGGACGAGACGGACTCTGTTAGTCCCTCGGTGGGCCTTGTCTATTGGAGGCAGTCCGTTATCTTGGCGAGGTAAACGACAAGCGGACTTACGCCTTTGCTGGCGAGTCCGGTTATCAGCGGAGTTAGCCGTGTGAAGTGTTACTTTGGTAGGGGCTTTGCTTTTTGTTGGCGAGCTCGATAAACAGCCTATATGAAAGGCTGCGCTTCAAAGTTGTTGTTGAGTCGGTCTTTTAACACCCTTTCATTTCATTTTGCGGCTACCTTTTACGGCGGTCCTTCCAAAAGTCGGCCATTGGCCTTGCGGTGTCTGGGGTTTCTCGGCTCCTCGGGTTTCCTCTCCTTGATCCGGTGCCGTCTTCCATGCCGTCGAACTTCACGGAATTAGCGGCGGCGTGTATCCAGAGGACACTATCGGTGCGGGGAGTTGACCAGCGTCTTGGCGATGCTAGCGTCGGCGTAGTGAAATGGTGAAGCGACTTCATGTTCGGTGGCGCCATAGTTGATCCTTGATCCGCGCTCTGGCGAAAGCAAATGGTTGCGTGAAGTTGGCGAGGCTTCGATACTTTCTTCCCAACATGATCGCGGGGATTTTCTCTAGTCAAGCTCGGCTCCCTTCCGGTTCGAGAAAGATGGCGGGACTTGACTCCGGCTTCGGGATAAGTCACTTACGGAACCTTCCGGGTTCCAAATTTGGATATGGGGTCGGCGGCTCCCATCGTGGCCTCTTCATCACGGTCTTACGCAAAATGAATTCCCTATGGAAATCTTGAAGCGGCGGCGGAGACCTTCCGTCACCGCTTCTTCAAAGCGGAGGACAATTTCCTCAAAGGATTTCCAGCGCCGGTTGGGTACATTCATCGGTGGCTTAGCGGTCCACGGTGGCATAGAATCACCCAGATTCGTTGGCGAGAATTTTGATCTCGGGGATCGAGCTGTTGGGACCATCGAGCCACCCGGCCGCGGCATCAAGATTCCGCTCCTCGGTTTCAAAGCGTCTTTGGAGCTCTCTTGTCGGATAGCGGTACCTTCTATCGCCAGCGAGGAGAGTTAGGGTTGGCTCTTCACGAGATGCCGCGAGGTATGTCTGTGCCGATGGGGAGTTCCCATATGAAGAGTACACTCGGCCAAATGGAGCTTCGACTATCTTTCCACCCATTCCCCTCAAGTGGTGGAAACCACATGGGAGCTTTACGCCACTACCACATTTAATGCGGACACTCTCGGTCCGTTGACCACAAAGCTGACAAGAAGAGGGGATCGATACAAAAATTGGGCGGACTACTGTTCCCCATGCGAAGGCGAGGAAGAGGCCCATTCTCCGGTAGTGGGTGTGCGGCCGAGCGATCCGTTCGGTTGCGAGGGTGGCGAATCGGAGACTATTGATCCGCGACGAAGGGGATTCGGTGGGGACTACTTTTGCATCCTACCACCATCGGCGGGGACTCGTCTCATCCAGGCCACGCTGGCGGCTATTGATGTTGTGGTTGAAGAGTGCGTGGTGCCTTTCGTTCGATCGCGATCCCGTGGATGTCGTCTATCCGTGGTCAGGCGGCCTATGGCGATCATATGCGCGGTTATGCCATGGCGGCTTTGCATCGAGAGTGGACTCGGGAGGTTGTGGCTGAATTGTCAGCGTCTCCTTTGTTGAAGTGGGCGGAGGAGAGAGAGGAAGACCCCACCCTCAGCTTGCCATACCGTGCGATGGCATGGTTAGTGTTGCCGCTGCAGTGCTTGATGAGTGCACGTGCCGAGGAAGGCGGGACCGTCCATTCCTCGGCTCGAGACTTGTTCTGGAAGTTAGGGATGTTGTGGAAATGAGGAAGGCGCTTCTTCTTGGCAACTATGTCTTTCTGTTTCTATTTCTGGGCGGGCCACGCAGCTCCTCCCGGATGGTCCCACTACGGATCAAGACACCCTCTTAACCTTTGGCAGCCTTCTGGGTGGTCAATATACGACCCGCTACCATCTCTTCAGACGGTCACCATGCCTCTTGAACCCTACCTTCCTAGCCGCCTGCCAATTTGATAATGACTCAAAGTGAGAATATCAACCCCAACTAAAATTCAAGGGGGTTGGTAGACGGAGCGCCGGGTGGTTTTGGATGCACCGTTGTACCGGTGTGTGCTTCGAGGCCTTTGAGGGACCGAAGTTCTTCGCCACTGCTCACCTCACGCAGTGGTATCGGGCGGAGTACTTCCCTGAGGGGTTCGACCTTTATACATCCTCGCTTGACCGAAGCACACGCCGATCGAGAGGTCGCCTCTGACACCTCAGCGGGGAACTACCATGTTGAGGAGGCCGACGATCTCGAGGGACGGTTAGAGCGACCCCGACCGAGGGACTGGCACCCCTACCGAGGAGTCGCCCAAGGCTAGCCGACATGGGCTTTCACCGAGGTTTGGGTGATGACCTCATGCCGCCCTTCCATCTTCTACGCACCCCACTCGCCCTTGGTTCGGCGGCAGAGTGGGTCCTCAAGAACCGGGTTAGGGCCGAGAGCGCTTGGAGGGGCTAGGGATGCCATTGCCTGGCCGACAGATGCTAATTTCACCCCCACCTCACCTTCACGGCCGCCCGAGGGAGGAGGGTGCCAGCTCAACCGGTGAGAGGGCGCCAAGAGGGCTCACCATGAAGAGGCCTCTCCTAACTTTGGGCTTGCTTGCATCGGGGTCTTGGTGATGGCCAGCAGTGTTGACTTCGGTCCGAGCGCCACTTGCTTGGAGGTATCGTTCTCGAGGTCCCTCTTTTGCTTGATAAGTTGACTATGATTAGCTCGGGCTTTCCCCTTTTTTTTTAGGTACAACCGGCGCCGCCGTTCAAGTCTCTTGAGGAGGATGAAGAAGGACATTCTTGGATCATGAAGCGGTCCCATCCCTCGAGGGAGAGGAGGTTGGAGGAGGCGTCTGGCCCGGCGGCAGGAGCAGCCCAAGTCGAAGTGCTTCTGCCCGGAGAGAAGCGTCTATTGAGATGAGGTGCTCACTTTCGGGGAGAGCTCATTAGTGAAGAAAGTGCGCTTTCGGTGGAGGCTCGGGAGAAGTGTCGACCCTCATGGCCGAGTCCGCGACCCGGCCTCTGGTCCCGGCTCGCCTCTGAGAGGATACTCCTCTCTCTCCTCTGCTTTCGTCTCAAAGGCTTCGTGGAGGCTACGATCAAGGATTTTGAGACCCTTCTTCGTGATAGCGTCAAGCGGTATTGGATGGAGGCTGCTCTTTTGGTGAGCTCAAACCCATGCTTCTGAGATGTATCCAGGCAACACGAGTACTTTGGAGCGGATGCGGCCAGCCCCGCTTGGCGGCTGAGTATCGGCGAAAGAGATCTTAGAAGAGTTGATTGCTCTTCGCTCTAAGAATCTCTTGGACCTGGCCTCTGAGCGTGTGCAATCCATTACGAAGGAAGCGGCGGTTCTTGGATCGAACCATGGCCGCCGAAAAGGCTGGTGGCTGCGAAGTGGACAATTCTGCCGATGGCAAAAGATGGAAAAGCGAGAAGCCCTCGCCTTCTGGCGGATCGACCAAATCCATATCGAAGCGAAGAAACCATCGCCCGGATGCGAGCCTTCTAGCGCCAAAAGCATTCGTGGCGAGCTTTGAAGGAGCTGGAGGAGCTCGAGGTCAACGGCAATTGGTTCTTGCTGATTTCGAGGAGAAAGCGGTCTTAGAAGACAAAGTGAGCTTCACCATGCCGTCTCGCTCACGAAGAGAACATCCGCCAAAAGGTCCTCACTACCACGGAGGAGGAGCACAAGAGGCGGTTCGGGCCAGAGTCGCGACAAATTCGACTTCGGTTTGGCGTACCTCCCTCTTTTGTAGTCTGTCCCCTTTCCTTTGTTGTGAATGAGAATCAGACTCCTTTTCTTTCGTATAATTCGATTGTTTCGTCCCGAATGCCTCGTACATGTGGTCCTTGGTTCTTATTTCTTGGCCTGACCGACTTTTAGGATTTTAGCAAACCCTCAGCTATTAATGGATTTGATTTGCCTTTACCGATTACCGTTTGAATCGGGCTAGCCATACTATTCCCCTCAGTATGGTGAGTTGTCGAGAAGTTTCTTTTAGACTTAGTGCTAAAATTTCTTCTCTACCCTTACCCGTATGAGGCGTTGGGTCAATTACAACCGTTAGGTAAATGTCAGGTTAGATGCGTGTTCGTCGTGTCTGCTTCGGCCGGGTTGACCGGTCACTCACGGGAGTGGCCGGGGTGGAGTGTCGAAGGGGCACATCGCTTGGTAGGCTGATGTCGACGAACAATGCCATTCGCGGGGACGACGGTGTTAGGATAATCAAATCGTCCAGGGACGTGTGAGTGTGACGATTGATTGATATAGTAGCTCATCGCATGGTAGGCTACTACCCTTCGATCATTCTAATAGAATTAGAATGTGCGAGAAAGGATCAAGCTGTTCAGTGACGTGTGAGTGTGACGACCGATCTAACTATCCGAGGTACTCACTAACATGATAGTTTTGAGGACCCACCATTCTATTGACGAGGATTGGAGGGGGAATTTGCCAGAGGTTTAGTGTTAACGTGACTGGGGTTAGTTGCGACCTGGGCAACTTTGAGGACCCACCACCCTATTGACGAGGATTGGGGGAAATTTTGGGAGGAGCAGTTTACACTCGTGCACTTGTCGGAGTTTGGTAGTTGCAGGAAGACTATGGGTAGTACTTCTTTAGGAATTTCCCGTTGATGGGCATCATGATCTTATCGCCGTCCCGGCTGTGGCGATAGGCTCCATTGAATAGGCTGTTTCTATCACAAGCGGACCTTCCCACTTGGTGGAACTTTCCTTTCTTCTTGGAGTTGAGGATCATTGGTGGCGGACGGCTAAGACTAACTTCGCCCTTACGGAGCGACGGTGTCGACCCTTTTGCGAAGGTTTTAGAATCGGGCTTGGTAAAACTTCGATGTGTTGTTGAGCTTTAAGCGGTTCTCGTCTGCGCCTCTAGTTACGAGGCGGCGATGATTCTCTTCACTCGTCATCCCACGCATGGCGACCGTAGGGCGGGATCTGAATCTCAAGTGGTAATGCGGCCGCAGCCGTATACTAACGAGTATGGTGTTGTACGGTGGGAGTACGGATCTGGAACATACCATAAGCTTTCCCTTTTCATCCCGCCGCTTGCGGGATGTTAGTTTAGGATCTTGATGATCGTCTTGTTGAAGGCTTCGCCAACCCGCTATCGATGGGTTATAAGTCGCGGGATGATGTGTCTCAGATCAACTTGTCACGTAATCGGTGAACGCTGGTGACTAATCTAACCGCGTCCGCTGTCGTGGATGATGCGCTCGGGACGCTGCATCGTATATGATATGGTGCACGATGAACCTTATCCGCGGCGCTAGTCTTGACTTCGCCAAAGTACGCCTCGGCCCACTTGGAAAAGTAGTCGGTTATCGCCGGGATAAGCGATGTCCCTTTCTTGATGGTGGCGCTATTGGTCGACAATATCCATGCCCCATGTCTCGAATGGCCACGCAGGTCGCGTCGGATGCAAATCTCGTCGCGGTGCCGTATGTAATTAGCGTGGATTTGGCAGCGTGGCGGCGTTGGCATAGACAGCGGCGTCGCTAATCATTTTGGGCCAATAATAGCCCATTCTTCGTGGCGATCCCAAAGCTTGGGTCCGGTTGGTGAAGCGCCGGTACCATCATGGGCTTCTGTAGGGCCTCCGTGCTTCGCGTCGGTCGCGAGGCATCGGGCGGACATGCCGTCGTATGACCTTCGATACAATGTTTTGTCGTAGAATCGAAGTAAAACCTCGGTAGCGTCTGCGGAGAATCCGTTCCTGCGTCCTCGGGTAGTATCCGTAAAGAACATAGTCAATGATTGGGAAGCGCCCGATCTCTTGGCTCGGTGGTTTGTGCCACAGTCGTGTTTACTTACAGGCGGATTCCGTCGAAGAGCCGTCGGCTCCATGCGGTGGCGTCTTGCTTGTTCCTAGCGGTTGAGCCAAGTTGGTACGCAATGAAGCCAAAGCATCGTATGCGTGTTCTTGGAGCGAACCGCGTGCTTCGATCACGGCTGTCAAATGATTTGGCTATTTCGATAGCGCCGGTGGCATGGAATTAGATCATCATTTCTAACTTCATACTCTCCCGTCATCATGCGACGATGAAGAATCGCCATAAGCCTCGAGGTGCTTTACCCCAAGTCTTTGGCGGATTGAGTCAATGAGCATCGCATTGTACTCGACCCGTTGTTGGAGCATGGCTCCGTTAGAAGAAGGCACGGGGTATCATGGTTTCGGAGACCAATACTACTCCCACACGCCGATAGCCCCGGTCGGGCCGAGACGGGCGTCGAGTAGAGCCGCCATTTCCTTCGTGAAGTCGTGTTGACCTCGTGGGTTTCATCGGCATGTCTTGAATAACTCCGTGTTTGACCCGTCCGGTGGTGGCCATGAGATCGCAGATGGCTTGCCCTTTAGATTCTGCGGCATGAAATGGATGTCGTCTTGAGACAACAAAGCCCACCTTGCTAAGCCAATTTAGGATCGAGGTTGTGTCATGAAGACTGGGATAGGGTTCATCTTTGAGATGACATGAATAGTCGACGACGGTAGTGCGCATTTTACGATGCGAACACGGGGCTAGACACTCCTTTTCGATCATGGGGTATCTTCGTTCGGCTCCTTGCAAAGTCCTACTCAGGTAATATACGCCTTGCTCGTGACCGGCGTCGTCATTTTGTGCTAGGAGGCAAAGGAATGTTCGTCGCTTCGCACATACACGAGGACAGCGGCTTGCGAGATTGGGGCGCCCGATCACCGGTGGGTTCGAGATAGCAGCTTGATTTCCTCGAACGCCTGCTGGCAAGATTCATCCCACACAAACGACACCCCCTTCTTCATCAATTTGGAGAAGGGCTGGCACTTGCCCGAAGTAGGAAGAGTTTTGCTCAAGTTTTGGTTCTCAAATTATGCGCGTGACAATTAGGAGTTTATGTACAAATAAAATGAAAGTGAAAAATGGTGAAAGTGGATGTGGAGAGATAAGAGAGAGTGGATTGTGGATTATGTGCAAAAGAGGAAAAAATGAAGTTGAGAATGTGGTTGTGATTATGTGCAAATAACAACAAAACTAGGTTTGAGATTATATGCACATGGAGGGAATATGAGATTGAGAGAGAAGTAAAATCAATAAAATCAAAAATAAAAGGAAAATAACAAACAAATGAAAAACAAGGATAAGAGGAAAATAAAGAAGGTAAAATATGGAGGATTAATTAAAGATATGAGGAATCTAGAGTAGATCCACTTAGCTTATCTCAATCTCATGAAAATGAGTTGGATTTGTTAGCTAGTTTCAAACAATCTCTAGGGATCCCACAGAATATTAGCTCCACACTTAGAAAAGGGTAATTCCCTGGAGGGTTCTAGCCTCAAGGTGAATTAAAGGAAAGAAAAATCTATTCTAGAAAGTAAATACAAGAATTAAATACATTGCATGAAAGTAAATTGCAAGGAATTAAATTGCATGAAAGTAAATTAAGAAAGTAAATTGCATGAAAGTAAATCTATTCTAACAAAAAGAAAATAAAGAAGAAAATGAAAAAGAAATAAAATAGAAACCAACAACTCTGATCTTAATCTAATCCTCCTTTTGGTCCTTGGATTAGAAGAAGAGGAAAGAGAAGTGAAGGTGAAACATTTCATTTATTGTGTAACAAAAGTTACAATTTTGGAAGGTCTTCTCAATGATGACCCTCCTCTCCAAATGGAGTTTTACAAAATATTTCACACTCAAAACACTTTCACCCCTATTTATAGCCCGGAGTTAATGTGAACCATTAGATCAAACCGGCCAAAAGGAAGAAATCCACCATTAATTGAATCATTTGAAACCCATCGGTTGGCGTCGGTTATAACCGGTTAACGGTTGGCCAGCAGGATGGTCAACGATTGGTTCCCCGAATTTGTCTTTTCTTGATTTTTCTTGAATTTCTCTTGGATCAATTTGGTATATTGGGCCTTGGTTTGGGTTCAAAGATAGCAGCGATTTCCTCGAGCGCTGGCGGCAAATTCATCCCATGTAAGCGACACCCCTTCTTCATCAATTTGGAGAAGAGGAGAGATTTCGCGATGAACCTTAGGATATCGTAGGCGTCCTTGCAATCCCCTCAATTCTTTGAGATTCTGGGTGGTTGGAGTTCTTGGATGGCTCGGACTTTGTCGAGTTGACATAAACCCGTCGTCGTGGCGAAACCAAGAAACTTACCTGCTGGACATCCTAAGAATGACTTTGTGGGGTTCATTTCGATTGGTTCTGCATGATGTGAACACCTTCTCCGAGTCGCTAAGGTGGTAGCCCTTATCCGCGGCTCTTCCGCGACTAAGTCATCTCGTAGCATTGGCCGTCTTTCTCGGATGGTCTTGGAAGATCGTGCTCATGAATTAGCGATAAGTCGGCGCTGCGTTCTTGAGACGAATGGCATAAGCGTATAGCGATATATCCCCATCGGAGTTACGAGCAGTATGTTTCTCATCTTCGGTGCATTTTGATTTGGTTGTACCCGAAAACCGTCCATGAATGACATCCTTCCGAAACCGCCCGTGTTGTCGATGATGACATCCGTGATGGGTATGAAACTTCGTCTTTAGGGCAGCGGCATTGAGGTCCCTATGTCGTTAGGCCGGTTACGATTATTGCCATTTTCTTTAGAGCGGGGGCGATGTTGGACGCAATCACGGGTGTTGCTCCTCCCGATGAAGCAGCCTTTATGAGCCTTTTACTTCCACCACAATTGCTTCCATAATCTGCGGTGAAACCGTCTTTCTTTTTGCTTCCGCGGGTTTGGCCTCGGATTGATGTCAAAGGCGTGCATGGCGACACAGGGATCGGGGCGGGCATATCTTCATAATTCGAGGCGAACATCGATGTATTCCTTGACAAGAATCACGAGCTCTTCCTCTCTAGGGAAGTAAGCTAGCGTGATAAATATGGGTTTGGGGTTGGCCTCCTCTCCCATGTCCACGGAGAATTTTATCCTCGGTGGGCGGTTCTCGGCTACTTTCAATGCCGCTCCATTGGCGTTAACGTGGCGATCCCATGCTTCGTCATGGGCGGGATTTGCTTCGTCTACTTGGACCTCAGCGGTATCAAGCGTGGTCATGTTATTGTGAGGCTTGTAAACCCGACCCCGTCGACATCGAATCCCAAGGTGAGGTAGATGATTGATCTCGGCGAGCTTCCTTGGATATCTCGTCCAAGTGGCGGTACCCATTACGAAGAGGAGGAGACATAACCTAGCCCTCTTCGGCGTTAGCGTAGTAATCGTCGGGCTTCCCCTTTGGCTTGAATGGGGCTGGGTGGAGTCTTCTGCCTTTGAGTAGTTCAAGCCTTCTTTACGGGCGGTAGCAGTGCATGCCTTCCATCATGCTTGGGTTACGTAGTATATGAGCTGGGTCGGGTTCAACGCGTCCTCGAGTCGTCCATCGTTATCGTGAACATGTCAACCCTTCCAAAGATGATCTCTTGTTGATGATCTCCTCGGCGGGTATGACAAAGGCGGCTCGTGAAGACTTCGATCATCGGCTTGTCGAGTCTTAGAATCTTGAACTACGAGGCAAATCACGGGCGGATTATTGGTCAGCCACGAAACAGGTTGTTGCATTCTGAGAGTTAGCTTCGAACTAGGCGAGGGTAAGCAAATTCGGGAGTTTCATTAGGGTGAGCTTCGCTTGGCTCATCGTTGGTGATAACAAGGCCTCGCTGACCCGATTACAATGGGTTCAATGTCATTAAGGACAAGACCCTGCGTTGTCTTCGGACTCACGGTCGGCCTCATTACGCTATCGGGTCTTGATCGGCACCTTCGACCGACTCAGGAGTCTTGGTAGAAGCCCGAGTCGGTGAAGTAATCTCCACTCCTTTGAAGAGTGTTTGTCGGCAAATCTTGTCTTGACCTGCCCATTATCATCTCGTGCTTTAGGCATTGGTGCAAAGTAGGCGGGGCGATGCGGTTGTTATGGATCCACGCGCCCAAGCGGCATATTGTAAGATGGTTACTGCGTGGATGGCGTGAGGGTTACTTCGATCCTCATATTGCCTAGCGGCATTTGGCGGATCTTTCAAGGCGGCGTCCGTGGCGTTGAAGCCAAAGATAGTGGTGGTAAGTCGTGACAGCAGCACGAGGTATCCACTAGGGACTTGATGAGTGTCAAGGGAATAATGCTCCAGATCTGGGTCCACTTGGATTCTATCCACCTTGGAGAACCGGCGTACCACAATGAAGTAAAGAGGCTGTCGTGAGATGTCTTTGTTGATGAGCATGTCATCACGGGGTGAAGGTGTCGGGGGATCATTTGCCCGAACACAGCGACCTGTGGGCAGCCTCTCCATCTCTTCCTCGGGGATGGTGGAAAAGTGTGTGGTAAAACCTGCGAGTTGGCGAGCTTCTCATGAAATTCCGGGTTGACCTTGATAGGCCAGGAGCTCGTATAATGTGATCCTTCTTTGGGATGTTAAGCTAGGCTGCGAGCACATTAATCGGAAGAAGCGGGTTGCCGGAGCTTGGTTTGTCGGCATTCTCCGTGATGTTCTGGCGGTTGTTTCATAGTCATCGTGGCCGCGGGATAATTCTTAGCAAAATCTTTTCCAGCTCTTGTGGCGAAATCTTTGTTGCCTCTTCACCGAGTCGGTGAGGTTGCTATCCCTGTTTGATTCCATAGAATTGGATGACATTGCGGGGTTTGCCTCTCCGTTTGCCCATACGTAGCAGGCTTCGGAAATCCTTTGCTTCGTCTTTGAGGAGGTGGTGAACCCACATGACTTGTCACGATGGTAGAGATTACGTGGTACCAAGCCCTTTCACGCTAATTGTGAGTCGGTGTTAATGATCTTCGGCTACGCTTTGGGAATAGGTATGGCGCTTTGCGGTCGTGTGGACTGCGGGGAGGCGGTTCAAATCTCAAGGTGACCATGTTTGTGGTCACATTCTTTCAGACCTTTTCCTTCTTCAACACCCACGCCTCCAAAGAGAGCACGGGTTTGTCTTTGAGGATGTAACACTTGGCGTTGGGTGGCGACGAATCGGTGGAGCAGCAGCGGTAGTTTGGGTCATCTGTCTTGCCTACTTCTTGGTCTTGCGGCCTCTGGAAGCTTGATCCTATTGCTCCGGTAGGAGTGTGTCAAAGTGGGCACCACGGTCTTCCTTGAAATCGTATTGCCTGCGGGGAAGCGGCTTGGATTCGATGATGCGGCGTCTTGGGGTGCGGACTAGAGTCGGCGACCATGATTTCCTTTCCCTTGACGAGAGCGGTTCACGGTGAAAGTCGGTTCAAGTTCCCTTTTTGTCGGGGATCTTCGGCTTCCGAGCTTGATCATGTTTTCCACTTGTTCACCTTGGTACCAACTCCTTCCGGTCGAGTTTCCACGGCCAAGTCGGGATAAGATGCCAATCGCGAATTACCCGGCACATCTCGATCGAGGTAATATCGGCTTCTGTTCCGACAATGCAGCGATCGATTCGAACCTTTTCACAAATTCAGCATTTGCCTGCGTTTCCATACGCTACCGGCGATTAGGGTGCGCATTGAAACCGGTGTAAATTAAATGAAGAAGCGGGCCAAAACGATTTCTCTAAGTCGACCCATGATTTGATAGAAGTGCTGAGTTTGAGGAACCATTCAAAGGCTACCCCTTGAGTGCCAATGAACAGCCGTGAGGATGGGATCATTTCGATGAAATCTATGCAGGGCGGAAGTAGTAAATGTGTTGGGAGGAGATCCTTTCAGGTCGAGCTGAGTCAACCGTAGGCTTGAATTTTCTTGGGATAAGGGGCGTATCCCCTCTGGCGGATAAGGTCGGACTACCCCACTTCGTTCATGTTTTGGAGCTTTAAGAGGCGTCGGTGATTCTGAAACTTCGTCGAACCTTTTATCACGAGGTATCTTTGCCAGTTGGGAGGCTTTCACGAAGATGCGGAGGAGTAGGCTGGAGGGTGACTTATGCTCATCCTCTTAGTCTTTTGCGTGAGGTGAGGGCTCGCTCTTGATTCCTGGAGCCATACGATTCGCGAGGCCTCTTTTCTTCTTTTGCGTAGTTGTCCCATCATCTCTTTCATGGAGTCGAGGCGGCTCGGGTTACGAAATCGCGACTTCGCTCCTCGAACTTTTAGTCCTTTCGTGGAACCTCGGTCATGTGCACTCTTAGCGTGCCTCAAGTAAGCAGCTTCGATGTTTGGGGCGTCGCCTCCGTGAACAAACCTCTTCCTCATCGTCGCGGATGGAGTTTAACGTAGTCAAATGGGATGGTACGGTTTGGAGGCGTGTGTCTTTGGTAGGCGCCTTCCGCGTCCGATTGGGGCGTCTCAGCCCCAACAAACTCGGTCAGAAGAATCCAGAGTATCTAGCTTTATCCTTCCACATGTCATGTTGGCGGAGGCAATTTAGCTTCGGGACCACTAGTGGCTGTTCTTCGGTTTATGCCTTGACGAAGAGGCCTTACTCTCGTGTGGTTGAAAGCCTTTCCCATCTTGATGGTTTTAGGCGTGCAGCGGTCGGTGAGAACCGCTGGATAAGCTTTTCACAATGGCAGCGAGGATTAGCCTCTGGTGCGGCAGCTTGAATCAGATGGTCTCGAGGTCTCGTGGGTTGAAGATGGCAACCCGATTACCGGAGGGATCATCGGCGCGCAGGTGCCGGTGAGTTCAAAGGAGCGCGAGCGAGCGGCTTTGGAGCCCAAGTGTGGGATCGAGGCGGTCTTGACGCCGGTGAGACTCGGCGCTCTGGCGAGTTCACCTCTGGCGAACATGTCTATCGCGAACGCGCCACTTGTCGCGGCTTTGGTGCTTGATGAGTGGCTTCGCTGATTCGGCGGGCTCTTCGAATAAGTGTTTTCATTGTTTGGAGGAATACAGGCGCCACTCTTTGGGGTCTTACCGCTAGCGGGAACTTCGCTGGGGACTACGCTGATTTAGAGCCGCCGGGATCCTGATTCTTTGCGTCTTGGCTTGATTTTCCTGCAGTAGAATAGTAACTTCGTATCGGCGGGAAATGGAAACGATCGCTTCGGCGTGCAATGGTTTGTAAATCGTCATTGCACAGCCCTCTTGGAGAGGGTAAGTGCGTTGACGGTGGCGTGTCTGGCGAATGCGTCGTCTCTCTTGCACCACGAGTGGGCTGGCGTGGCAACTGACAAGAGTTTGTTGGGTTAGCTCTTGGCCATTGGTTCGGCCTTGGGCGGTTTGGGGAGATAGAACCCCTGGCGAAATTAAGGTAGAACACTTGGTAGCTTCTACTTCCGCCTTCGGCGTTGGGTTCGCGCACAACCTTGCGACAGCGTCGGGAGGTCCGCTTGGAAGAAGGGCGAAGACAGTACTCTTCGTACCTAGCTTGGTCGAACTCAATCACCGAGGGACTCAAGCATTGTCCCTTCAGCGATGTCGTCGAGCTGCGCCACCACCATCTCGGTTGAGGAAATGGTCTCTCCAGTGGTCGCCTCTTACGTTTGGTGTAAAATTCCCTCTCCGGTTGTATTGTTTGTATTGTTTGTTTACAAATCAAGAATAGGTCTTTACTTGGCGAAGGAAGGCCCTTCTTGTTTGCGTGGGTTAAATACGTTGCGGTAGGGGCCTCCCTCGATGCTTGAGTCGAGTTTGCTTCCCTTGGGCGATCCGTCGGCGTGTGAGACCGAGGGCTTCGTCTGCGATGGCTCGGGCGGTTGAGTTGATTCTACGAGCTTGCTTAGATAGAGACTCTGATGCAGAGTTTGCAAGGCTGAGCCTCTCCAATCGAGATTCGGATGGAGTCTACTTCAACAATCAAGCCTTTGCTCCAGGCGGTTGAGGAAGAAGTAACTCTTGCTCTCTCTACCGGTGGTGGTTTCTCACAACGATTGCCGGCCCTCTACAAACAAGAAAATAAAGAAGAAAATGAAAAGAAATAAAATAGAAACCAACAACTCTGATCTTAATCTAATCCTCCTTTTGGTCCTTGGATTAGAAGAAGAGGAAGGAAATGAAGGGTGAAACATTTCATTTATTGTGTAACAAAGTTACAATTTTGGAAGGTCTTCTCAATGAAGAGTGACCCTCCTCTCCAAATGGAGTTTTACAAAATATTTCACACTCAAAACACTCAGCCTTCACCTATTGCCCAACGGAGTTAATGTGAACCATTAGATCAAACCTGGCCAAAAGGAAGAGAAATCCACCATTAATTGAATCACATTTGGAAACCGTCGGTTGGCGTCGGTTAATAACCGGTTAATAACGGTTATTATGGGTTGATCAACCGATTGGTTCCCAACGAATTTGTCTTTTCTTGATTTTTCTTCACGAATTTCTCTTGGATCAATTTGGTATCTTGGGCCTTGGTTTGTCTTCAGATTTGGGCTTCAAATATTGGTAGAAATTCAGAGAATTTGAGTCATTTGGGCTTTTATTCATTATTTCTTTATTAGCCTGCAAAATAAGATAAAAATAATTATTAGTAATATCGTTATTCATATAACATAGGTAATAAGGGTATAAAAATGTAATTAAAATGTGATAATCAAATACCCCCACACCTAAACTTTTGCTAGTCCTCTAGCAAAGAAAATAAAAAGAAAACCTAACTCACTTTCACGGAATGTGGTTGTATTTAGCACATACAACAAGCCTTTAAACCCCAGGTTATCCTAGTGGACGAGTTGTAGTCTCGTGAGGGTTTGCAGTGAATATACCCACAAATTGACTTTGCCAAATTAAAGAAGTTAATAAAATAATTAATTCATTTGATATCTTCAAACATTCCAATTGAAGTTGGTTAATACTCAAGAAAACGTTTTATCATAACTCCAATGTAATTTTCTTAAGAAAATCCTTCCATTATAGTTATACAAAACCAAGTTTAACTCAAAATTTTAATTTGAAAGTTTTGAAAAGAACATGCTAACTCTTTGTTTTAAACAAACTTCAAGTCTTTAAATCCATTTAATTTTTCAAGAACATATACAAATATAACTATATATAAAAACATGATTAGTATGACAAATTTTTTTTTTTTTTCCTTGGTGGTTTTGTTCTTTTAATCGGACTTTCTAAGTGACCATTTAGCGAGTTTTGGGCCAATGAATCCCAACCCAATGGGCTTAGGTCATTAAGCATAGAAATACTCCTCGGGCTTAATTACTCAGTCAACTTGGCTTAGTAAAATAGAACCACCAATGATTTTAAGAGAAATTTTTCTTCTTTTTATTAAGTTAGTATAATATATATATGTGTATATGTATATATATTGAACAATATTTGGATCAAGACAACTTGAAAAATTATTTTCAACTCTAAGTTAGGCATGCAAAAATTTCATTACTTTAATTAAAATCTAAGTTAAAACTTAAGTAAAGTATACTACTTTGAAAATCATTTCTTGAGAAATTTATTTGGAGTTATCATAAAAGGTAAACTTGAGTATAGAACTAACTAAGGATTAGAAGACTTAAATTCTATCAAATAGATCAATTATTAATCAACTCTATTAAGTTGGCAAGTGATTTTTTTTTTTATGATGAAAAGAAAAAAATGACATAAAAATGGTAAGAAAAAGGAAAAAGATAACTAAGATAAAGATAAAATGACTAACTAAGATAAAGATAAAATGACTAATTCCACCCCACACCTAAATTTTGCATTGTCCTCAATGCAAATTCTATTATGCACAAAGTAAAACAGATAAGAATGGAAGCACTTACATTTGTTCGGTCGACTTGAACAATGACAAAAAGTCTGTAATTACCTTTGGTATGAGAAGGTGAAGTCAATTTTTTTTTTGAAAAGAACAAGAAACTCTCACATGAGAGAAGAATAAATTCTTTTATTATTATTGTGGACAAAAATAAAAATGTAGAATAAAAGATGAAACATGAGAAGCTCACATTCTACATTAAATCCTACCTTATTAATGAAAATTCTACCCGAAATTTAAAAAATTTCAAGATGATATAATCAATGATGTTCTCAAATTCTGAAAATTCCAAGGTTTGCAATGTGTTTTGCTGACAAATTAAGGTAGGTCTTATTGGTGTTATGCATTTTGAACTTAGATTTTTGATTAATGAAAATTTGACATTTTGGTTGCTCTTTCAAAATCTAAGCTCATCGAAAAGAGTTCTTGAATGTTGCATTCAAAGGCATGTATTCAACACAGTTTCCTCATTTTGGAAAATCAAATCTGAATTTTTAAGATTTCCGGTTCCTCATGAAAGATTTCCTCAAAACTAATGTCGATTCATTCTCTACTAAACTTTCTTGGATGTAATTGATTTGAAAGGTTGATTATTAATATTATTTCTGGATTGAAAATATTAAGTTCAGCGATGATTCCCAAAAGCGACTTCATGTGACGGTTCTGATTGATGAGAGCATTAGAAGTGGCTAGAACGGTCTTCCTAAGATCACGGGTATCGTCCTTTGGGATTGGAAGCGGGTTGTGTTTCGGGACTACGAAATCAACGGGAAAAATAAAGTCTCCAACCTTTATCAATACATCGTTATTTCACCCATAGGGACCTTGAGATCTATCACTGCTGAAGTGTGCATCTAGTTGGCTTGAGTTCCCACACCTAGTTGTTGGTAGATCGAATCTGAAGCAAGTTGACGGCCCCTAAGTCTAAAAGCCTTATCGATCTGAGTATTACCAATGATACATGAGATGGTAGGACAACACGGATCCTTATGTTTCAATGGTACAGGACTTGAGGACTTCAGCGATATTGGCTGAGAAAGACTTTCTTTGAACATTTATTTGCCTCTTTTGGTACATAATTCCTTTAAAAATTTGGCATAAGAAGGAATTTGTTCAATGACATCTAAAGAGGAATGTTGACCTTAACACGCTTGAAAGTCTCTAGAATTTTCTCCTCACAGAGGAGTGCTTCCTAGGCACGAGTCTATCAGGGTAGGGGCAGCTGGTTTAAATTGATTAGACTACGGTTAAGTTCGGGTTCGAGTCATCGAAAGTGTGATTTCACAGTAGAGATATGTCGGAAGGAGAATTTGTTACGGTTCAAGGGTTTCACTTAGAGGCATTCTAACCGATTATCGACTGTCTACGTAGTAATGAATGGATTGCATTCACTTGACTTGGTAGGTTGAACTTGATCCGTGTCCTTGGGTTGGAGCCGGGTTGACTCGGAAAAGTTCCTTTCTCTCTCTCACTCATGGCATTAGCTAGTTGACCAAGTTGGATTTCTAACCTAGCTATGGTTTGAGTGTTGGAAGTGAGTTGCGGTTGATTGCATGAAGGAATTCAACGTGTTTGATGTTTGAGTCAATAAGTTAGTGGTTTGTGTAGAGGTTTTAATCAAAGTTTCTAGACCCTTTTCCAAAACATTAAGGCGTTTATCATGATAAGCAATTTGAGGAGTGTGATTTGAATTGGTGATGAGGATTTTGAAATGGCAATTTGGTTGTTGAAAATTGAGAGGCTGTATTGCCCTAGAGAATTGTTGGGTTGAAGAGGGAGTGAAATTTTGATTTCAAGTAGTTTCTGGTTCCATGCAAAATTTGGATGATTTCTCCAACTGGATTGTAGGTTGGAGAAAATGGATCATTCTGGGACGGAAATCACGGCGTTTATTGACCTAGTGGTAGGATCGGGTTGGAGTCATCGAAGGTGTGATTTACAGTAGAATATCGAGAAGGAGAATTTGTTACGGTTCAAGGGTTTCACTTAGAGGCATTCTAACGATTATCGACTGTCTACGACCGTAATGAATGGATTGCATTCACCGACTTGGTAGGTTGAACTTGATCCGTGTCCTTGGGTTGGGCGGGTTGACTGGAAAAGTTCCTTTCTCTCTCTCACTCATGGCATTAGCTAGTTGACCAAGTTGGATTTCTAACCTAGCTATGGTTTGAGTGTTGGATGAGGATTTGCGGTTGATTGCATGAAGGAATTCAACGTGTTTGATGTTTGAGTCAATAAGTTCGTGGTTTGTGTAGAGGTTTTAATCAAAGTTTCTAGACCCTTTTCAAAAACATTAAGGCGTTTATCATGATAAGCAATTTGAGGAGTGTGATTTCTTGATGGTGATGAGGCTGATTTTGAAATGATGATTTGGTTGTTGAAAATTGAGAGGAGCTGTATTGCCCTAGAAATTGTTGGGTTGAAGAGGAGTGAAATTTTGATTTCGGAGTAGTTTCCTGGTTCCATGCAAAATTTGGATGATTTCTCCAACTGGATTGTAGGTTGGAGAAAATGGATCATTACCGGGGACTGAAATCGGCGTTTATTTGACCTAGTGGTTGACGGATCCTAAAGAGGACATTCCTCAGAAACATGAGATGGAGAAGACAGTTATGACAACTGAGGCGAAACTTGGTTGATTTGAGCTAGAGCTCGTTCTTTGACTTCTAAAGCTTCTAACCTACATGATTGTGCAATCTTTGCTTGAGGCTATGTTTGTTTCTAAGGACAGACCAACGGTTTTGGGTAGAGGCCCGATGAAACACGTCATCACAATGTTCCCCTTGCATGGTTTTCTCGGATAAACTCTCTAAAAGTCCCAAGCTTCATCGGCATTTTTCTTCATGAAATCCCCTTGACACATTGACTCTAAGGAAGTTTTTGAAGAATAATCTAATCCTTCATAAATGATTTGGCATAATCGCCACTTTTCAAGACCATGGTGAGGACATTGGATAAGAAGATCTTTGAATTTATCAAAATACTTCCAAAAAGGTTCTCCCGGGACAATTTTAAAATTTTGAATGTTGTTTCTAAGCTTGATTGTTTTATGGATAGGAAAGAATATTTTCAGAAAAACTTTTACAAATTCACCCCAAGTTGAGATGGAATCTGTGGGCAAGCTATACAGCCATTTTTTGGCTTTGTCCTTAAGGGCAAATGGAATAAATCGGAGTTTGATCGCATCTTCGGTTAAGTCCCTCATCTTAATCATGAGGCAAACTTCTTCAAATTAGGAGATAAAGATGTATCGTCTTGGTTTCGACTCTAAGAATTTGGGAAGCATGTTTATGAAATCGGTCGAAGTTCAAAATGGTTCCATTTACCTCGGGGAGTTTTATGCAAGAGGGATTGCATTTCTAGTGGGGTAACAAACATCTTGAAGAACGAGGTGGGTTGGTATTGGCCATTTCGTTTGGTTCAATAGATGGATCAAAAGCGAATTAAGCGATTAGTATTATCCCTAACCCAAGTTTGCATACACCAAAATTATTATTATTTTTTTAAATTTTTGTTTATTTGAAAAGGACAAGAGAAAAGTTAAAAGATGATGAGAGAAAAAAATCGGGCTTGGTAAAACTTCGATGTGTTGTTGAGCTTTAAGCGGTTCTCGTCTACGCCTCTAGTTAGCGAGCGGTGGCGATAATTCTCTTCACTCGTCATCCCTGCAGCGGCCTGACCGCGTAGGGCGGGATCTGAATCTCAAGTGGTAGTGCGGCCGCGCGCGTATATACTAGCGAGTATGGTGTTACCCGGTGGGAGATGCGTTTGTAGTGCGATCGCCATAGCTTTCAGAGCTTTTCATCGGTCGCTTGCTATGGGATGTTAGCTAGTTAGGATCTTGATGATCGTCTTGTTGAAGGCTTGACTAACCCGTTGGTGATGGTTTATAAAGCGTGGATGGCGAGTTACGTATTACGAACTTGTCCGCGAATCGGTGAGCGAGACTAACGACTGCGGTCCGTTGTCGTGGATGATGCTTTGGGGGCGCCCGTACCGGTATATGATATGGTTCTGATGAACCTTATCCGCTGCTAGTCTTGACTTCGCCAAAGTACTTCGGCCCTTGGAAAAGTAGTCGGTTATCGCCGGGATAAAGCGTGTCCCTTTCGCGATGGTGGCTATTGGTCGACAATATCCATGCCCCATGTCTCGAATGGCCGAGCGAGGCTGTTGGATGCAAATCTCCGTCGTGGCTGTATGTAATTAAGCGTGGATTTGGCAGCGTGGCGGCGTTGGCATAGGCAGCGTCGCTAATCATTTTGGGCCAATAATAGCCCATTCTTCGTGGCGATCCCAAAGCTTGGGTCGGTTGGTGCCGCAGAGTACCATCATGGGCTTCTGTAGGGCCTCCGTGCTTCCGTCGGTCGCGAGGCATCGGGCGACATCGTCGTATGACCTTGCCGATACAATGTTTTGTCGTCGAATCGAAGTAAAACCTCGGAGCGTCTGGAGAAGAATCCGTTCCTTAGCGTCCTCGGGTAGTATCCGTAAAGAACATAGTCAATAATTGGGAAGCGCCGATCTCTTGGCTCGGTGGTTTGTGCCACGAGTGGTGTTTATACGGGCGGATTACGCCGGAAGAGCCGTCGGCTCGCAATGGTGGCGTCTTTGGCTCGTTCCTAGCGGTTGAGCCAAGTTGGCGCCAATGAAGCCAAAGCGTCTGCGTCGTGTTCTTGGGAGCGAACGTTGGTGGAACGATTTGGCTAGCGGCATGGAATTAGATCATCATTTCTAACTTCATACTCTCCGTCATGCATGCGGCGATGGTGAGAATCACCATAAGCCTCGAGGTGCTTTACCCCAAGTCTTTGGCGGATTGAGTCAATGAGCATCGCATTGTACTCCAGCGTTGTTGGAGCATGGCTCCGTTAGAAGGCACGGGGTATCGTGATTTTCGCGGGAGACCAAGACTACTCCACCGCCGATAGCCGGCCCGGTCAGGCCGAGGCAGCGTGATAGAGCGTAATTTCCTTCTCGTGAAGTCGTGTTGACCTCATAGGTTTCATCGGCATGTCTTGAATAACTTCGTGTTTGATCCGTCGGGTGGTGGCCATGAGATGTGATGGCTGCCCTTTGGCGGTTCTGGCGGCATGAAATGGATGTCGTCTTGAGACAACAAGCGCCACCTTGCTGAAGCCAATTCGAGGATCGGGTTGTGTCATGAAGACTTCGGATAGGGTTCATCTTTGAGATGACATGAATAGTCGACCCGGCGAGGTAGTGCGCATTTACGAATTGCGAACACCGGGGCTAGGCACTCCTTTTCGATCATGGGGTATCTTCGTTCGGCTCCTTGCAAAGTCCTACTCGAGTAGTATCGCCTTGCTCGTGACCCGGCGTCATCATTTTGTGCTAGGAGGCGGCCAAGGAATGTTCGTCGCCCACATATACGAGCGGCTTGCGAGATTGGGGCCTGATGCGGTGGAGTTCGAAAGATAATGCTTGATTTCCTCGAGCGCTGGCGGCAAGATTCATCCCGTAAGCGACACCCCTTCTTCATCAATTTGGAGAAGAGTGGCACTGCGAGATTTCGCGATGAACCCGGATATCATGGCGTCCTTGCAATCCCCTCAATTCCACGAGATTCCTAGGTGGTTGGAGTTCTTGGATGGCTCGGACTTTGTCGGGATCGACATAAACCCCTTCGTCGTAACAACAAAACCAAGAAATTTACCCTTGGACACCAATTAATCCAAATAAACTTGGACGGTTCACTTAAGGAATTATTGTTCCTTAATGAGCTCGAATCCTTAGGGGCCAACGTCTAATCAATTTTAAGAGGCTTGAGTAAGTGTAGTGAGGAATTAGTGATTTTGGGCTAAGAAAGGGTGATGAAATCCCTCACCTTATCTTGATTAGTGGGTTTTGCCCTTAAAATATTTTCAAGTGTGTGCCAAATCAAGATGCTCAAATCACTTGGTGAATTCCTACTATTATATGAAATGCAACCCTAGAATTAAAAGCAACTAAAAGGATGCAAAAACAAAAATCTTTTTATTTTTTTATTATGGTCGACAACAAAAAATGAAGTTTATTAGGGTCGACAAGGGTAAAAATCTTTTTATTTTTATTTTTATTTTTATTTTATTTATCCTAATTGTCTCTAATGTATATGAACTATCTAAAGGGTGGAATTGAAAATACTAGATAGAGAAGTTACCCGCAAAAAGCAATGCAAAGCCTCGTTGAGGCAATTCTTCAATCTTGAATCTTCAACTCTTGATCTTCAAGCTCCAAGTTCCTACACAAAGAAAACACACAAAATAAAAACCAAACTTAATGAAAATCCTACTTATGCGTTCCCAGACAGCGGCAAAAACTTGATGGAAATAAATGATTACCTCCTAAGTTGCAAGTATACAACCCTTATCAAGTTATAGTATAAAAGATTATCGATCCCGAGGCGGAAAGTAGGAGGGTTTTGCTCAAGTTTTGGTTCTCAAATTATGCGACAATTAGGAGTTTATTAAAATAAAATGAAAGTGAGAAAATGGTGAAAGTGGATGTGGAGAGATAAGAGAGTGGATGTGGATTATGTGCAAAAGAGGAGAAAATGAAGTTGAGAATGTGGTTGTGGTTATATGCACATAATAACAAAACTAGGTTTGAGATTATATGCACATGGAGGGAAAATGAGATTGAGAGAAGTAAAAATCAATGAAATCAAAAATAAAGGAAAATAACAACAAATGGAAAACAAGGATAAGTGCAAAATAAAGAATGTAAAGTATGGAGGATTAATTAAAGATATGAGGAATCTAGAGTAGATCCACTTAGCTTATCTCAATCTCATGAAAATGAGTTGGATTTGTTAGCTAGTTTTAAACAATCTCTAGGGATCCCACAAATATTGGCTCCACACTTAGAAAAGGGTAATTCCTAGAGGGTTCTAGCCTCAAGGTGAATTAAAGAAAAGAAAAATCTATTCTAGAAAGTAAATACAAGAATTAAATACATTGCATGAAAGTAAATTGCAAGGAATTAAATTGCATGAAAGTAAATTGCAGAAAGTAAATTGCATGAAAGTAAATCTATTCTACAAACAAGAAAATAAAGAAGAAAATGAAAAAGAAATAAAATAGAAACCAACAACTCTGATCTTAATCTAATCCTCCTTTTGGTCCTTGGATTAGAAGAAGAAAGGAAATGAAGAGGTGAAACATTTCATTTATTGTGTAACAAAAGTTACAATTTTGGAAGGTCTTCTCAATGAGTGACCCTCCTCTCCAAATGGAGTTTTACAAAATATTTCACACTCAAAACACTCGACTTCACCTATTTATATATGAGTTGATGTGAACCATTGGATCAAACCTAGCGGAAAGAAATCACCTTTCGAAATACATTTGAAACCGTCCGGTTGGCCCACGTCGATTCAACTTGACAGTATGACGGTTGGTCAACCGGTCAGTTTCCAACCCGGTATTTGTCTTTTCTTGATTTTTCTTCGAATTTCTCTTGGATCAATTTGATATCTTGGGCCTTGGTTTGTCTTGATTTGGGCTTCAAATATTGGTAGAAATTGAGAGAATTTGAGTCATTTGGGCTTTTATTCATTATTTCTTTATTAGCCTGCAAAATAAGATAAAAATGATTATTAGTAATATCGTTATTCATATAACATAGGTAATAAGGGTATAAAAATGTAATTAAAATGTGATAATCATTCCACTACGGATCGGTACCCTCTTAGCCCTTGGTGGCTTCGGTGGTGGTCAATATCACGACGGCTACCATCTCCTTCCGATGTGGTCCAGTCATGCCTCTTGGAACCCTACCTTCTAGCCGTTTCTCGGCCAATTTGGATCTGACCAGTCTATGTTGGGAATATCAACCCTCGGCTGAAATTGAAGGGGGTGGTAGGCGGAGCCTTGGCGTGGTTTTGGGCCTGCAGTTTATCTTGGTGTGTAGCTTGAGCTGCCTTTGAGGGACCGAGTTCTTTGCCACTCGTTCACCCTCACCAAGTGGTATCGGTGAGTACTTCCCGGAGGGATTCGACCTATATACCGTGTTTGGCCAAGCGCACAGCCGTCGAAAGTCGCTCTCGGACACCTCGGCGGAGGCCCGCCCATATTGAGAGTGGCGTACCTCTCAGAGGAGGAAGTTAGACCGACTCAGGGTCGAGGGATCTGAAGCACTTCCGACGAGGAGTCCTCGAGGGCTAGGCTGGGACATGGGCTTTCCGCGGAGGTTTGGGTGATGACTTCATGTTGTCCTTCCACACTCCTACGACCCACTCGTCCTTGGTTCGGCGGCCGAGGCGGGGTCCCTCAAGAAGTTGGAGAGGCGTTTGGAGGGGGCTAGGGATGCTATTGCCGGTCGATTGCAGATGCCAATTTCCACCCCTACTCCTTCACCTTCGCCAGGCGTCCAGGGAGGAGGGTAAAAGTTCTGGCTGGCGAGAGGTGGCCAAGAGGGTCCGCCGAAAGAGTTTCTCCTTCTATTGGGCTTGCGCCCATCGGGGGTCTTGGTGGTGGCAGCGAGCAGGCATTGACCCGGCCCGGCCAGCTTTCTGCTTCGGAGGTATGCGTTCTCAGGTCCCTCTTTTTGTTTGATAAGTTGCATGTGATTAACTCGGGCTTTCCCCTTTTTTAGGTACGACCGGCGCCACCGTTCAAGTCTCTTCGGAGGATGAAGAAGGACACGCTTCGGATCCTGAAGTGGTCTCATCCCACGAGGGAGAGGAGGTTGGAGGAGACGCGCTTGCGCCGATTGGCGAGGAACCGGCCCAAGTCGAAGTATTTCCCGCCGAAGAGGGGGCGGCTATTCAAGATGAGGCGCTCGCTCAGGGAGGGGCGCTCATTAGTGAAGAGGGGTCCGCCCAGGTGGAGGAGGCTCCGGGGGAGGTGTCGACTCTCATGCATCGACCGACCCTCGGTCCCGGCTCGCCTCTGAGGATATTCCTCTCTCCCTCTGCTCGTCTCAGCGAAAACTTCGTGGAGGCTACGATCAAGGATTTTCAGACCCTTCTTCGTGATAGCGTCCAAGCGGTATTGGATGGAGGCTGCTCTTTTGGTGAGCTCAAACCCATGCTTCAAATGTACCTGGGCAACCTAAGTACTTTGGCCAGGCGGATGCGGCCCGCCATTTCAGGCGCTTGGCATCGGCGAAAGAGCAGAAGAGTTGATTGCTCTTCGCTCTAAGAATCTCTTGGATTTGGCCTCGAGCGTGTAATCCATCCTGAAGGAAGCGGCGGTTCTTGGACTGAACCATGGCCGCAGGCTGGTGACGCGAAGTGGAGCGGTTTCCGCCCGGCAAAAAGATGGAAGAGGCGCCCGAAGGCCCTCGCCTTCTGGCGGACACGACAAATCCATATCGGAAGCGAAAGAGACCATTGCGGTTGCAGGCCTTTCTAGCGCCAAAGAGCGGCTTCGTGGCAGGCTTTGAAGAGCTGGAGGAGCTCGAGGGCCAGCAATTGGTTATTGCTGATTTCGAGGAAAGCGGGGTCTTGAAGACAAGAAGTGAGCTTCACAATGCCTTCGCTCACGAAGAGAACATCCGCCAAAGGTCCTCACTACTCGGAGGAGGAGCACGGAGAGCGATCGGGATCCGAGTCGCGACTTAAAGATTTTGACCTCCGTTTGGCGTACCTCCCTCTTTTTGTAATGTCCCCTTTCTTTTATTATAAATGAAGCGGACTCCTTTCTTTTGTGTTATTGATTGTTTCATCTCGGGTGACTTGTACCGCGTGGTCTTTATCCTGGTCGGCCCGACCCCAGGATTTTTAGCAAACCCTCAGCTATTAACGGATTTGATTTGCCTTTACCGATTACCGTTTGAATTGGGCTAACCATACTATTCCCCTCAGTATGATGAGTTGTCAAGAAGTTTCTTTTAGACTCAATGCTAAAATTTCATCTCTACCCTTACCCGTATGAGGTGTTGGGTTAATTACAACTGTTAAGTCGTAATCAGGTTGGAGTGTTGTGATTACCGGCTTCGGCTAGTCGACCGGTCACTTCGGGAGTGGCGGGATGAGTGTCGAAGGGCACATCACTTGGTAGGCCAATGTCGCCGAACGCGCCATTGGGAGCGGCGGACAATCAAATCGTCGAGGGGCGTGTGAGTGTGACGATTGATTGATATAGTAGCTCATGCATGGTAGGCTACTATCCTTGATCATTCTAATAGAATTAGAATGTGCGAAAAAGGATCAAGCCGTTGATGGCGTGTGAATGTGACAATGATCTAACTATCGAGGTACTCATTATCATGATAGTTTGAGGACCCACCATCCTATTGGCGAGGTTGGAGAATTTGTCGGAGGTTTAGTGTTAACATGGTGGAGTTAGTTGCGATCAGGCAACTTTGAGGACCCACCATCCTATTGGCGAGGATTGGAGAATTTTGGAAGGAGCGGTTTATACTCGTGTACTTGTCCGGAGTTTGGTAGTTGCGGGAAGACTATGGGTAGTACTTCTTCGAGAATTTCCGTTGATGGGCATCATGATCTTATCGCCGTCCGGCTTGACAAGGCGATAGGCTCCATTGAATAGATGTTTCTATCACAAGCGGACCTTCCCACTTGGTGGAACTTTCCTTTCTTCTTGGAGTTGAGGATCATTGGTCGCGGGACGGCTAAGACTAACTTCGCCCTTACGGAAAGACCGGTGTCGACCCTTTTGCGAAGGTTTAGAATCGGGCTTGGTAAAACTTCGATGTGTTGTTGAGCTTTAAGCGGTTCTCGTCTAGCCTCTAGCTCCGCAAGGCAGTGGCGATGATTTTCTTCACTCGTCATCCCGCGCGGCGACACGCGTAGAGCGGGATCGAATCTCAAGTGGTAGTACGGCTTAGCCGTATACTAACGAGTATGGTGTTACCGGTGGGAGATGCGGTTGTAGTGCGATCATGCATAAGCTTTCCCGAGCTTTTCATCGGTCAGCGCTTGCTATGGGATGTTAGCTTAGTTAGGATCTTGATGATCGTCTTGTTGAAGGCTTGGCTAACCCGTTGGCTGATGGGTTATAAAATTGTGGATGGCGAGTTACGTATTACGAACTTGTCCGCGAATGAGTGAGCAGCGAGACTAACGGCTGCGGTCCGTTGTCATGGATGATGCGCTGGGGCGCCGGCCGGTATATGATATGGTGCACGATGAACCTATCAGCGGCTGCTGGTCTTGACTTCTCGCAATGGTACCGCCTCGGCCCTTGGAAAAGTAGTCGGTTATTGCCGGGATAAAGTGATGCCCTTTTGCGATGGCTATTGGTCGACAATATCCATGCCCCATGTCTCGAATGGCGAGGAATTATGCCGGATGCAAATCTTCGATGCGGTTGCCGTATGTAATTAGCGTGGATTTGGCAGCGTGGCGGCGTTGGCATAGGCAGCGGCGTCACTAATCATCTTGGGCGATAATAGCCCATTCTTAAGTAAGCGATCCCAAAGCTTGGGTCGGTTGGTGTCTGAGGTACCATCATGGGCTTCTGTAGGGCCTCCGTGCTTCCGTCGGTGTGAGGCATCGGGCAGCATCTTGCGTCGTATGACCTTCGATACAATGTTTTGTCATCGAATCAAGTAAAACCTGAGCGTCTGAAGAAGAATCCGTTCCACGGCGTCCTCGGGTAGCATACCGTAAGGACATAGTCAATGATTGGGAAGCGCCGATCTCTTGGCTGGTTGGTTCGTGCCACGAGTCGTGTTCACTACAGGTGGATTCGGTGGGAAGAGCCGTCGGCTTACAGCGGTGGCGTCTTTGGCTCGTTCCTGGGTTGAGCCAAGTTAGGCGCCAATGAAGCCAAAGCATCTGCGTCGTGTTCTTGGAGCGAAGCGTGCTTTCGATCGCGGCGTCAAATGATTTGGCTATTTCGATAGCCGCTCGGTGGCATGGAATGAGATCATCATTCCTAACTTCATACTCTCCGTCATCACGTCGGCGATGGTGAGAATCGCCATAAGCCTCGAGGTGCTTCACCCCAAGTCTTTGGCGGGTTGAGTCAATGAGCATCGCATTGTACTCGACCACGTTGTTGAAGCCGGCTCCGTTAGAAGGCACGGGGTATCGTGGCTTTCGCGGGAGATCAAGAATACTCCCACACCGCGATAGCGTGGTCCCGACCGAGCCAGGCCCGTCGAGTAGAGCGCCAATTCCCTTCGTGGAAGTCGTGTTGACCTCATGGGTTTCATCGGCATGTCTTGAATAATTCCGTGTTTGACCCGATCGGTGGTGGCCATGAGATCGCGAGATGGCTTGCCCTTTGTGGTTCTGCGGCATGAAATGGATGTCGTCTTGAGACAACAAGCGCCCACCTCGCTAAGCCAATTTAGGGATCCGGGTTGTGTCATGAAGACTGGATAGGGTTCATCTTTGAGATGACATGAATACGACCGGCGAGGTAGTGCGCATTTTACGAATTGCGAATACCGGGGCTAGGCATTCCTTTTCGATCATGGGGTACCTTCGTTCGGCTCCTTGCAAGGTCCTACTCGGGTAGTACCGCCTTGCTGCGTGGCCGTCGTCATTTGTGCTAAGAGGGACCAAAGAGTGTTCCGTCGCTCGCACATACATGAGGAGCGGCTTGCGAGATTGGGGCGCCGATGCGGTGGGTTCGAAAGATAGCAGCGATTTCCTCAAGCGCTGGCGGCAAGATTCATCCCGTAAAGCGACACCCCTTCTTCATCAATTTGGAGAAGAGGCTGCGAGAGATTTCGCGATGAACCCGGATATCATGGCGTCCTTGCAATCCCTAAATTCCTTGAGATTCACGGGTGGTTGGAGTTCTTGGATGGCTCGGACTTTGTCGAGTCGACATAAACCCCTTTGTCATGACGATAAAACCAAGAAACTTACCCTTTGGACATCCCTAAGAATGATTTTGTGGGGTTCATTTTAGTTGGTGTTCGCATCATGTCGAACACCGTCCTCAGTTGCCAAGGTGATCGCCTTTATCCGCGGCTCTTCACGACCAAGTCATCTACGTAGCATTCGGCCGTCTTTCTCGGATGGTCTTGGAAAATGGTGCTCATGGCGTTGATAGGTCGCGCCGCATTCTTGAGACCAAATGGCATAAGCGTATAGCGGTATATCTCCATCGGAGTGAGCAGTATGTTTCTCATCTTGGGGTGCATTTTGATTTGGTTGTACCCGAAAAACCATGAATGACATCCTTCGAAACCGCCCGTGTTGTCGATGATGACATCCGTGATGGGCAATGGAAACTTCGTCTTTAGGGCAAGCGGCATTGAGGTCCCTATAGTGGCCGAGTCCTAATTGTGCCATTTTCTTTAGGCGGGGCGATGTTGGACACAATCACGGTCTTTGTTCCTCCACGATGAAGCCGCCTTTATGAGCCTTTTACTTCATACAATTGCTTCCATAATCTGCGGGCGAAACCGTCTTTGTTGTTGCTTCACGGGTTTGGCCTCCGGATTGATGTCAAGGCGATGCATGGCAACCTGGGGATCAAGGCCGGGCATATCTTCATAATTCGGTGAACATCGATGTATTCCTTGACAAGAGATATGAGCTCTTCCCTCTCTTGGGGAAGTAAGCTAGCGCTGATAAATATGGGTTTGGGGTTGGCCTCCTCTCCCATGTCCACCCGGAGAATTTTATCTTCGGTGGGCGGTTCTCGCTGCTCGAAACGTCTGCTCCATTGGGCGTTGACGTGGCGATCCCATGCTTCGTCATGAAGCGGGATTTGCTCGTCTACTTGGACCTCAACGGTATCAACCGTAGTCATGTTGGCTGTGAGGCTTGTAAACCAGTCCCGGCGACATCCCGAATCCCAAGGCGAGGTAGATGATTGATCTCCCGAGCGAGCTTCACTGGATATCTCGTCCAAGTGGCAGTAACATTCTGAAGAGGAGGAGACATAACCCAGCCCTCTTCGCGTTCTGCCGTAGTAATCGTCGGGCTTCCCCTTTGGCACATAAGCGGGCGGGCGGAGTCTTTACGCCTTTGCGTAGTTCAAGCCTTCTTTCTGGACGAAGCTGTAACCCATGCCTTCCATCATGCGCCTTGCGTTCTGGCCGTAGTATCTGACTGCGGGTCAGGTTCATCGTCCTCTGGAGTCCCACATCGTATCGCGTGGACATGTCAACCCTTCCAAAGATGATCTCTTGTTGATGATCTCCTCGGCAGATGCGACAAAGGCGGCTTCGTGAAGACTTCGATCATCGGCGGTCAGGTATCTTTGAACACGAGGCAAATCACGGGGTCGAATTATTGGTCACCACGAAACCGGGTTGTTGCATTCACGAGTTAGCTTCGAACTAGGCGAGGTAAGCAAATTCAGGAGTTTCATTAAGGGTGAGCTTCGCTTGGCTCATCCGGGTGGTGATAACAAGGCCTCATGACCCGATTACAATGGGTTCAATGTATTAAGGACAAGACCCTCGTTGTCTTGGACTCACGATCGGCCTCATTACCGCTATCGGGTCTTCAATCGGTATACGACCTCGGTCTTGGTAGAGCAAAGAGTCGGTGAAGTAATTCTCCACTTTGAAGAGGCGCTTATGGAAAATCACGGTCTTGACCGTTATCATCCACGTACTTTAGGCATTGGTGCAAAGTAGGCGGAGACGATGCGGTTGTTGTGAATCCGTCGGCCCAACGACATATTATAAGATGGTTACTGCGTGGATGGCGTAGCGGGTTACTTCCGTCCTCATGTTGCCTAGCGGCATTTGGCGGATCTTTCAAGCGGCGGCGTCCTGTGGCGTTGAAGCCAAAGATAGTGGTGGTGGTGCGTGAATAACAGCTTACGGTATCCCTAGGGACTTGATGGCGTCAAGGGAATAATGCTCAAAGCGATCCGGGTCCACGGATTCTATCCACGGAGGAGCCGGCGTACCACAATGAAGTAAAGAGGCTGTCATGAGACGTGCTATTGATGAGCATGTCATCTGGGGTGAAGGTGATACAGGGGATCTGTTGCCAGGACACCTGGCAGCACCGCGGACAACTTTTCTCCATCTCTTCCTCAGGGACGGTGGAAAAGTGTGTGTAAAACCACGAGTTGGCCAAAGCCTCTCGCAGAGCCTCGGGTTGACCTTGATAGGCGGGGGCTTCGTACAATGTGATCCTTCGGGATGTTTGCTAGGCTGCGAGAGCACATGGCCGGAAGCGGGTTGCTTGAGCTTGGTTTGTCGGCATTCTCCCGTGATGTTCCTGCCGGTTGTTTCACCAGGTCATCTGTGACCGTGGGATAATTCTTTGCGAAATCTTTTCCCGCTCTTGTGACGAGTACTGCTGCCTCTTCCTCGGAATCGGTGAGGGTTGCTATCCCCTGTTCGATTCCATCCGGAATTGCTGAGATGACATTGCAGGGTTTGCCTCTCCGTTTGCCCTTCTGTGCTGGCTCGGAAATCCACTGCTCATCCTTGAGGAGGTCAGGGTGAACCCACATGACTTGTCCTGATGGTAGGGTCTGTGATACTAAGCCCTTTTTTTGCTGATTGTGAGGGTCGGTGTTAATGATGCAAAAACAAAAATCTTTCTATTTTTATTATGGTGACAATAAAAAAATGAAGTTTATTAGGGTCGACAAGGGTAAAAATCTTTTTATTTTTATTTTTATTTATTTATTTTTTATCCTAATTGTCTCTAATGTATATGAACTATCTAAAGGGTGGAATTGAAAATACTAGATAGAGAAGTTACCCACGCAAAAGCAATGCAAAGCCTCGTTGGAGGCAATTCTTCAATCTTGAATCTTCAACTCTTGATCTTCAAGCTCCAAGTTCCTACACAAAAGAAAACACACAAAATAAGGAACCAAAGTTAATCAAAATCCTACTTATGCACCGTTCCCCGGCAACGGCGCCAAAAACTTGATGGGAAATAAATGATTACCTCCTTAGTTGCAAGTATACAACCTTGATCAAGTTATAGTATAAAAGATTATCGATCTCACGAGGAACGAGAAGTAGGAAGAGTTTTGCTCAAGTTTTGGTTCTCAAATTATGCGCGTGACAATTAGGAGTTTATGTACAAATAAAATGAAAGTGAAAAATGGTGAAAGTGGATGTGGAGAGATAAGAGAGAGTGGATTGTGGATTATGTGCAAAAGAGGAGAAAATGAAGTTGAGAATGTGGTTGTGATTATGTGCAAATAACAACAAAACTAGGTTTGAGATTATATGCACATGGAGGGAATATGAGATTGAGAGAGAAGTAAAAAATCAATGAAATCAAAAATAAAGGAAAATAACAAACAAATGAAAAACAAGGATAAGAGGAAAATAAAGAAGGTAAAGTATGGAGGATTAATTAAAGATATGAGGAATCTAGAGTAGATCCACTTAGCTTATCTCAATCTCATGAAAATGAGTTGGATTTGTTAGCTAGTTTCAAACAATCTCTAGGGATCCCACGAATATTAGCTCCACACTTAGAAAAGGGTAATTCCCTAGAGGGTTCTAGCCTCAAGGTGAATTAAAGGAAAAGAAAAATCTATTCTAGAAAGTAAATACAAAATTAAATACATTGCATGAAAGTAAATTGCAAGGAATTAAATTGCATGAAAGTAAATTGCGAGAAAGTAAATTGCATGAAAGTAAATCTATTCTACAAACAAGAAAATAAAGAAGAAAATGAAAAAGAAATAAAATAGAAACCAACAACTCTGATCTTAATCTAATCCTCCTTTTGGTCCTTGGATTAGAAGAAGAGGAAGGAAATTGAAGGGTGAAACATTTCATTTATTGTGTAACAAAAGTTACAATTTTGGAAGGTCTTCTCAATGAAGAGTGACCCTCCTCTCCAAATGGAGTTTTACAAAATATTTCACACTCAAAACACTTTATTCCTATTTATAGCCCAACGAGTTGATGTGAACCATTGGATCAAACCTAGCCAAAAGGAAGAAAATCCACCATTAATTGAATCTGTTGGAAACCGTCGGTTGGCGTCGGTTAATAACCGATTATGCTTGGTTGGTCAACGATTGGTTCCCAACGAATTTGTCTTTTCTTGATTTTTCTTCACGAATTTCTCTTGTATCAATTTGGTATCTTGGGCCTTGGTTTGTCTTGATTTGGGCTTCAAATATTGGTAGAAATTGAGAATTTGAGTCATTTGGGCTTTTATTCATTATTTCTTTATTAGCACGCAAAATAAGATAAAAATGATTATTAGTAATATCGTTATTCATATAACATAGGTAATAAGGGTATAAAAATGTAATTAAAATGTGATAATCGATTGGCCGTGAATCGATTGGAGCAGCAATAGTTTGGGTCATCTGTCTTGCCCACTTCTTGGTCTTGCGGCCTCTGGAAGCTTGATCCTATTGCTCAGTAAGAGTGTGTCAAGGTGGGCACCACCGGTCTTCCTTGAAATCGTATTGTTCTGCAGAGGCCTTGGCGGCTTTGATTTACGATGTTCCGGCGTCTTGGGGGCGGATTAGAGTCGGCGACCATGGTTTCCTTTCCCTTCAACGAGGATAGTTCACGGTGAAAGTCGGTTCGAAGTTCCCTTTTGTCTTTGGGGCTCTTCGCTTCCGGTAGCTTGATCATGTTTTCCACTTGTTCACCTTGGCGTACCAACTCCTTCGGTCGGGTTTCCACGGCCGAGTGGGATAAGATGCCAATCGAGATTCTGCGGCACATCTCGTCGGGGTAGTATCGGCTACTGTTCGGCAATCGGCGATCAATTTCGAACCTTTTCACAAATTCAGCGGCTGCCTCTGTTTTCTTCGCTTCTCGATTAGGGTCGCCATTGAAACTTCGGTGGAAATTCGGCGGGCCAAGAACAGTTTCTCTAAGTCGACCCATGATTTGATAGAGTCGGACTCGAGTTTGCGGAACCATTCAAAGGCTACCCCTTCGAGTGCCAATGAACAACGGCGTGAGGATGGGATCATTTCGATAGAAATCACATGCGGGGCGAGGAAGTAGTAAATGTGTTGGGAGGAGATCCTTTCGTCGGTGGAGTCGACCCATAGGCTTGAATTTTCTTGGGATAAGGGTATCCCACTGCGGGATATGGTGGGACTACCCCAGCTTCGTTCATGTTTTTACGGAGCTTGGTCGGTGATTGAAGTCGTCAAACCTTTTATCACGAGGTATCTTTGCCAGATTGGGAGGCTTTCACGAAGATGCGGAGGAGTAGCGGGAGGGTGACTTATGCTCATCCTCTTAGATGCAGCGTGAGGAGTGAGGTCTGCTCTTGATTCTTCCGACCCCTCTGCGATTTGCGAAGGCTTCTTTTCTTCTTTGCGGCGGTTGTCCCATTATCTCTTTCATAGAGTCGATGGCGGCTCATTGCGAGATCCGACTTCTGCTCCTCAAACCTTTTAGTCCACTTTCGTCGGAGCCTCGGTCATGTGCACTCTTAGCGTGCCTACAGTAAGCCGAGCTTGATGTTTGGGACGTCGCCTCCGCTGAACAAACCTCTTCCTCATTGTCGCGGATGGAGTTTAACCGTGCGTAGTCAAATGGGATGGCTGCACCGGTTTGGAGGCAGCGTGTCTTTGGTAGATGCCTTCCGCGTCCGTCGGGGCGTCTCAGCCCCAAAGCAAACTCTGAGTCCGAAGAATCCGGTATCTAGCTTTATCCTTCCTGTCATGTTGGCGGAGGCAATTTGTAGCTCGGGACCACTAGTGGCTGTTTCTTTCGGCGGTTGTGCCTTTGTGAAGAGGCCTTACTCTCCGATGTGGTTGGGAAAGCCTTTCCCATACTGATGGTTTCGGCGTGCACTGACAGTCAGCGAGGACCGCCTGGATGAGCTTTTCACAGTGGCACTAAGGATTCGCCTCCTGAATCGCACGCTTGTGAATCAGATGGTCTCGAGGTCTCCGTGGGTTGGAGATGGCAACCCTCGATGTCGGAGGATCGTCGGCGCGCGGGTGCGGTGAGTTCAAAGGCTTCGGGCGAGCGGCTTTGGAGCCCCAAGTGTGGGATTGACGATCTTGACTTGCGGCGAGATATCAGCGTTGGCGAGACTCATACTCTGGCGGTATTTTATCGCGTGCGCCATGCTGTCGCTGGCGCTTTGGTGAAGGCTTGATGAGTGAAGCTTCGCTGATTGAGCGGGCTCGCTGAATGAGGAACCATTTGTTTGGAGGAAGTACATCAAGTCTGCCATTTTGGGGTCTTGCCGCTAAGCGAGACTTCGCTGCAGTGGACTCGCTGATTTAGAACCCTTGAGCGTGGTTGATCGTCTTGGCTTGATTTTCCTCACGGTCTAAATAGTAACTTCGTATCGGCCGGAAATGGAAGCGATCGCTTCTCGGCGTGCAATGGTTTGCGTCGTCATTTGTCAGCCCTCTTGGAGAGGGTAAGTGCGTGTTGGCGGTGAGGGTGTGATCTGTGGCCGAGGCGAATCGTCCTCTCTTGCACGTAGGGCTGAGTGGACTGCGTGGCAACCCAACAAGAGTTTGTTCGGCTTGCACTCTTGGCCGTTGATTCGGCTTTGGCTGGTTTGGGGGGAATGGAACCCCCTACTGAGGTTGAACACTTGAGCCGCGACTACCCATTTTCGACATTGGGTTGCGCGCACAACCCTGCGGTAACGTCGGGAGGTCTTACCGCCCGAAGAGGACGAAGATAAGTACTCTTCATATCTAGCTTGGTCGAACTCAATCACCAGGGACTCAACTGTTGTCCCTTCCGCGATGTCGTCGAACTGCGCCACCACCATCTCGGTTGAGGAAATGGTCTCTCCCACTGTGGTCGCCATCTTCTGTTTGGTGTAAAAATCTCCTCTCGGATTTGTATTGTTTGAATTGCTTGCTTACAAATCAAGAATAGGCCTTTATACAGCTTAAGGGAAGGCCCTTCTTGTTTAACGGGTTCATCCAGATGGACGCCTCCCTCGATGCTCGAATCGAGTTTGCTTCCTTGGACGATCCGATCGACGTGGGCCGGCTCAAAGACGCAAGAGAAGCCCGCGGGTTGAGTTCGGTTCTACCGAGCTTGCTTGGACGGGCTACTATGCAAGAGTTTGCAAAGAGCTCGAGAGCCTCAAATCGAGGGTTGGATGGAGCCTACTTCAACAATCAAGCCTTTGCTCGAATCGAAGTTGAGGGAGCAAGAGAGTAACTCTTACCTTGCTCTTTCTTCTCGCGGCCTCTTACAACTTGTTGCCACCCCCTCGTGGAGATGGTGGCTTATAAATAGGCAAGGAGAGGCATGGCCCCTTCCTTGATTTGTGGGATATGACCCACGGCGGTTAAGGGTACCATACTCTTCTCTAACTGTGGGATGTGACCACTGATGAGGTAATGAGGACCATGCCTTGTCATAACCCAGGATGTGCAGAGTGGGTAAGCAGCGAGCCTTCGAAGTGCTCAGCGAAGCTTGCAGCGAAGCTTACCGGACGAGGTCAACGGGCGGCTCTTTGGCGGGCGAAGCTTGGTTCGTAGGGGCCGTAAGCGCAGGCTGGCTGAACTTGCATAGGCGAAGTTCTCCTAATTGGGCGGGCTTTGATAAATGCTTGGTCCTCCTTGACTCGTGGGATGTGACCACTAATAGGTGAGGGGCGCCATGTCCTCTAGCTGCGGGATGTGACCGCTATAGGGGTGATGAGAGCCTTGTCTCATCATCACCCGTGATGTGGAAAGTGGGTGGGCCCCCTTCTCCAAGCCACCGTTGGCACCGTTCAATCAGGCGAGTAGGCGAGCTTAAGAGTTGTTCTAACTGTTCAAACGAGCTTGCTGAACAAGCGGGGCCAACTGGTGGACCCCCTCGAAGTGTGAGTTGGCGCTTGTTGTGCCGGCGAACCCCTTGCAGGCGTGCTTGGCGCCTGAGCGGGGAGTTGGCCCGATGGCGGCGTTGAACTCATGTGGGCGAGCTCATCGCGTGGGGCGACCTCGTCAAATCACTGTTGTGGGCGAGCCTCGTCAAATCACTGTTGTGGGCGAGCCTCGTCAAACCACTGCTGTGGGCGAGCCTCGTCAAACCACTGTTGTGGGCGAGCCTCGTCAAATCACTGTTGTGGGCGAGCCTCGTCAAACCACTGTTGTGGGCGAGCCTCGTCAAACCACTGTTGTGGGCGAACCTCGTGTGGGGTAGCGGCACTTGAGCTCTTGCAGGCGAGTTCACTCGAGCGGGGCGACCTCAGGCGGGTGAGTTCGCTAGGCGGCTCTTAGGCTCTTGCAGGCGAGCTCTTCGAAAGCATCGACCCTGCGCGGGCGAGCTTGTTAGACAGCGCTGAGCTCGGGAGAGCTCAACGAGCCAGACGCACCTCGCATGAAGCTTATCTCTTTGACTGGCGGGGTTGGCAATTTTTCCCGCCTACATCCTCCTCTTCCCGCAAGCATAGGAGGATCTCATCTCCAAAGAGGGAGGTCCGTTCTGTCGTTGTGCGCAACGAATCTCGCATACTCATGACGGTTTCCCCTGGCAACAACACCCCGACAAATCTTAAAGCTGGGAGCTCGGCTCATGGTGGCTCTATTCAGAAGGAGTCATCTCACAAAGTCTCCACCGCTCTGACAAAGAGGGCTCGTCAGAGACAGTGTCAGAAGTTGGCCCGTCAGTTTGCTAAGGCTATAGAGTCAACGAACGGAGTTCACTATCACACGAACTCACGTGATCAGAGACGTCAACAGACTATAGCGCCTCAGTCTCATCCCGTCAGCACTCATGTTAAGGAAGAATGGGTCCTTGTCAAGAGAACTCGTTTGACGAAGAAAGAACGCGCCCAAAAGCATCGCGCACGTGTCGCTCGTGCACGTGCCATTGTTCGCAAGGCACAAGAGGCGAAATCAATCAAGGGGTCGACTCAAAATTGCCAAGTCCGAACCCAAATCGTGATGCGGAAGGTGACATTGTTCGCCGGGCTGCTGATACTCCGCATCGCCACCGCGACAGTTTAAGTTGCCGCTACCACCACGCCGCAAAGAAGAACTATCACGCCAGTACAGGACCGACACCCAACCGCCTCGCCAAGGGAGTTCTCATCCGCCTCTTCTGCCCACGTCTCCTGTTGATATACCAACAACTGATCCTTCAACCTCGGTGTTCAGTCGCCTTGGTCCACAGCCAAGAAGCAAATTCAAGGCATCGGTGATAGAATGGACTGAGGGTTGTACCCAGACTCTAACTGATGTTCAGAAGCGTTCCGATCAATCGGGGACATCGCAAGCCTCAAGAGTTCCCATTGCCTCTCGTTTGATCTTCCCTCAGGGGGTCCGCGAGTCTGCTGAGAAGAAGAAGTTGAGGCATGTGACTCGCAAAGTCATGAGAGATGACCAGACCCTGGTGATTCATACAGAAGCGACTTCATACGACGAAGCCAAGCGACGGAAGTTATTTTCCAAGTCAAATGATCGACACCCCCAAAAGAAGGCGTGTCCTCCAATTAAGGACAACGTTACACTTGGGGGTGGAAATGCAATTTATGGTAAACCACACCAACCACACCATCAGGCTGGGGGTACCAACACACAAAAAAGAGCAATTGACGAAATAGGTTGTTCTTGCTTGTGTGCATAGCTGATTAAGACGTTGCTATCAGGATGTGCCTGCTCTGAATCGAACGCTCAAACACAAAGAGCTTCAGTATTCGAGAGGCTTTCCCTGCCAGCAATGGAAGATTCAGAGCCGAATTCGAGATGTTTTCGGAGAAGAAGAAGATCCGTCATTCAGCAGGATGAATTCCCTGAAGTCACCATTAATATGGTGAACAAAGGAAAAGGGCCAGCAATGGATGCCGACCTTGACTTCACTCCTGCAGGAAAAGTCAGCACCCGAGTTTCCCAGCAGATGTCTCGATTATAATTGCGAGCTACAAAACACATAGATTATAGAAGGATGCATGAAGGAGACTCATCTGAAGATGAGACCTCCGACGCTTGCTCAGCAATGGCATCCGATGACACAATATCGAGTGTGGGCCATAATTTTAGGAAAACGTTTACCATCACTCCCGAAACCTTGGCCCAAATGCTACAAGAAGCCCTAGCTAAGCAGAGAGAAGAGCTTAAGGCTGAGATGAAAATGGAGATGGAGCTAGCCATGCAGCAGATGAGGGAGTTACAAACCCAAAAGCGCTATCTCGAGTCCAACCAACAAAGGGCATCGATCACCGTGTAAGCCCACGATATAGAAGATAGCGATCTGAAGTGGGCGAACACATCGCTGGCGACCAACCTCAGAAGAAAACTCAATGAAGCTCAAAGCGGAGATGGCCTAACCCATCCCACTGGGAATAATCCAAAACAAGGGGAGGATGACGGCGAAAAAATGAAGGAGCTTGAAGACAAGATCAATGCTCTAATGTCCATACAAGAAGTCAAGAAGACCGGTATCCCGTGTCCATACTCGAGAGAGTGGGACTCAATTCCCTACCCGCCGAAATTCACCTTAATTAACTTCACACCATTCGACGGAAGAGGTTCGCCCACACAACACTTGATCTATTTTAAGTCACACTTAGGAGTGATCTCGGGAAATGAGCCTTTGATGATTCGGTCATTCGTTGGCACCCTTAGCGGGGCTGCCTTCGATTGGTATCGAAGACTCAAGGCTGGGAGTATTAACTGCTGGGATGACATGGAGGGCTCCTTTCTCAATAACTTTTTCGATGATGATATGGAGGTTTCGATGAGAACCCTCTTAGACGAGAAATAGAAGAACGGAGAGACGGTGGACGCCTTCGTCAAGCGTTTCCGTAACAAAGTTGTGAACTGCAGGGACCCAGTCACTGAAGAATTCATACTGCAAACATGTCACAGTAATCTTTCTCTGGACTTGTTGGAAGCCATGGGAGTTGTAGCACCGACTTCATGGAAAGATTTGAAGCTCCACGGAGAACAAAGGCGGCGGTTCCTCAAGAGGAAGAAGAAGCGAGAAGCGAGCCAATGGCGGCTCTGCAAAGTCAAACTTTGTGCCCGTGGCAAAGGAAAGCGCCCGATCACTGCTGTTAATGCAAACCCGGACATTCAGCGGCAACACGGCGGCGCCTCGGCGGCAACAACGCAATTGAGGTTTCAACAAAACCTCAAGAATCTCGAGGAGGCTCGGATGCGGATTCTTGAGAACTTACGCCTTCAAGGAAGATGAAGTTCCTGTCCTCTTCAAATATCTCTTGGATAACAACAAGATTAAGTTACCTCTAATCACAAATCAAGAGGAGGCTAACAAGACTTCGGACCCCAAATATTGTGCATATCACAGGAGGGTCCATCATCCTACCAAGAGCTACTTTGTACTCAAGGACAAGATCCAGGCTTTGATTGATGCCGGCATCATCACAGCGAAGAAAGAGAAGAAAGTGGGTTCGAATATGGTGGCTATCAACTTCGGATCCATGCCACCCATGCTATATCAGCAGAAGATTGTTCCGGAAGTTGAAATTAAGACAGTCAATGATGATCCACATGGGCAATGCCAGAAGGGGTTAATATCATATACAGCCCTGTAGGCATCAAAAATTGCTGAAGAACCTCAAATATGACTAAATTATGAGAAGATCGAAGGACAACGTCGTCGAAATCTCAAGAAGTCAACACATGAGAAGATTGTGTCTTCACGGTCGCGAGACAGCTGGTTGTACCTCGCCATGGCGAGACACTTGTTCATGTCTGTTAGCGAAGACGCGTAACCAGTGTCTGCTTCTGGCGGTGCTGCTGATGTCTCAAGCTACTAGGCTGTAGAATCGAAAAAATGTTTATTGATTGAATGGGTGTGTTACAATCAAATTCTCTCGATTCTGAGAGGAAGAGGAGGTCGATTTGACTCCTCTTTTGTATGGAGTTCTTGGTGGCGATAGGATGCTTCACTCGATGCTCAGTGAGGTTAAGCTTCCGTTGTGATCAGACCAAGGTTGAAGATGAGCTCGATCTCTCTTGTGTGCACAAGTGTCGATCTCCGAAGTTCTCTCTCTCCTTTTCTTTAGCCCGGCCGACCCTAGCCGTTGGGCTTTTAGATATTTATATGGGCTTGAGGGGTGTGATTAACCCTTTTGTGGCTTTCATCGAGGGTCAATGACCCTCCCATCGCGCCGGGGCGGTCAAATGTCAGTCGAGTTACGACAATGGCCTGCGTGCTTACTCTGATGGCGGCTGCGTAATTGTCGGTGCGCTAATGTCATGGCGCCGCTTGTGCGGCGGACCTCGTCCGAACCGCTGATGTCGTAGGCGAGCCTCGTCTCATGGCTGGCGAGCTGCGCTTCACATGCGAACCTCGTGTTGAGGTCGAGCCTTGCTTCTTGGCGAGTCTGTTCGCGGCTTACCTTGGTCTAATCTCGGTTGCTTGTCGAGGTTCACCGCTATAGGCGAACCTCGGTTGAATGTCGAGGTTGAGGTTCCTTTGCTATAAGCGAACCTCGGTTGGGCGTCGAGGTTGAGGTTCCTTTGCTATAAGCGAACCTCGGTTGGATGTCGAGGTTCACCGCTATAGGCGAACCTCGGTTGAATGTCGAGGTTGAGGTTCCTTTGCTATAAGCGAACCTCGGTTGAATGTCGAGGTTGAGGTTCCTTTGCTATAAGCGAACCTCGGTTGGATGTCGAGGTTCGCGCTATGGCGAACCTGCGCTGAATGTTGAGTCGTGATTGGCGAACCTGCGCTGAATGTTGAGTCTGTTGATGGTGAACCTCGTGCGCTTCTGAAAGAGCAGTCGTAATTTTCAAACCGTGCGTCGAATTGGGCCGAATTATATATGGAAATCGACCATCTCGGCGAGGCGGATCAACTGCCCTGGTCATTTCGCCCAGTTCCTTTTGGTTTGAGAGATATCAGCATTTCTGTCTATTTTGTAAAGTCAAACATCCAGGTAAACTTAACCTTTAGGTGGGCCTGACTCCACTCAGATGGACTCTTAGGCTCTTTGGCTCATTCAGGATTCTTTGTGCGGGGATTAAGGCAATTTTACTGCCTACAAGACCCCCTCCAAAGTTTTCAGACTTGAATGCGGTTGAATGGAGTCTGGAACACTTTGGATATGAAGACTTGCAAAAATGGTCGCCGTGCAGACGGAGCGAGGAACCTTTCTAACGAACACGGTAAATTTGAATTCTTCACTGCGGCTAATGATAAGCCCTCTAGGATTTTTAGCAAACCCCGACTATCAGCAGTTTGGTGAGCCTTTACCGACTACCGTTTGAGTCGGGCTAGCATGTAGATTACCTAAGTCCGTTCTACATGTAACGTTGTGCTAAGAGAGTTAACTCTCTTAGTGCTACGATATTGAATACGTAGACTCTGTCCTTCTTACGGGAATAGACTACCCGGCTCGTGTGTTAGGCGTAGACTTATCTCGAATGGGGACGAGATAAAAATCCCTATGCGAGAGAGGCATAGATCGATTGTTGTTTAATAACAACCGCTACACGCGGATTGGCCGCTGCAGACTTTGTCTTCTCTTGGGGCAAAGGCGAACCATTTTGTCTTCTCTTGGGGCAAAGCGAACCACATTTTGTCTTCTCTTGGGGCAAAGACGAACCCAGAATAATGGCACATCGCATGGTAGGCCATTACTAGGAAATGATCGAATCGTTCAGTGACATAAAAGTATAACGATCGCGATCAAGAAGCAATCAAGTTGTTCAGTGACGTGAGAGTATAACAACAGTGATTACGAACAAAATCATTTAGGAAATGATTCTGTGGGGGTAGCTGAGTCGTTCAGTGACATGGGAGTATAACGACTATGGCTGAAATAGAGGCACATCGCATGGTAGGCCACTATTTGGAAATGATCGAGTCGTTCAGTGACATAAGAGTATAACGATTGCGATCAAAAAGCAATCAAGTCGTTCAGTGACATGAAAGTATAACGACAGTGATTACGAACAAAATCATTTAGAAAATGATTCTGTGGGAGTGGTCCCGTCATCCTGTTTGAGAGGATTGACGGAGGAAATTTTGAGGGAACTATCAGAGGTGATTGTTAACATGATAGCTTTGGGGTCCCGCCATCCTATTGATGAGGATTGGCGAGAGAATTTGGAGGAAATTGATTATCGGATGTGATTGTTAACATGATAACCTAGTGGGAGTTTGAAAGAAGACTACGGGTAGTACTTTTTGAAACTTACCATTAATAGGCATCATGATTACATAAGCCTTCTTGATTGGCTAGGCGGTATGCTCCATTCGAGTAAACCGATTCCACTACTTAATGGCCCTTCCCATTTTGGTTCGAACTTCCCCTTCTTTTGGAGTTCAAAATCATTGGGCGTCGGACGGCGAAGCGAGTCGCCTTCCTTGAAAATGCGACATCGGACTTTCTTGTCAAATGCTTTGGAAATCGAGTGCGGTAAAGCTTCGATATCTTTGTTGAGCACGTAGTAGCTTTTAGTCCGGCATTTCAAGTTCCTCAAAGTCTGCGATGATTTTCCTCGGTTGTCATTCGGTGGATAGCGCTATTAGCGGCGATGGGATTTGAATCTCTAACGGTAAAATGGCTTCACAACCATAAACTAGAGAATATGGGGTGGTACTGTCGGTGTCGCGAACCGTTGTGCGGTAAGCCCACGAGCTTTACTTGACTTGTCGTTCAATCCTTCTTGTTTGAAGAGACCATTTTAGTAAGGATCTTGATGATCGTCTTGTTAAAAGCTTCAGCTTGTCGGATTGTGGCGGTAGTAAAATTTGTTGGCTAGGTTCGGTTCGAAATCTATCGCGAGAATGGCGTGAAGGCATGGCCGACAAATTGCGGACCATTATCGTGGGCGATCGCCTCGGCACACCATACGGTATATGACATGATGTTTAACAAATTTGATCACATCGCTTGTCTTGACCAATCTCAGCGGAGCGGCTTGACCCACTTTGAAAATACTCGGTTATCGCCAATATGAGCGATGTCCTTTTGAAGAAGGTGGAGAAATTGGACCAGCGATATCCATTCCCCATGTTTCAAATGGCGGGGCGTTGCGGTAGGATGCAAGTGTTCGGCGGTTGATGAAGGTAATTAGCATGTACTTGGCATGCATGGCACCGTTAAGCGTAAGCCGGCATCCTTTACCATTGTCGGCCAATAATACCCAAGTCATAGCCGGTCCCATAACTTAGGTCCAGGTTGGTGCGCTCCACAAACACCGTCGTGAGCTTCTTTCAAGGCTTGCTCTGCTTCCTTAGTTGACAAACATCGGAGCAGTAACCCATCATATGACCTTCTATATAAGGTCTGTAGTTGGGAGTCATAGTAAAATCTTGACGCTCGCCGACGAATTGACTCCCTTTCTTTTATGTCTTCGGGCAATATCCCATGCAAGACATAGTCGATGATCGGAAACCGCCAGTCTCGTGCTTCAAGTGACTTGGGCTCGTCTTCGACTGCTTGGATCTGTAATGCATATTTCGGCCGAAATAGTTGCCGACTAGACACAATAACCTGCTGAGTAACATTCTCAGGCAGGGCTAGCGTAGCTGCAAGAGACGCCAGCGCATCTGCACAAGTGTTCTGCAAGCGGGGTACATGATCAATGTAAAAGCTTTCAAAGGAGTCAGCTAAAGTCACGGCTGCTGCATGATGAGGGATAAGGTCCTCGTGCCTGACTTCGTATTCTCCTCTTAGTTGTTTTACGACTAGCTGCGAATCCCCAAATGCTTCAAGGTATTTCACGCCTAGATGTTTGGCTATGTCGAGACCAATCAACAACGCATTATATTCTGCTACGTTATTGGTGCATGGTTCTGACAACGACACAGCTCGCGGTATCACGTGATTTTGTGGAGATATCAATACTACCCCCACTCCGGCTACAACGGGGCCGTCGGGGGTCGCTCTCGAGGCTCCGTCAAAGAACATCTGCCATACCTGTTCCTTAGAGACCAGATTAGCTTCATAAGGTTCATCAGGCATGTCTTGATACAATTCGACTCTCCCTTCCAATGGATGGTTAGCCATAAAATCACACACAGCTTGACCCTTCATCGCCTTCTGAGGTTTGAAGTGAATGTCGTACTGAGATAGCAACAATGCCCATCTAGCCATTCGACCGTTCAACGTGCCCGGCTGGGTCATGAATACCCGGATAGGGTCAATTTTGGAGATGACGTGTATGAGTGCGTCCCACTAGATAGTGCGCATCTTTTGGATGGCGAAGACCAAAGCCAAACATTCCTTACGAATGGGAGGATATCGATATTGACCCACGACAGCGTCCTCGAGGTAATAGGCTGCTGTTGCGTGGCCATTGTCATCGTCTGTGCTAAGAGACACGCTAGCATACTACGTAGCGGATGTAAATCGAAATGGCTTTCGATTTAGGTGCAACCAACACGGGGGATTAGAAAGATCGTCTTGATCTCTTGAATGCCTTAGGCAATCTTCATCCCAAGCGAGCGATCGCCTTTCTTCATGAGCTTGAGAATGGTTGACATTTCCAGATAAATTGGAGATGAATCTGCGAATGTAAGCCAAGCGCCCTTGGAGACCACGAAGCTCTCACGAGGCTTCTAGGAGGTGGAAGTTCTTGGATAGCCTTGACTTTGTCAGGGTCAGTATACCATCTCTTTGTGACCACGAACCCTAGGAATTTGCCCTTTGGACATCCCGGGGAAAGACTTAGTTGGGTTCATCTTGGTGATGAGCCGCATTATCTCAAATGTAGTCCTCAAGTCGTGTAAATGATCACTTTTGTGGCGACTCTTGACCACCAAATCGTCTACGTAGCATTCTCTTGTCTTCATAAATGTTTGGGAAGATAGTGGTCATAACTGTTGGTATGTAGCCCTGCATTTTCGGGCCAAAGGCATAAGCGTATATGATATATTCCTAACGGTGTCAGGAAGCGGTATGTTCTTCATCATCGGGGTGCATTTTGATTTGATTGTACCACGAAAAGCCATCCATAAAGGACATCCTTTCAAATCCACATGTGTTGTCGGCGATAATATCCGTGATTGGTAAAGGAAAATCATCTTCGGACATCTTTGAATTTAAGTCTCGATAGTCAGCGCCGCGGCGGATCTGTCCATTTTCTTCAAGGCGGGTACTATATTGGCTACCCAATCGGGTGTTGAACCTCGAATGAATCTGCTTTGATCGGCTTCTCGATTTCTTTCTCAATGGCCTTCATGACTGAGGGAAAATGCGTCGTTCTTTGTTGTTTAACGAGCTTAGCGCTGGTTTGATGTTAAGGCAATGCATAGCCACTTGAGGGTCTAAACCGGGCATGTCTTCATAGCTCCAAGCGAAGACATCGATGTATTCCCGTACCAAAGTGATAAGGCCCTCCTTTTCTTCAGCTGTCAAACTATCGCTTATGAATATGGGCTTTGGATTAGCTTCATCCCCCATATCGACTCGGACTATTTTGTCATCGGTGGGCGGTTCGTTGTTCAAAGCGATGTTCCCCTTGCATCATTTGTTGATTTAGCGGATCTTGAATAATGACAAGCGATCATCCTCTTGAATCTCAAGTTGATCATTTGCGGTCATGTTGGCCATCGGGGACGAAATTCATGTCTGTCTTGACTTGAATCGAGCTGTTCGGGCGATGAGTGCTCTGAATCGCTCTCAGTCTCGGCATGCCATGAGTACGATGGTGATTCGTATCCCAACCCTTTACGAGTTTTATGATAGTAGTCATCAGGTTGGCCTTCCGGGACATAGGCGGATCGGATCGGTGCCCTGATGCCTTTCCCGAAGTTTAGTCCTTCTTTGCGGAAGAAGTCATACCCCATTTTCTTCATCAAATGTCGCGCCGTCGGCGAGAAATATGAAAATTGGGGTTCTCTTTCTTTTGCTTGGGGTTGTTCCTCCTCAGCTTGCAATGGTTTCCTGACCTGCCCAAAGATAATGTCTTTCTGATCATTATTCCTGGCCGGTACCACAAAGACTGCTTGTGAAGGGTTAGAATGCCTCTGGGTCGTCATAAACGACGACTGAATTGGCATGTGCAATGTGGGTTCAGCATACAACCGTGGCAGAATTTCTGACATTAAGTCAGTATGACTTTTAACACCCGGTGCGTAAGCTAAATCATAATTTTCATTGAAAGTGACGACATCGTCATCAGGATCATTCAGATCGATTACAAAGGGTTTCATGTCATTGAAAACAACTCCTTGTTCGGACTCTACATCAGCTTCATCCCCGCTATTATAGTCCTCGATCTGTGGTTCATCGGTTTGGCCTTCCTCAAGGTAGTGGACAGAATCAGTAAAATAATTCTCCACACCTTTGAATGGTTGCCTTTCCGCGACCAAGGTTTTAACCATCCCCTCTTCATCTATATACTTCATGCATTGATGCAGCGTAGACGGGACGATCAAGTTTTCATGGATCCAGGGTCGACCCAATAGCAAATTGTAGGATGTATCAGCATCAATGACGTAGCAGGTGACGTCTGTCTTCAAATCTCCTATCTGGCATCTGAGTTTGATCTTGCCCAAGGGACGAGAATTGGTAGCATTGAAACCATAGATGGTAGTCCCGGTCGTCGCTAACCGATGCAGCGGTATCCCAAGATGTTGTATAATTCTCAATGGGATGATACTCAATGCGGATCGGGTCAACTTGAGCTTCGGTTGATTGGACAGATCAATATAGCGGTGAAGTACAGCGGCCTATCATGCTTTGGGTTCTTCACTTGCATGTCCTCGATGAAAAAGTAATGCAAGGCATCGGCCCTTTGAAGACGATGACGAGCGCAAACTTGTTGAGCTTTAGGAAATGGCGAGAAAGGCTTCGTTGTCCGCCAATGCTTCTCATGAGCTTCTACGGTAGATTGAGAAAGCCGTAAGAGTTCAAATAAGGTGATTCTCGCCGGGATGTTGGAGAGTTGGGCTAAAACATCGAACTGGAAAGGGGCCTTCGAAGTCTCAGGTGCGTCCTTCCTAAGCGCTCTGTTGTAGCGGATTTCCCTCGCCTTGGGCTCAATGATCGGCGCCTTTAATGGTGCATCGGGTATTGCCTCGGGGTACTCCTTTGAGAACTCTTTCCCACCTCGGGTAGCCAACGCTGGTACAAATTGTGCAACGGGGGCGATTTGTTGCTCGGGGGAATCATCGATTTGCTCCTTTTACCGTGGCGGCGTTACAAGTCTTCCCTTTAGACTTTGAAGAAGTCCTTGTTCATCGATAACAAGTCGGGGTGAACCCACATAATTTAAGCCTTTCGGTAGTGTAAGGATCATGCCTTAGCCTCCCGATCTTGAAGATCAAAGTTCACAACTCGGCTTACGCTTTATGGATGGTTTCACACCATCTTGCACTTGGAATTCGAAAAATCACCAAATTGGAGGGTGACCATGTTCATGAACACCTTCTTCGATCCTCTCGCGAGTCATAACACACCTCTAACAAGACTTGGATCTTGTCCTTCAAAGCGTAGCATGACCACGTCGGTGGTGTACCATTCGATGGTACATCACGATATTTTGGATCATCCGTCCTTGAAGCTTCCTCGGCTTCCTCATTTCCGGAAGCGTGATCTTGTTCATTTTGAGTAAGGTTTTAAGGATTGGTATGACCTGGTCATCCTTAAAGTCATACTTCCTCGGAGGACGGTTGTCAAAAACATTCGATTTCTGCTTGAATGGTCTCGAAGTAGGTTGGGTCTCCACGGCCAAAGTCTCCTTCCCTTCGATTGCTTTTGAGGAATAAAATTGTTCTGATTACCCCCCTTTTTATGACGAGAATCCTGGGGTTCCTCGGCTTCGATCCTCACAAGCATGTTCTCAACTTGTTCGCCCTGCCTCACCAATTCTCTCCAAGAGTGTGCTTCAAGCGCACCCATCTTTGAAAGTATGTTGATCGAGAGGTTGGCTCGCACATCGATGAATGTAAGCTTAGAGGCTGGTCAGGAATGCAAAGACAGATTCAAATCGCTGACAAAGTGCCGACAGACTGCCTTCTTTTGTTTTCGACCCGACAAAGTGGCCATAGACACCTCGGTGTCATCATCGAAGAATCGGGCCATAAAAGCCTCGCACATCTTTCCAAGAGCGATAGAACCGGGCTCTAACCTTGAAACCATTGAAGGCGACTCCATAAAGTGCTAATGAATAACGGGTCATGATAGGATCGTTACCGTTATATGCCGGTTTCGCTTGGAAGTAATAGATGTCTTTGTGGCGGAGAACTTTTCCCATCGGCGCACGGGTTAAGTGGCTTGAATTTGGAGGATATGGGGCGTCGTCCCATTCTATAAGTATGGCCTCGCCACCCCGACTCCTTAGGCGCCCTTGGAGTTTGAGAGCATCCGGTACCTTTGGAAATCCGCAACATATGATCTTGCTCTTTTGTATGCGGTTGACTCCGCTTGAGATGACATTGAGTGAACATCATGATCCTGTCGTAGCCTTCTTGCTTCGATCCGGATCCTCCCGTTCATCTTCTTCTTGCCCACAACTTTCTCCATCATCACCTCTAAGCGTCTGATAGATTCTTGTTGTGCAAGAATAGTAGCTTGTTGCTCTTCGATTCTTCGTGTCATCTCTTCTTCTCGTTCGGCCATGAGGACACTGGCCTGATCACTGAAATCAGTATTTGAAGGTTGAGATGTAGCGATGGCGAGTTCTCAATTCTTAGAAGGATCCCGATAGCGGCTATAATCAAGCGGGATTGCATACAGTGCGAAGCGGGTGCCGATGGCGCCTTGACTATTGATTAATGCGCCTCGTAAACACAGAAGTACTGGGAGTGTGAATGATCGGGGGCGCCGGGGTCCGCTCCGCTCCTCCCAACCATGTTAATGGTCACTCCATGATCCTCGCGGGCCGCTTGCCTTCCATGGCGGAACCGCCTTCGCCTAATTGACGGGTCAGATAACCGCTCAAAAACCGAAGGCTGATGCGTCGATGAACATTGGGCGCGCATCGCGGAGATGAGCTTCTCCACAGCAGCAGTGAGACTGCATTTGATTAGCATTGCGCTTGCGTGTGAGATAATCCGCGGAGATCGGAAGTGGGTGTACCCGGTTGATTCGAAAAATGAGCCTCGCATGAGAGGGGCTTCGAGTCAGTCTGGCGAACTGGCGAGGTTGCCACTTCCCTTGGCTCTGGCGAAGCTTATGGCGAGTTAGTCACGGCGAAGTTCATCGGCTCGGCCGGACCTCATGTTGATGAGGTTCGTCATTCGGCGGCCATGGCGAGGTTAGATCAGCAGGCGGCGTTCATCCGCGGCTGGCGAGATTATGCCAGACGAGCTCGTCTCTTTTCAAGGGACCTCGCGTTGTGGCGAGGTTAGCCACTGGCAGGCTCGCGGCATAGGCGGCGTTAGATCTTGTGGGCGAGTTCATCTCTTTTCAAGGGACCTCGCGTTGTAGGCGAGGTTAGCCACTGGCAGGCTCGCGGCATAGGCGGCGTTAGTCTTGTGGGCCGAGTTCATCTCTTTTCAAGGGACCTGGCGTTGTAGGCGAGGTTAAGCCACTTTGGCAGGCTCGCGGCATAGGCGGCGTTAGTCTTGTGGGCGAGTTCATCTCTTTTCAAGGGGACCTCAGCGTTGTAAGCGAGGTTAAGCCACTGGCGAGCTCGCGGCATAGGCGGCGTTAGTCTTGTGGGCGAGTTCATCTCTTTTCAAGGGACCTCGCGTTGTGGCGAGGTTAAGCCACTTTGGCGAGGCTCGCGGCATGGGCGGCGTTCGTCTTGTGGGCGAGTTCATCTCTTTTCAAGGGACCTCGCGTTGTAAGCGAGGTTAGCCACTTTGGCAGGCTCGCGGCATGGCGGCGTTCGTCTTGTTTGGACGAACCTCTTGATGATGGCGAGGTTGGCTTTCTTCGGACGATAGTGGAATCCGTCCAGCGAGACCAAAGCTTCGAGCACATCGTGACGGTTACGCGGCCGGCGTTATGCAGCGTCACGGATAGGGAACCGTTAGTAGGCTCGGTCTCCTCATAGGCGAGGCGAGGCTCGCCGAAGCCAAAACTTGGCTAACAACATCGAAGTTGACACGGGTTGCTTAACAACCCACTTCTTAACCTGGCGGCTAGCTTTTGGAGCCTCGTCCTTGAGAGGCGAGGCTGCTCGTCGAGTTCACTCGAGAGGATTCAACAAAAGCCACGGGGCTGAAGTCTCATCTGAGACTTCGGCGACACTAGCGTGCACTTTGGGCTAGATGCCCGGAGGAGAGGAACTCCTGCGTTACTTACCTGATCGAACTTCGATGACCAAGGTGCGAACCTCGGTTCCAAGCGCAATCTTGTGCGATTGCGCCACCACCAGTTCATCGGAATGAATGGTTGCTCCCTTGTAGTGTATATCTTACGTAGGGTGAAAAATGTTTATTGATTGAATGGGTGTGTTACAATCAAATTCTCGATTCTGAGAGGAAGAGGAGGTCGATTTGACTCCTCTTTTGTATGGGTTCTTGGTGGCGATAGGATGCTTCACTCGATGCTCGAGTCGAGGTTAAGCTTCCGTTGTGATCGGACCAAGGTTGAAGATGAGCTCGATCTCTCTTGTGTGCACAAGTGTCGATCTCCGAAGTTCTCTCTCTCCTTTTCTTTAGCCAGCCAGCCCCTAGCTTCGTTGGGCTTTTAGATATTTATATGGGCTTGAGGGGTGTGATTAACCCCTTTTGTCGCTTTCATCTGAGGGTCAATGACCCCTCCCATCGCGCCGGGGGCGATCAAATGTCAGTGCGAGTTACGACAATGGCCTGCGTGCTTGCTTTCGGTGGCGCCCTGCGGTGGTGTCCGGTTGCTAATGTCGTGGCGCCGCTGCAGTAACGGCGGACCTCGTCAGACCGCTGATGTCGCGGGCGAGCCTCGTCTCATGACTGCTGAGCTGCGCTTCACATGCGAACCTCGTGTTGAGGTCGAGCCTTGCTTCTTGGCGAGTCTGTTCGCGGCTTACCTTTGGTCTAATCTCGGTTGCTTGTCGAGGTTCACCGCTGTAGGCGAACCTTGGTTGAATGTCGAGGTTCGAGGTTCACTGCTATAGGCGAACCTCGGTTGGACGTCGAGGTTCGAGGTTCACTGCTATAGGCGAACCTCGGTTGGATGTCGAGGTTCACTGCTATAGGCGAACCTCGGTTGAATGTCGAACCTCGCTGCTTGGCGAGCCTCGTCTGAGTGTCGAGGTTCACTGCTATAGGCGAACCTCGGTTGGATGTCGAGGTTCACTGCTATAAGCGAACCTGCGCTGAATGTTGAGTCTCGCTGATTGGCGAACCTGCGCTGAATGTTGAGTCTCGCTGATTGGCGAACCTCGCTGAATGTTGAGTCTCGCTGATTGGCGAACCTGCGCTGAATGTTGAGTCTCGCTGATTGGCGAACCTGCGCTGAATGTTGAGTCTCGCTGATTGGCGAACCTGCGCTGAATGTTGAGTCTCGCTGATTGGCGAACCTGCGCTGAATGTTGAGTCTCGCTGATTGGCGAACCTGCGCTGAATGTTGAGTCTCGCTGATTGGCGAACCTGCGCTGAATGTTGAGTCTCGCTGATTGGCGAACCTGCGCTGAATGTTGAGTCTCGCTGATTGGCGAACCTGCGCTGAATGTTGAGTCTCGCTGATTGGCGAACCTGCGCTGAATGTTGAGTCTCGCTGATTGGCGAACCTCGCTGGATGTCGAGGTTCCTTTGCTATGGCGAACCTCGGTTGGATGTCGAGGTTCCTTTGCTATAAGCGAACCTCGGTTGGATGTCGAGGTTCACCGCTATAGGCTAACCTCGGTTGATGTCGAGGTTCATCGCTATAGGCGAACCTCGGTTGGATGTCGAGGTTCCTTTGCTATGGCGAACCTCGGTTGAATGTCGAGGTTCGAGGTTCATCGCTATAGGCTAACCTCGGTTGATGTCGAGGTTCCTTTGCTATAAGCGAACCTCGGTTGGATGTCGAGGTTCCTTTGCTATAAGCGAACCTCGGTTGAATGTCGAGGTTCGAGGTTCATCGCTATAGGCGAACCTCGGTTGAATGTCGAGGTTCGAGGTTCACCGCTATAGGCTAACCTCGGTTGATGTCGAGGTTCACCGCTATAGGCTAACCTCGGTTGATGTCGAGGTTCATCGCTATAGGCTAACCTCGGTTGATGTCGAGGTTCACCGCTATAGGCTAACCTCGGTTGATGTCGAGGTTCCTTTGCTATGGCGAACCTCGGTTGGATGTCGAGGTTCATCGCTATAGGCGAACCTCGGTTGAATGTCGAGGTTCGAGGTTCACCGCTATAGGCTAACCTCGGTTGATGTCGAGGTTCATCGCTATAGGCTAACCTCGGTTGATGTCGAGGTTCACCGCTATAGGCTAACCTCGGTTGATGTCGAGGTTCATCGCTATAGGCGAACCTCGGTTGGGCGTCGAGGTTCGAGGTTCACCGCTATAGGCTAACCTCGGTTGATGTCGAGGTTCATCGCTATAGGCGAACCTCGGTTGGATGTCGAGGTTCATCGCTATAGGCGAACCTCGGTTGAATGTCGAGGTTGAGGTTCCTTTGCTATGGCCCACTTGACTTTATCAATGCGAGAGAGCGTTGAACCGTTAATAGCGGTTACCGCTGAAGATCGCCCACTAAGTAATTCTAGGAGCATTTAATCGTGCCTAAAAGCGGGGAAAACCGTTCTGGCGGTGGAAGGGCGGCCTTTGCCTCGCCGGTCGGTGAAGCGACCCATCTTTTCGCCCGTGAAGGCGGCCGTACCTCGCCGATGCGACTTAAGCGTAGCAACATTTCGGTACGCTAGCGCAAATTTTCGGCACTTATGACACTTGTGGGCACGTTTTCCAAAGACTATAAATACCCTCCTCGTCCACTTGGGCGGGAGGTCGGCCATCGAAAGGGAGAGATTATTTCCATAGAGAGTCCTTTGGTGAATCTTGAAGATCAAGAGTGAACTCCTCATCAAATCAAGCGTTCTTGAAGCTTCCTTGGGAGATTCCTCGAGATTAAGCTTTGCCTTAATTCTTGAGAAAGTAGATATCTTACCTTGCTAAGATATTTCTTTGAAGTTCTTGTTTCCTTTGCGAAGCACTAACTAAACCGTCGATTCGGCGATCGGCTTTCGGTGGTCCACGGATTACGCTGGCCCCAAGACAGCAAAGTCCCACAAAAACAAGAGATCTACACTTGTAGCGTCTTTTGTTCGAGTTTGTGAGAGAGTTATTTAATTTTCATTGTAACTGAGAACCAAAAGTGTAATTTTCTCTAGTTTTACAAAAGAAAACAACTTTCGACCCAAACAAGCCCCTAATGGCGAAATACTTTGGGTTCATCCAGATCTTCTTCGGGACAAGCAGTGGACCGGAACGTCCTCAGCACGAGGATCCAGGCGCAAAGGCAAGTCGTGTGGTCACGTTTCAACAATTGTGGAGGAAGGTGACGAAAAAGTCCCCACTCTTTCGTCGTCTGAAAATGAACATGAAGTTCTTGCTACGGAAGGAAATCCGCTTTATGCCACTAGGAGCGGACACGAGTTCAGTTACAAATATCCTGAAGTCTCCAATCTGAACACTAAGACATTAGCGGAGCTAGGGGTGACGATAACTCCACCTGCGCGACTTGAAAAGTCACAGCAGCAGGAGGTAGCCAAAGAAGATATGACCAAACGAAAGGACAAGCAACCCCAAGAGGTTCAAGCTCGAAGCGGTCGATTCAATCGTCCAGGTGCAAGGGATAAGCCGGAAGTTCAAGCTCCTCGTATAAGCCGATGTCATGGCTCGGTTGGCCAACATTCCCGCAAGAATAACTCTTCACAATTGCTCACGTCTCTCTAAGGAAACCGAGAGGCTCTACAGAAGCTTTGGTCGACTCGTAAGCTTTCATCACACAAGTCAAGCAAGTTCGAGAAAAGCCGAACAACGCAACTTGGCGGCGCGAATTCCGTGCATAACCTTCACGAGATGATATGCAAGTGAAATTCAAAGCACGACGGACCCTTATATTTTCTTGGATATATTGGCTCGATCATTTGTCAAGAATTCAAGTTGATCACGGAGTGCGGTCGACATCATGCCACTCCGTGATGTATCATCTCGAATTAGGCAAGCAAATTGGCTTCTCTGAGCCTTTGTTATTCGGGTTCAATACCGGTGGTCCAAACCTTTGGGTAAAATCCAAATAAAGTGCCATTTCGGAGATCTCAAGTCGAAGTCCGTGTTATGTCATCGACGCAGACTTCGTGACAATCTACTATTGGGTCGACCTTGGATCCATGGCGACCTTATAGTCCCATCTACGTTACATCGATTATCGAAGTATGTCGACGATAATGTGGTCAAGGCGGTGATCGCGGATAGCGACCATTCAAGGGTTAGAAAATTATTTCTTGACTCTCTCTTGCGTATGGTGAATCCGATCTTGAACCATCGGCCCGAGAATGCGGACAGCGAAGCGAAGCGTCTGAGGCGGGCTCGATTACGACGGAAACTTTGTACTTAATGACATTGAACCCCTTGTAATCGATCTTGACGGATCTGAATCGTCAGGAGAAAGTTGTAATAGGCAGCTTGCTGATGAGCATATAATAAATGGCGATTTAGAGTATGTACCTAGTGTTGATACTATAATGCAGGTATTGTATAAGGATCATGGTGCCCACGTACCACTCCTATCATCAAACCAGATGAAGAAATGCCTTCAGAGTTCGATTGGGTCAACTTTCATTCTCCCTTCAAAAGACGCAAAACAAACAATCTTTGGGAAAGGGAGAGTATCTCCACCACGAGACCTTTGCTGGGAATCTGATGATAGCAATGAATGCCCTTGCAAATACTTTTCCAACTATAGTCCACAAGTGCACTATTATATGGAGAAATGGGAGTACGATCTCGCACATGGACCAGGCCTTTGTTTCGGACGCGGGGTTCGGGTTCCACCTAGGCCTTCTTATGTCCCGAAGGGGAAACCCGATCGCTATTACGAACACAAGAGAGGTCTGGGTTATGCCTCTTCATTTTTCGACGAGTGCTATTGGCAAATCGATGATCATGATGATTCATCATATTCTTCAGCATGGGATTCGGACGTTAGTCTCGGTGAATTGTTCAAAGAACTAATGTCTAATATGACCACAGTAAGCCTGGTAGAGCCCGAAGAGGATGATCACTCACCAACTTGGGAAGACCCTTGGACTTCTCATTTGAACATCCAATACGGTGACAAGTTTGAACAGAGAGAACCGTCGACGAAAGATGTAGTGATTCAAGTCAATATGGGTGACGAAGTCAATCCGAAACCCATATTCATGAGTGGCAGTCTTCCTCCGGAGGAGAAAGAGGAATTGGTTGCTCTGGTCCGGGAGTATATCGATGTTTTCGCTTGGAATTATGAAGATATGCGGGACTTCGACCGAATATGGCGATACACCGTCTTAATATTAAATCGGAAGCTAAACCCGTAAAACAACAACGGCGGCGGTTTAGATCCACAAATTATGGAAGCGATTATGGCGAAGTAAAGAAACTCGCTGTCGAGGCTTCATCGGGGAAGAACAACATCAGTTGGGTGGCAAATATTGTCCTGTTCTAAAAAGAATGGGACAATTAGAATGCATTGACTTGAGATCACGAACCTTGCATGCCCAAAGGATGATTTTCCACTACCCATCACAGATGTCATCATAGACAATACTTGTGGGTTTGAAAGAATGTCGTTTATGGATGGATTCTCTGGATACAATCAAATTAAGATGCATCCCGACGATGAAAAGCACACTTCATTTCGGACACCTCTAGGCATCTTTTGCTACACTGTCATGCCTTTCGGCTTGAAGAACGCAGGCGCTACGTATCAACGAGCGATGACGAAGATCTTTCAAGATCACCTCCGAAAGACCGTTGAATGTTGCGTCGATGACTTAGTAGTAAAAAGCCGCAACAAAAGCAATCATATCAAAGACCTCAGAACGGTATTTGACCTCATGCGGAGTCATCAATTGAAGATGAATCCAACTAAATCCTTCCTAGGAATGGCTAGTGGCAAATTCCTTGGTTTCGTTGTTACATCAAAGGGAATCCATATTGATCCTGACAAAGTAAAGGCAATCAATGAATTACAGCCCCCGAATAATCTCAAAGAACTCAGGGGGTTGCAAGGAAGATTGGCTTATGTTAGAAGGTTCATTTCAAACCTTGCAGGCAAATGTCAACCGTTCTCCTAGCTTGCTAAAAAGGGCGTCTCGTTCGTATGGGACGATGCTTGCCAAAAGGCTTTTGATGATATTAAAGCATATTTATCAAATCCTCCCGTTCTCGTTGCACCGAAATCGGGGAAACCGTTCTTGATTTACGTCAGAGCGACCAATCATTCACTAAGTGCATTGTTGGCACAGGATGATGATAATGGTCACGAACAGGCAATCTATTATCTGAGTCGGACGATGGTGGGTGCCGAGTCCCGATATCTAGATATTGAAATGGAATGCCTTGCCTTGGTGTTCGCGGTCCAGAAAATGCGCCATTACCTAGTTGGGCAGACAATACATGTCATCTCGGATGTTAATCCAATTCGGGTATTTATGACGCAACCGGCCTCTTTGAACTGGCGATTAGCAAGATGGGCGTTACTCCTTTCACAATATGACATTTACTTTAAGCAGCAGAAGTTGGTGAAAGGACAGGCAATATGTGATCTTCTAGCAGTCCGACCCAGCAAGGACAAAGCTACACTGCATGAAGATTTACCTGATGAAACCTACGAGGTCAACCACACTTCCCACGAGAGCGTGTGGCAATTGTATTTTGATGGCGCTTCTCGCGCAACCAATATGGCAAGTGCTCCTGGATGTTCTTAGATTTCTGCCGGAGCCGGAGTAGTCTTAGTTTCCCCAGAAAAGTATGTGATGCCTCGGGCTTATTCGCTGACCGAACCGTGCTCTAATAATGTGGCCGAATACAATGCACTACTTATTGGGCTCAGTTTTGCTAACGAGCTGGGGGTCGAATATCTCAAAGTTTTCGGAGACTCTCAACTTATAGTCAGATAGATTCGCGGAGACTACGAAGTCAGAAATCCGGATTTGATCCCATATCATGAAGCAACAGTAGAGATGGCGGAATCATTTGAAAGTTTCTTCATCGAATATATACCGCGTCTCGAGCGCCTATCACGATGTCTTTGGCGGCGTTAGGCTGTTCGTTAAGCGTAACCCGGAAATGGAGCAGTTCATCACTGTGAGGACGCATCAGCTCTTTATACCGGAATGCGCTGTGGACATCAAAGAAGCGCATCCCACTCTAACCAGACTCGAGCCCCAAGATTGGCGCTTTCCCATCATAGATTACGTTTTACACGGTATTCTACCGGAAGATGTGAAAGAAAGAGAATCAGTCCGAAGAAGGGCACCGAGATTTTACTATAACGCCACGTCCCAAACGCTCTATCGTCGTACGTATGATGGGTTGCTACTCCGATGTCTTTCAACTGAGGAAGCAAAGGAGGCCCTTAGAGAGGCGCATGATGGTACTTGTGGTGCGCATCAGCCAGGTCCTAAGCTAGGAGATAGGCTGAGAAGATTGGGCTATTACTGGCCGACCATGATCAAAGATGCAGTTGAATACGCGAGACATTGTCACGCGTGCCAAATACATGCTAACTATAGGCATCAGCCGCCAGAAGATCTACATCCGTCAGCTACTTCTTGGCCGTTTGAGACCTGGGGAATGGATGTGGTAGGACCCATCTTTCCCCCGTCGGCAAAAGGTGACCGTTTTATTCTAGCAATCACCGATTACTTCTCCAAATGGGCTGAAGCAATTCCGCTCAAATAAGTCAAGGCAAGTAATGTTATCAAATTCATCAAACACCACGTCATCTATCGATACGGTGTCCCGAGACGAATTGTGCATGACAACGGCCCCCAATTCATCAGCAACGTCTTTGTCAGATTCTGCAGCAAATTCAGAATCCAAGACGTTTCATCTACAGCTTACAATCCCACTGCAAATAGTTTAGCTGAAGCCTTTAACAAGACTATCATCAAGATCTTGGCAAAGCTAGTGAGGACCAATAAGCGAGATTGGGACGACAAGCTCGGTGATGCTCTTTGGGCTTATCGCACCACAATCCGAACACCTACCGGGGCCACCCCGTATTTCTTGGTATACGGATGTGAAGCCATCCTTCCATTAGAAATACAAATCCCGTCCCTTCGTATCGCGCTTGCGACGAGAATGACGGATGACGTGCAACATCAGAAGCGTCTTGAAGAGCTTGAGATGTTAGACGAAAAATGCTTGGAAGCTCAACAGCAAATTGAGTTATACCAGGCAAGAATTTCAAAGCTTTTAACAAGAAAGTCCGACATCGGATTTTTAAGGAGGGAGACTTGGTGCTCACCGTCCGGCGACCAATGATCCTTAATTCCAAGAAGAAAGGCAAATTTCAGCCCAAATGGGAAGGACCGTTCGTAATCGACACAGTCTACTCAAATGGAGCATATCGCCTGATCACTCAAGATGGCGACAAGTTAATGATGCCAATCAATGGGAAGTTCCTGAAGAAATATTACCCCTAGTATACTCAGGATAACCCATTCCTATAGTTTTAGATTATCAAACTTTTGAATAGTCATATTCACTAAACTCCCATTTGGTCAAACCTTTGAACAGTTAGGACCAAAATCAAAATGTCTCTATTATTACTCCCATTTGACCAAATTTTTGAACAGTTAGGGTCATTTCAAATCTCCACTTCCACTTGGCCAAAATTCCCAATAGTTTAGGCCACCAATAAAATCAAAATCTGTTCTCGATTTCTTTTATGAATGAGAGTTCCATTCTAGTACCGGGTTCATCTCTGTCCCAAGAAGGGATATATTTGAGTAACCAAACCCCTTAGGTTTCTCTAACTTTTACCTTTCACTCACCTGAGTTAAAAGGCCCCCCCTGTTTTATCTCTGAGTCAAAGCCACGTGGCCTGACTCCAATATGATTCTCGAAGTGGAGATCCCACTTTGAGTTTCTTTATAGATTCTCTGGTGCATGTGCATCAAGAATTCTTCCGACTCTCAATTCACATGAACGAAGAGTCATCAATTGAAGCGGGAGATAAGAAAATACTTTCTTCTTCTGCAACACAACGGGTTCGTCTTTGCCCCAAGAGAAGACACAACGGGTTTGTCTTTGCCCCAAGAGAAGACAACAAAAATAATAATAACAAATAAAGTCTATATATTCAATATATAGCCAGTCTCATTATTGACTTAATGATCTGTTAAATCTACGCCTACTTATGCGTAGTAGGTGTTATTCCTGTCCTTAAATCAGGAATAAGTCAGCGTCTAACACACGCCGCCGGGTAATCAGTTCCCGTGATAATTGATCAAGCCTACGTATTCAATATCGTAGCATAGATGTCACTACCTAATGACACCTAAACTATGCCTTTATGCATAGGGATGTTATCTCTATCCCTTATCAGAGATAAGCCTGCATCTAACACATGCTGCCGGATAATCAGTTCCCGTGATAATTGATCAAGCCTACGTGTTCAATATCGTAGCACAAAGTCTAAAAGAATTCACTCTTTTAGCACAGCGTTATATGTAGAGCAGTTTAAACAATCTACATGCTAGCCCAATTCAAGCGGGGAGTTGGTAAAGGCATATCAAATCCGTTGATGGCTGAGGGTTTGCCAAAAATCCTATTGAGATTATATCCATTCGTGCAAAGCAGAATAAAGAACATGATAAAAGTCGACAAAAGTAAATTTTATTTCATAAATGATGGAATATAAAATACATTGTCGACTAAACAAAAAATCAAAAGTGTCCTATGAGGAAAATTGACGGCGGCGGATCCGTTCTTCCAGCTCCGAGAGCTCAGCCTGGTATTCTTGTTCTAATTCCTTCTCGAGGAGGACTCTAGAAGCATCGTTAAGAGTTAAAAGCTGAATAATCTTCTGATCCAGTTCAGCAGACCTTTCATCAGATGCTTTCAATTGCTCTGCCAGTTTAGAGCGAGTCTTCTCTGAACTAGCAAGATCAATTTTCAGGAGAGCACGCGCTTCTTGGCATCTTGAGAGCTTTCTTGGTGAGCGATCTCGAGTCGTCGCGTCTCGGCGGAGCGGACCAAGTCAGCATTGGCCTCATCTCGTGTATTCAAGCTTGCCCTTAGACGCGCGGACTGAGCTTGCACTTGCTGTAGTTCTTCCTCAACAGCTCTTCGCTTGGCTTCCCTAGCTCGTGTAATAGACTCAACTCGAGAAGAGATATAAGAAGAAGTACCCCCGGACCGAAGTCCCTGAAGTTCACCCAGTTCCTGTTCTAGCTGAACCAGATCTTCTGCGATGGAGTCAGCCAAGTCAGGAAAACCCTCCTCTCTTATGATATTTACATGCCGATCGAGGAGCCGTTTCGCTGAGCTGAAGGAAGAACCTTTGTTCACGACCTTTTCAATCAATTTATTGAGAAGGAACGTGAAACCCTCAAGCTCTGCACTGATGACCATCTTCTCTGGGTCTTCATCCGCCATCAAAGCTCTAATTGTGTCGTACAACACGGAAGGAGCCGCTGTGAAAGAGGAAGTGTAAGTTTCTGAAGATTTCAAATTCTAAAACTCTCAGAAGAAATAAGATTAGGAGACATACCAGTGTGGCTAGAAGATCCCCCAGCTGAAGTTGTCTCCCCCATGCTTGTTGATATACCTCGGGAACCACTGGAGTTGATTCGGGTTCAGCTTGAGTAGCCGGTGGTCCAGGTCGAATGAGAGAACTCTCAGCAAGAGTCGAGACAATGATGGACTCGGTTGGGAGAACGAGAGGTTGAGTCTCTGAGTGCGGAACCGCCAGAGCTTGCTCTACAATAGTAGTAATGGGTTCTGCAGGTGAAAATACCATCAAGTATTAACTATCGGCTAAAAGATTGAGAAGATCTGAATAATAAGACACGTACCAACAGAAGAGCTAGCTTCTACAATGGATTCCCTCTGAGTATGTTCCGATAACATCTCAGAAATTAGATGCTGGTCGAACTCAGAGAAAGAGATCATCTGAGCGAAGCTTTGTTCAGACGATTCCTCGAAACCCTCTTCATGTGCGGGCTCCGTTTGCATCTGGCTTTCCGCTGCGACATCGACAATACGCTCTGGGTGTTAGTTTACATATACCTACATATGTGAGAATCATAATAACATATATGTACGTACCGAGAGCCGGCTCCGTGGGTTCAGTAGACCTATCGAGCGTCCCGCCTGAAGCTGCCTCTCCCTCAGCTTGCTCCTCCATCACTGCAGCTACAACGTGTTAGCTCTTCAATACAACGAAGGAAGAACAAAAGTAAAGTTCAGATTTCATACCGAGACTCGGCTCCGCTTGGCTAACACTTGCGCCCATTTCTTAAAGTTTTTCTAAAAGAATATGAAGTGCATTAGCGATTAGCGGAGGAACAAAGTCGGACTCTTTCAATACTTGGAGTCGCCATCGAGAGGAGGTATTCGTACCTGCGATGACAGTCTCGGGAACATGAGGCATGTCAACATCTGCGTCAGCAGCAGTATCTAGGGCACCGTCATCCATAGTTTCAGGTACTTGCGTCGTGAAGCCCGAATCTTCATAAACAAACGCTGGCGGAGGAGAAGGTTCAGCCCGAATCTCACCTTCTTCAGAGGGAGCTGAGAAGAGAGAGTGAAGTAATAAATATCGGTCGCAAACGGAATAATGAAGTTTAAGTTAACAAAATTTTACCTTCTCCCCCAAGTGGAAAATTAGTACCCGCCGCCTCAGGAGTTGGAGAAATTGGACGCCGAGGCCTATGTGCGAGCTTCTTTGTCCGCAACAACACTCTGACAATGGATGTTGGGGAAGGAACAGTCGTCGACATGCGGACCCTCTTTCTCAGAATGATATCGGAAGCCTCCTCTTCCTCTTCTTCCTCTTCTCCTGTCTCAACAGTCATCTTGTTGGGATGGGTAAGGACGACCTTCTTTCAAGGCCGTTTTAAAGGATGCTTGGGAGTAGATGGGACACGGGGGGAAGCCCTGACTGGTACATCCTGTCGAGGTGGAGAACGGCGAGGAGGAGGTATTACTACTTCACTTCGTATCCGGACCCCTGTAGGACGAACAGTCTCTTCTCCTTCCTCTTCGGAAGTTCGGATCGTGTCGTCGAAATCTTCTTCCTCAACCTCCTCTCGAACAGCCTTCTTCTTGCCTTTAGATTTCCTCGCCGGTTGAGCTCGTGGAGGAGAAGTGCGAGTTGGCGTAGGCTCTCGTCTGTGCCCCACTTCAGTGGGAGCGTTAGCTGCAATGAGCCACTTACAATACAGAAACGTCATTTGAAGTTTAGGCTCGCCAGCCAGAAGATCAATTTGGCATTGGTGCGGCCGATACTCAAAACGGTAGCGCCGTCAATGAGGCCTCCGTGAGTCTTCATCCCCCGATTTGGATTCCCGACATAGATCTGATCATAGCCGAATTGATGAGAAAATCGGCATGGAAGATAAGGCTCAACGTCGCACAAATTCTTAACTCGGAAAACGAGGTAGCCGGGCCGAATGTTTATCAACCACCAGAAGCAGCCGAGATCCAGGATAGTACGGCTTCCGTTAGGCTCAGCAGCATCAATGAGAACGTCGTCATAATGACCCGAGAAGTGTGGGAAACACTTGAAGAATTCCCAACTCTTGGCGATCTTGAATTGGCGAGACGCCTCAGAGAACTGTCTTGCTCCCCACTTGCAGTTCTCCAAAGTTTGCAACAGTGGAAGTTCAGGGTTGATTGCCTCGGGCACCGTCATCAAGTCCGGACGATGGAGTATGAGCCAAGCCATCAAATAAGTATAGGGTAGTTCCACTTTGACGGCTGGGATCTCGTTGGAAGACCCTTTGCCCTTCTGGGTGAAGCCGGCAACTAAGCGTCGAAGCCCACAATGGATATCTGCTACCATCGCCGAGAGGAGAGAAAGTCGACGACCGACGACTAGCTCAACGGCTGGGAAAAGCACTTCCAAAGGCATGGCATCTGAGGATTGATGCGGAACCACGCATTTCTTCAACCAAATTGCCAAGTAGCCTGCCAAAAGAGTTTGTGGCTTGATCTGCTTTTGCACTTGCCACAAGAAAGTCTCGAACTTGGTGCCCTTGGGAATCTTGCCCTCAGCAAATGGAATAGTAAAAGATTGGGCATTGGTCTTCGCAATCAAATTATTGATGGCAGAAGGAGTTAGAGGATTCAGTTCTTTTACCTCATTATTACCCTCCAAGTTCTTGAACAGGTAGTCGGCAAACTGTTTCAAGCTGACCTGTGGACTTTTCCTGGCCTTCACATCAGCTGATGCTATAGCCGTCTGGTAGTGGCAGGTCAACTCCCAAAAGACCTCATAAATAGCCGACCCCTTCTCCTTCATCTCCTTCAGTCGATGATTGGTAGAAAAGTACTCCTGATACGGCGCGTCACCCATTGGAAGACCAGATATTTTCATCATCTCATGGAGCGGTAGGCCCAACTCCCCATTCTTCGTCAGGAAAGTATTGGTGTCTGGGTTATAAATCTCCAAAAGCGTGAGGAAGTGATGCACGCTGATGGGAATCCCATACATGCTTGCGCGAATGGGAACGTACAAGCCAGTTTCTTGTAACTCACAACTCCACCGGCCGATGACATACTTGGTCATCCGCGTCCACCATCGGTCGCTGGTAGAATGGACCCAACCAAAGCATCGGTGAGATTTGTTAGGAGGTAATGCCCTTCCTATTCTGGCCAGACGATTCTTCACTGTGTCAGCCTTGATCAACAACTCATTGTGAGGCGGGCTGTCTTGACCCATGATTCCTGGGAATAGTGCCCAAACATAGTCCCTATCACTCGAGCCTGGGGTAGCGCCTTGGCCAACATACCCACAGTGGATGCGCTCCTGGTCCTCGGTCAATCTCCAAGGTATGTTCCTTTTGATTGACAGGTTGCGCAGGTGCACCAATGAATGATGGCGAGCGAAGGGAGGCAGATGAAGATGAGAACCGTCGCCTTCATATAGCCAAGCCTCGGTACGGGAAGATAGAACCTCCGGATCGGCAACGGAGTCCCCGAACAAGTAGCTAGATTTCCTCATGATCTCAGTAGAGCCAGCACTTTTCATCAGCGGGGCGTCAGTTATCATCCTCCGCAAATCACGGCGATCCTCATGCTCCAATAACTCCAATAACTCCGGAGGGGCACTTGGGCCGAGCAGAGGAATGTCAGTCACTAGTGGCGTCTCACGAGACGAGGAGAACACAATACTATGTAGCCCACTCGACTCGTGAGCAGCGAACACCGAAGAAGGGAATTCAACTGCAAAACACAGAAAGATGCGTCAGAATAGAACCCAGAGAGCAATACTAGGTGTGAAGAACACTTAGCTAAAATCAAAAAATAAGTAAACTGTCTCGCTAGCCGTCGATATACCAAATCGCTCTCACAAAGAAGATTAGCTCAAACCGCCTCGCCGCCAAAGAAGATAGCTCAAACCGCCTCGCTAGCGACGATAGCTCCGACCGTCGCGCAAGTTTTCACAGTAATCTCATACTTTGATTTTACGAGTGTTTTGACAATGCAAAACACTCGTTTAAGCCCAGATCCTCATGAAGGAGGACCTCGACTCTTTTTGAATGTCTCGCAAAGGAGAACAATCAGGGATATCTATACAAAGATCCAGTTTTTTTCAACACAAACACAATTTATTTTAACAAAAAGCGAAAAAAAAGCTCACCCCCAAAGGACGAGGCAGTTGGTTCTTCAATTTCGGAAGCCTGGGAGACAGATTTGCCCTTGGGAACCCGAGATCTCTTGGGAGACATGATAAAAGTTGAGTTTTTTGGCTTAAACAAGGGGACAAACTCGGGTTTTGATGAAGGTAGAGACAAGAAAAGCTCAAAAGGCCGGAAAATGGAAGGCTAGGGTTCGGCTTTGATGTTGGATCAAGAAAAAGACCGATCTCGTGAAGAAAATCGATCAAAAACAGGAGAAACCCTAACAAAACCGAAATAAAACCCTAAGATCTAAAGAAGACTCTCGAGCAAACTTGGAGATTTGAGGGGTTGAAGTAGGTTTGCAAAGCTTTTATAGAGGAAAGGAGAAGTTTTGGAAGAGTTTGAAGTCCAAAAGGCGGGATACCAAATGGCGACAAAACCCTAAGTGTCGGGTTTATAAAGACGCCGAACTGCCTCGCCTCCTTCTAGCGCGACAGTTCAAACTGCCACGCACACCCTCTTTGAGCGAGACAGCCCACACTGCCGCGCACGCTCTCTTCGAGCGCGACACCCAACACTACCGCGCAAGCTTGCATCGAGCGTGACAGTTATAACTGCCGCGCACAAAGAAAGACACCAAACTGTCTCGGCAACTCTGAGGCTCAACGTTTATCCTCCACACGAGATTTGAAGCATTATATTCAAGGCAAATTGGTCCCATATTATACTCGGAAGCTTTTCCGGAAGTCCGACAACAAACAACTTATGTTCCAAGTGTTCAGTAAGCCGGACGTCGCTTCTTCTCCAGATTCTCGTTGCTGAAGAAGAATCATACGCCATCCTCCACTGTGGTGAGACAACATGGTTCTCATGACACTCAATTACGACCCAAGTGGTGACTTTCAAGATGAAGATGATCAGTTCAAATTCGACTTCATCATTTCAACCAATCTAAATACAAATGCAACAGCTATTGATCCCAAAATATGGTTAGCGATGTCGCGTAGCCAGGGTTCGAAAACTGAGGCAAGATATAGGCCCCTTCTATAAAGTTCAACGTTGAACGGAAGTAAGGCGTATCTTATCCAAAGTATTCCAGACCCCTCGACAAAATACAGAGGAGTCTGAAAACTTTAGAGGGGGTATCTGTAGGCATTAAAAATTGCTAAAGAACCCCAAATATGACTTAATCATGAGAAGATCGAAGGATGACGTCGTTAAAGTCTCAGGAAGTCAATCATAGGGTGAAACTAATGCCCAAGACACCTATTGTGTCTCGCCATTGGCGCGACACTTTGTTGTGTCTCGCCATTGGCGAGACACTTTCTTGTGTCGCGCTATTGGCGCGACACCTTGTTGTGCCTCGTCATTGGCGAGACACTTACTTGTGTCGCGCCAAAGTTGAGACACCAAGAATGTCTGGTATGTGCTCTTGAAATGTTCAAATTAATGCTTGTGGGGGGCCCACTTGACTTTTTCAACGCAAAGAGACGTTCAGCCACATTAGTGGGCGGTTACATGCTGAAAATACGCCCACTAAGCGTGAAATTAGGGCATTTAATCGTGCCTAAAATAGAGGAAAGCCGTTACAACAGCGGGAGACATCTCCTCTTGGGCGCTGGTAGTTAACATCGCTGCCAAAGATGCGACAGCTGATGCGGCAATAATACCGCTACCACTACGGATGTTGGACACTTGATGACTCGTGTTCTTTTCAGATGTGACGCCTCCCAAAGGCTATAAATACCCCCCCTACGTCCACTGGGGAGGGGGATCGAGATCAGAGTCTTGGAGATCAGAGTCTTGGAGATTAAGAATTTCCTAAGCTAAGAGCCTTACGTAGAGAGAGAGAAAAAGAGATCTTGAGCTTCAACCAAGAAGAATCCAAGAATTTCATCCACGTGGAGATCCTCGAGTTTAAGCTTAGACTTATTCTTGGGAAGAGTAGATATCTTACCTTGCTAAGATATTTGCTTTAGTTCTTGTTTCCTTAGCGAAGCATAAACTATACTCCGTCAATTCGACGATCGTTGCTCGGTGGTCCACGGACGACGCGTCCCCGGCACAAGCCAAGAATCCACGCAAGCAGGAGATCTACACGTGTGGTGTCTTCTGTTCGTGTTTGTGAGAAAGCGAATCAAATTCCTTTGTAATAGAGAGTTACACGTGTAATTTTCTCTTGTTTTCATTGTCAAAACATTTTGTAATGGAAATAACAAAGAAACCAGCTTTCGACCGAAACAGCGGCAACGAACACCAAAGCCCTTGGTGTCTTTTTACAGTAAAACCAAGGCACATACCAAGCCCTTAGTATTCTCATGAGTAAAACCAAGGCACAAAGCCCTTGCTGCTCGATCTTTATCAACTCAGCAAGGAACACCAAAGCCCTTGGTGTCTTTTCCGAGTAAAACCAAGGCAAGTACCAAGCCCTTAGTATAACTCTCACGAGTAAAACCAAGGCATGAAGCCCTTGTCGCTCGATCTTTACCGACTCGGCAATGAACACCAAAGCCCTTGGTGCCTTTTCAGAGTAAAATCAAAGCGCGTACCAAGCCCTTGGTATAGTTCTCACGAGTAAAACCAAGGCACGAAGTAAGACCAAGGCAGGAAGCCTTTGGTATTGTTCTCATGAGTAAAACCAAGGTAGGACGCCCTTGCCGCTAGATCTTCGTCGACTTGGCAATGAACACCAAAGCCATTGGTGTCTTTTCAGAGTAAAACCAAGGCACATACCAAGCCCTTGGTATCATTCTCACGAATTAAAGCAATGCACGAAGCCCTTACTGCTCAATCTTCATCGACTCGATAATGAACACCAAAGGTCTTTGTGTCTTTTTAGAGTAAAACTAAGGCTTGTACCAAGCCTTTAGTATCATTCTCACGAGTAAAACTAAGGCATGAAGCTCTTGCCGCTCGATTTTCATTAACTTGGCAACAATCACGAAAGCCCAGGGTGTCTTTTCAGAATAAACCCAAGGCACTGTGAGGAGCCCTCATGACTCGATCTTCATCGACTCATTGCGCATTCACATGCCCTTGGCATCAGTTTTCAAAATCAAACCCAAGCCACGAACAGAAGACGTTGTGGCTAGGCCCTCACCAAAGGCCTCCAACAAGCCTTAGGTATACGACACCAAGGCATCACCCGGTCTTCACCAATGTAAGAAAACTCATGACTCTGTCCTCACAACTCATTCGAAAATGTCTCAAAAAATCAAAAGCACAAATGGGAAACAACTCATAAACTAAGTGCAAAAGAACGAGTCAACAAAAGAAAGTCTTTATCATTCATATAGAAAAATATTAAAAGACTCTCTTACAAAGACTCAAAAAAAATAATAATAATAGTAATACATTCTCCTTAGGGAGAAGTATCCGAGACATGAACTGGAGGTGAATCCTAGCCGGAAGCGTATGAAGGAGGGGAGTCAGGCTTCTTAGATGAGGAAGAAGCACCAGCATTGTCATCAAGGCCTTCGCCAATATCTTCGCCAGCAGCCTCCTTACCTCCCCCTTCATCGACAGCCTCCTCATCCTCCTGCACTATCCCTAGCCCACCTTGCACCTCGAGTGTCTTAAGGACATCAAGGCTATTGGCTACTCAGGAGGGATACTTGAAGCGATCCTCCTTCGCCAGAAGCTCAGGAGAGAGCTGACCCTTTAGATAATCAAACGCCGTCTTACATGTGAGGGCCACTTCGACCTTACCTAGGTAACCACCGTGGTACCTCTCAATTATCTCGATCTCAAAGGCTTTTGACTCCAGATGAGCCATCTGGGTCTCGAGCTCTTGAACTTGGGCGTAGAGAGAGTTACACTATAGCCCAGCCTCGATAGTCACTCGAACAACTTCCTAATGGAGTATCTCCTGAAGAGCCACCTCCTCATTCAATTTGGCCCACAGCTCTTCTGACTCGGTCTGAGCGGCATGAGCCCTATCGAAGGCATCTTCCTTCTCCCTCTTTTTCAGCCCGGACTTTCGACTCGAGATACGCCAATCTCTCCTCGGCGAGTCCCATGTCATGATGAGCATGGTCAAGATCATCCTTAAGGCTCTTCACCTCCTCCTATGCCTGGGCTAACTGAGCCTCATGACGCCAAGCACCAGCCAAAGCCACCTTCAGCTCAACATCCTTACAGGCCAGCTCTCATTCCATCAAGGCATGGCCCCTCTTGAACTCGTCGAGCTCGCTGCCTTTAGTAGCAGTTGCTAGTTTGACCACTTCTCGAGCTTCCTTCTGCACCTCCATCTTGGCCCGAAGCTTGAAGAAGAGCTCCATATAGATTTTAAGTCATCGAAATGACTCAAACTCCAAGAGAGCCCCCCTCACCCCGGGTGAAGTAGCTCCAGAGAGCATAGTGAAGACCAGCGTCGGGAATCTCACACAACAATGCCTCATCAGTGGGAAGAAGGAACTGCTCCACTACCTTGTCCTAATTGACTAGAGACTCCAGGATTGACCCCCTAGTGTCCATTCGACATTCAGGAATGAAAGGACGCTCTTCTGACTCCCCCTCATAGCAAGGGCAGGACTTATGGCCTATCAGAATGGCTCGCATCCCCTCCCAAGTATGGCGGTGGAGATTTCTAATATGATAGGGAAAGGGTCACTCATATCGGCCCTCATGAACGGTGATCGAGAGACCCTAGAGCTGACTGCTTGTATGCCCCAGCAACCGGATCCTCAATAGTTTCGGGTCTCCTAGATAATTCGAGCCCCTCTCCCAGCCCCATCGGCACCCCTTCAGCTCTGACCCTGGCTGGGGCCCCATCACTTTGTCAACTTCCTGAAAGGAATAACTTGCTCTACGGCCTCCTCCGCTCAGGGACCGGATGCGGAGAATCACCCTCCACCTCGATAAATTTAGGTGGAGCATGAGAAGATTCTGGGGCCACAACCCCACTAGATGACCCGGGCATAGCTTCAATCTGGCCAAGTGCAACCCCAACCGCTTTGTCTCCAAGAGAGAAGAGCTCTCGCGCCCTACTCTTAGCCCAGCAACGCCCCTTGGAAACCACCTTCTTCATCCTCTTCTTGGACCCCTCGGCCTGAGCAGAAGGTTTGGTCAAACCGAGTTTGGCGACAATGTCAGCGGCAACAAGACCTGGAGATCCTCTACCTCTAAGTCGTCGCGGAGTTGCTTCTGAGGCACATGTGGAGAACTAGAATGGGAGCCCTCCGATAGTTGCTCGTCAACAGATAGAACCGCAGCATGGGCCAAATCTGCTTCAATAGCGGGGACAGAAGATATACGGTAGCACGGAGGACGACATTGTCGAACAAGTTCTCCTAGCGTCGCGACCCCTTGTAGGCCCAGATCCTCTCCAAGCCCCGCAACTCTATGTATGAAAGCTTCTCCATCCGCATGCCCTCCTTCTTAATCTTCAGCCATGAATGACAAGCCAGGATAGGATCAGCACCCACAATGAAGAAGAATTTTTTTCCACCATCTTTTGTTCGCCTCAGGAATGTTGAACACCAGCCGGCAATGACCAACCGTCTGCAGATAGAAATGGCCCTCCCTCTTGTTAGCCTTGACGTGCACCAAGTGGCCCAGCATACCCAGCATTGGTTTGATGTCTACCCGGTGGCAGATGACGAGGAAGGCCACCAGAAAAGCGATGGAGTTCAGTGTCAACTATGCCGGTGCAACCCCCAAAGCCTGAAAGACTTTCTGAAGGAACGGGTGCAACGGCAGGCGAAGGCCATAGTCAAGATGATGCTAGTACAATGGCGCCAAACCCCCACTGTGATGATAAACAGACTGGTCCCTCGACAGAGCCGATAACGTATAAGCGCTAGGGATGTCAAAATCCTAGGCATACTGCTCCAAGCAGCCCATAAGCACCTTCGAGTGATACTGACGCAATAAGGCGATTCCGGCCTCATTGCGAACCATAGTAGGTTGAGCGATGTAAGCCATCGGAGTAGGAGGCGAGACAATTGAAGTACGACGAATTTTCTGAGAAGAAGATGCGCTCACAAGCGGCAGAGAAAGAGTTTTAAGGTTTTTTGTAAAGTAAGGAGAAGAAGAAGAAAGAGGAGCAATATATGTAAGCAAAAGAGGATGACACATTGCACGCAACAGATGGTTGGCACGGCTTACGAGAAAACCGCTAACAGTTTCCAAAAATCAAAGCGATGTCCCGTCAAACGAGACGCCACTCCGTCAAACTGCCACACGATCTCCGCTGACGTCATAAATGTCAAATCATAGTTGTCTTCTAATGAGGATGGACCAGGTTCGAGTATCAGTCCGGTTTGTTTTCTCTCAAACTCGGCTTCCCGAGTCCGAGTGAAAAGGGGCCAATGTTATACCTGGAAAATTGTCAAGCCTAATAAGAGTGGCCACATGGCAGCAAGCTGGCCGACTCCCAAAGCATCTGCAAGCACAACTCGGGTGATGAGCTGACCCACCTCACGATTCAAATCCAAGACGAAAGTCACTTCCGACCCGAAATCTGTTGGATGCCCGACTCCAAGACGAAGGGCATTCTCCACTCGGACCCGACACAACGCGTCTTGAATAGTGGAACGGCCTGACAAGCGTCATCAAAAGTCACGCTGCATTTAATAAATGTACAGTCAGCGCCCGTACTTCGCTGCCCCATCGCCATCAACAATTAATGCGGCGCCAGAGTCATAATGACCTTTTGAGCCAGAGCCTTCAAAGCTCCTCGGACACACCGTTACTCCAACAGTCCCATTACTGTACAAAGGTGACTTGGCCAAACAATTGCCGACACATGTAAAGTAGGGGTCTGAACCAGAACTGCACACATTCGGCCACAATTACCAACGTTCCCCTATAAACCCTCTATAAATAGTGGTTGTTTCCACCAAACCACGGTACGCAATTTCCACACACAAAAAGTCAACAAGACTATACTCTGTTTTTCTCTACAGATTAACTAGAAACAATCATTGACTTGAGCGTCGGAGGGCACGCCGGAGGAAACAAACCTCAAGTGCCTCTAACCTCTATTATTTGTGTAGCGAAGTACAGATCAAGACCCTCAACTGAAGATTAACCATTAAAGACGATTAAAGGACCTAGAAATCAAGTTTAACTCCCCTAAATCACACCTCAACTTTGTGACATTAACAAGTAATGCTCCAAAAAATATTTTCCACCCCTTTTATATCTTGAGTAGTGCTTTGACTGTACCTACGTCAATCCTATACGTAACTGGATTGGATCCCGTGTTTTGGCCTTCTACAGTCCTCTGCATGCAGGCCTAGTGACTTTTCTACCTGGCTCTATACATAGACTACGAACCTTTTATATGATTTTTATAAAGGCAATAAAGCAAAAACAAAACAGACCCGTTGATCAAGTAATTCCATCATGACTAGCATTTTTAAACTTTTGAAACCCAAATCGGATGTCTATGTGCAATAAAAGGGGAGGCACGTTGAAATGAGGGTGGTCAGTGTGAAAAGAAGTACAAATTTTAACATACAAATGAAGAGAACTTCACCAAAACTAACACTTCTAGTCACATCTCCACCTTTATGTCAAAATATTCAAAGTTCTCTCAACTACAAAACTTTACCTTTCTGATTTGTGTCGAGCTACAAGGTTAGTGAACTTCACTGTGATATATCAATTACAATAATATACATACAATACCATAAATAGGGACAACTATACAATCTGGAAACATTTACTTCTATGCAGAGAGAACTTGTCCCAGCCACGAAGGTAACTTCTTGGTTTGCTAGTGATAATGAACTTTAGTAAGAATGAATTTCTTGACAAGGCCGTTTACTAATTCATCAGACTCGTCTTTGTTTGTTTGTTGGGCAGTTTAGATAATTCCGAGAATATATCACATTTAGTGTCGGGAAGATGATGACCGTGGAGGACTCCTGCTGTATTTTGGTGGGTTAGTTTTAGCAACATCAACAACTATCATCCAACCATTTATGATCTGCAAATCACCAAATAATAGAGGGTAAGTTCCTAAAAAACCGGGGGCTTTTACAAAAACGTGTACGTTTGCAAGACAATACCTTTCCATTCATCTCTTTAAGAGCTGCACCTGCATCTTCTTCTGTTGTGTACTCTATGAAGGCATAACCCTTCGATCTCTTTGATATCTTGTCCATTATAATTTTTACTGTCACAGGAGAAACATTTATTTCAGCAACTTCAACTAAGAAGATGATGACAACAGTCAATAGAATATTAGTCAGAAAAGAGTACAAACCTTCAACAAGTTCGCCAAATGGTTCAAATGCTGCTCGTAGAGTTTTCTCAGATGTATAGAAGGAAAGTCCTGCCAATAAAGTATGATCACAAATTTTTAAAATCGAACAATGATAATTTCAAGTAAGAAATTTACATTTTCTATTCATGACAGCGGACACAATCAGTAATAAACAAATGATAGCATACGATAATCAATCCATATGGAATAACTAAGTTTATTGTGATCGACACTCATTCGGGCTTACACGTATACGCCGGCAATTATCATAAAAAAAGATAAAATATCGATGAATTCAATCACAAGAGCGAATTTTTCATGGGTCTGAAATTTAAGTTTAAATGTAGTTGTGACATTATTCTGTGAAAGTTAATACATGATAAACACAGACAAATCTAGGAATTATTCATGGGTGGAGGGGCAAATTAGAAGTAAAAACTGCTATTACATAAACAAAATTCAGTGAATAATAATAAGAAAATTAAGCAATTTACCATAATTCTTCTCTCCCTCACTTCTTTTCTGAGCTAAAAGGTGGATGTTTTCTACTGAGAATAGTAGACAAAGAGAATTCTGAGTATATTCTTCCTTTTAAGAGAAGAAAAAGGTTATATCTAAATTGCTTGAAGAGAAAAATAAATTTGATAGTTAGTACATAAAATAAGCTTATTTTTATAAGTAGTTGATTTTAGGTCTATTGATAATTACTATAGAAATAAACATAGCATCTCCTTTAAAAATATGGTTAGTTAAGACACTTTGATAGGGTGCACTAAAGGATAGGTAACTCAACATTTCATCTAGTCTTTTGATGCGGAACAAATTTAAAGGTTAGATCTGATACAAGTGAAGTAGATATAATTGTTAGGACTTACAGGTATAGATTCAATTTTAATCTTTTAGGACTTTAGAAAGGATATTTGATTTTATTTCATTGAGTTATCTAGATTTGAATTTTAAATTACATTAGGAAGAAAGTTATAAGTTTGAATTTAGGGTCAGTGTGGCAAACTCCTCAAAACTGGGCCAAGATTGATCCTAACGAGGTTTTGAGATATACTATATCACAACCTAATTTACACTTATTTAATAGGATCTAATTCAGAGTGTGAGCTGAAATTTATACAATACAAACAACCAACTCTTTTATTATTGCTATTAACACATATGCACACATTTCTTCTATATTTATAAAGGAAGTTACAGTCTCCAGCCGCTTCATTCACTGGTTAATGAGTTCTAATGGATAAAATCATATGACTCATCTGTGCGTTTTGATGGCAACTTGTTAGTCAAGATGGAGATGGCTGATGGGCATGTTTTTGCTAGTGGCAATGTCTCCTTCATTTCATTGACACGTTTTAATATTTGATTCTATTATTATTTTTTCAAGGTTAACACATAATCCATTTACATAGCAATTTCACAATTATAGCGTAACATATACTAATCATAGAAATCTTAATAGCTACATTATTGACTCCATAATTATATATAAATATTATATAACAATAAATATAGTGACTAGCTCACCAACGATATAATGTGTAAAAGATAAAATTTGGTCATAATGTTCTACAAGTTACTTAAGGTTATCAACAAGTAGAATAATACGTTATTAGCGAAAAAGAATTAAGTGTAGTGTCACATATTATTTCTATTTTTTACAGGGCATGGGTGAATCAAAGCAGAATTGGCTTTAGGCGGCTCCCAAACAAGGTTTGATGCGAAATGATGGAAGATCGATGTGAGACTATAATTGGATGGCTCTAGATTAGTGCAAGTCAAGGCGATGTCAAGGGAGAGAAGATGGAAATTAAGGCGAATGGGTTGTTAACTCAATGATGGAAGGAAGAAGGGTATAATGGGATTTCTAAGTTATTTTTATTCTAGCCGTATATGATGACATCAGCATGACATTATCAAGCACATGGGTTGTTTGCTTTGGGAAAATAGACTTCCTTATTGTAGAGGAAATGATGGTAGAGGTTTCATATAGGAGAAAGTTAAGACTCGGAGATTTTTCTATTTGGAAAAGAACTAAAATAAAACAAGAAATAAATAAAGAACAAATAAAATAGCTAGACAAGACATCTAATCCGAAAACAATGACATCACACCTTGGCAAATCACATGCCTACCTTAGCACGCAGCTATCTTGTGCTAAAACATGTCTCAGTTAAATTGAATTTTCATTAATTTACTATCTCTAAACAAGAAATTCAAATTCAAATCTATCTCTAAAACAACTCTAACATAACAATCTAATCTAAAAAAAACTTTAAGGTCTCATTTGATAGGGGTTAGTGGAGGGTTTAAGGGGGTTTAACCCCTCATTAATCCCCCAAACAATAAAAATATACCAAAGGGCTAACAAATCCATACCTAACTTTACCTACCAATTTACCCGTCATTAGACGGGTTAACAATTCCGCATGAGGCAAAACCAAATTTATTCTGCCTCCTCACGTGGGGGTAGGCAGCATCTTTTATAAAAAAAAAATTAACATATAAAGTTTGCTGTGAAGTTCCAGTTGAGGGGGTTGAGGTAGTGTACTATAAGATACGACTTTATTTTATTATACATTATTAAAATATAAGCTAAAATAGTACTTCCATTCTCCTATTGTATGCATCCTTGAACTATTTTTATTTACCTAGTCAATAACCATTTAATTAAATAATAAGAAATAATAAATAATTTTATAGTTCAGATAATGCAAATATAAATTAATTCTATTTTAATGTAGTAATTTTTAGTAAAAATTTCTACTTTCAATAAGGTTAAAGTTGATATTTTTTTTAAAAGAGGCATTAATCTCCTTAACCCTACTTTATTTGCCAAACATACAAAACATAACTCTTCATCATAACTATCCAATCCAAACAACATTAGAGTATTTTTAACCCCTCGTGAAGGGTTAATGAAGATAACCCTTCTCCTTAATCCTCCGCAATGAAAAGCACCTAAATCTTTATCCTAACTGAATTCAAAATCCAAGCTAACTAATAGATAAAATCAAATTTCCCATCTAAAATCCTAACAAATAAAATAAGAATCCTACCAACTTTAACGTCTTTCATTTACATAAATATTATCATTGGAATTGTCCAGCATCAAGGTTCTTCCCAAATTAGGATCGAGATCAATCCTGGTTCCATTTTGGGAGGTAGCCAAACAGGTCCTTCAATTGCATTAGAGATAGAATTCCAACTCAGTTTAGGGAGTGTGATTTTCATTATTTCAGCAAGGAGAAAATTAAAAAATAAAAGTCATGAAATGTTTAGCAAGTTATTTTCTAGTTGGCATGTGATTTGCACGGTTAAGTGTTTGTGTGTGATTCCGACTTAATAAAAAGATTAGGTGTTATGAGTGATTATAGATTAAAAGGAATTTATCATTCCTTTTGATAAATCCAAATTTATCCCTCTACAAACAAATCCTAGCCATCAATCTCCGAAAATTCCAAATAAAACAAAAAACCAAGCATAAATAGATGAAAGCTACTAGAATTTGAAATGGACAAATATGCCACACAGAGCAATTAAAAACTAATTAAAGAGCTATATGTAATATTTTGGTTAGACGTACCTATGTCTTCCAGTGAGTAAAACCCTGTAGACTCATCGTAGCACACACTTTACAATAATATATATTGGCGATTTGTTTCCTACCTAATCTTTCTTTGTTCTGACTTGGGAACCGTATAAACCCATGTGCTTTTAACTAATTAGCCAATAGTCAATGTTTTTTCTCAAAAGAAAGTCACGAGGGAAGTGCAGATCCATTCATTCTTAGATTGATTGAATATCCGGATGCCTATCCGGTTTTTCATAACACTAGTATAGTACACGTGCTTTTCACGAGAGCATACCTATTTTATTTTATGTATCTCAATTTTTTTTTTTGGTTGCAAAATAATGAAATGACTTGTATAGCAATATAAATTCTAAACAATTACAATTTTGTTTAAATAAATAAATTGTAATGATAAAATTGTGTATAAAGAACTGTATGATTAATTATTATAGTTTGGATAATTATTAATTTATTCATAATTTATTAAAATAATTATAATATATTAAATAGTTTCTTCTCTTTTAAATATAATAATATTATACATCGCATAATTATAATACTAATAGTAACTACATTATAATTTAATAATTAGTTTATTACACTATTAGCAAATAATTTACTAAATTGTATAATTATTAAATTACAGTGTAATTTATTAATTTAAAAAAAATATCATTAAATCATTCTACCATCAATACTATTACAATTACGGTAAATACAAATTGTTTTTCATACTATTATCATACTTTTAAAAGGCTAATAAGATGCAAGCTAACAGCTAGTCCTCCATAAGAGGTAAAACCCAATCTTTCTTTGTTCTGACTTGGGAACCGTATACACCCATGTGCTTTTAACTAATTAGCCAATAGTCAATGTTTTTTCTCAAAAGAAAGTCACGAGGGAAGTGCAGATCCATTCATTCTTAGATTGATTGAACATCCGGATGCCTATCCGGTTTTTCATAACACTAGTATAGTACACGTGCTTTGCACGAGAGCATACCTATTTTACTTAATGTATCTCAATTTTTTTGTTGGTTGCAAAATAATGAAATGACTTGTATAGCAATATAAATTCTAAACAATTACAATTTTATTTAAATAAATAAATTGTATGATAAAATTGTGTATAAAGAACTGTATGACAAATTATTATAGTTTGGATAATTATTAATTTATTCATAATTTATTAAAATAATTATAATATATTAAATAGTTTCTTCTCTTTTAAATATAATAATATTATACATCGCATAATTATAATACTATTAGTAACTACATTATAATTTAATAATTAGTTTATTACACTATTAGCAAATAATTTACTAAATTGTATTTATTAATTTAATAAATTGTAATTTATTAATTTAAAAATACCATTAAATCATTCTACCATCAATACTATTACAATTACGGTAAATACAAATTATTTTTCATACTATTATCATACTTTTAAAAGGCTAATAAGATGCAAGCTAATAGTTAGTCCTCCATAAGAGGTAAAACCCAAAGGTGTAAGGCATAAGCCTAATGAATTTTTATTATTTTTAATTTTTCTAGAACTTTAAATATTATGTGAAGATAAATTAGGGATAAATTTCAAATTCTCTATTACATAACATAATTAGATAATAAAATAATAGTGTGACCAAAGGTTTTGAAAAAGTGAGGAAATGCATAATTAATAAGAGGTTATATATAATTAGTGAATGATTAATTATAACTAATGACATTTGAGAATTATCAAACTTTAAAGGGCAAAAATGGAAATCAAAAGTTTTGACAAGGCAATCCTCTTTTATATGTAGTATAGATAACCGTATCCGTATCTGATCTGCTTTAAACTTACACATGATATCTGAATCTGGATCCGGATTCAACCAGATTCATATTTTGATATCCAAATTCGCATCCCATACGGATATGGACGCGGATCTAATCGGATAAATTTGATCTGTTTTGCGCCCCTATGTATATGTAGTTTTTCCCAAGGATTGTATATAAAGGGAGGTAGAAAGAAAGAAAAACCAAGTGATTGGTTTTGTTTCTTTTTTTTTCATATTCTTCTTAATGCTCTTTTTGTCAAGCGTTGTGCTCACCACCACCTCATTTTCTTATTAGTTTTATGATTTCATTTTGTCCCGAGTTGTTTTAGGGCCTTGTTTCACTTTTAAGACTGTGACACATGTAGTGCCATATTAACATGTGTCTTTGAACAAGATGGTGAGAGGAAATTCATTCTCAGGGAACCGAGGTTTGTAGACATTCACTGGAATGCTCGTACAAACATACTCTTCAAGGAAAGTAGGACTATGTAGTGAGATTGGATGGTTTTAGCTGCATAGACTACCTTTCTAGCCCCAAATATAAGATCTTGCAAGAGATCTTTTGCAAAGCACTTGTAACATTTCCATGGAGGAAGAGAAACTAGCTATAGTTCCCGATGACAGCACACTAAAAATTGAGTCGTACTTATACTTCATCAAGTAGGTATCTCCGTGTAGTACTCTAGGTGATGTTAGTATAAGTGATCAGTTTGCACATAAACCCAGTACAGTTTGTTTCAGATCTAACTGTATGGGCTATCATTTTATTATTTTACAACTTGACTGACACCTATTCAACCAAAAAAAGAACTTCAAGATGTCCAATTGTCTATTTGTCTCCAATATAAAACGCTAAACCGAATAAAAGCCTAAAATAATAACTTCACAAATGATTATCAAGCAAGTAACACTTTAAGAAATGAATTTTATGATTTAAGCCTTTCTAAATTTCTCCTCAACATGACTTTCTAATAAAATTTGATTTTCTTTTGCAACTAACCCAATATAACTCTTTAGTATCTAACCTCAAGGCCTAAACTCTAAAGTAATAACTTCACATACAATTATCAAGCAAGCAACACTTAAGAAATGAATTTTAAGATTTATGCCTTTTGAATTTCTCCTCAAAATGATTTTCTAATAGAGTTTTTTCCCAACTAACCCAATATAACTCATTCAGCATATAACCTCTAGGGCAATGATCTTATTATGTTATTTGTGCTTTTCGAACTAAATACTTGACTTCCATATGTGACTCATTACTTTTTTCATGTAAGCATCAGACAAAATTTAACTTGTGATTGATTTTTTGTGCACAACCGTCTTATGTAATGCATCTTTTCATATTACCGCCTAAAAATATAGATAATAGATTTATTATTTAAACTTTACAAACCTAGGCCTATCCATTCGAGCTTTGGCCCGTGGGACGGTCGGGCCAAAACCGAGCAACAGTTGGGCTCGGTCGCATCAGAAGCAGGCAGAGCTCAACCGGCCAGGTTACGGGGTGCAGGGTTTCGGTGTCGCGGCGAGAAACCGGTCAGTCGAGGTCGGCCGGACAAAGAGTTAGAGAGCCCAAACGGTTCCTTAAGTAACTGTTGGGACCGAGCAGGGCTCAAAAGCCCGGCCCAGCCAGGTCCAATGGCTAGAAACTAGCCGTTGAGACCAAGCGGCCCGAACCTGGCCCGGTTTGGACAGACCAAAATAGCCAAAATGGCTATATTTTGGTCAAATGACCAAAATACCCTCAAAAACAGTCAAAAAAGACCAAAATTTGAAGGTATTTTGGTCACTTGACTAGGGGACCGCCTCTATAAGTAGAGGAGGCTTTCATTTTTTCTCATCCAAAACTCATCTTCTCTCTAATACTCTCTCTTAATCTCTTTAATACAATAATACTCTCTTATACTTTTCAATACTCTCTAATTCTCTAATTCTAATGGCTTCCTCCTCCGATTACGAAGGGCATAATCCATCTCCTGAATTGAGTCCTACAGCTACTACCGATGTCGAACCCGAATCCGGCAATGATCCAACACCTAGAGCTCCTAAAAGGCCAAGATCGAAAGTGTGAGCTTTTTTTGAGAAGATAGAAGTTATCAGGGATGAACACCGCAGACTTCTCACCTAAAAGGCAAAATGTGTGTTATGCAGCCATGTCTTAGAAGCTTATCATAAGAGCAGGACTAACCACCTCAAACTACATTTGAAACACAACAGAGGGTAAGGAACAGCTCAAGGCGACATCTGCCAATCTCTAATCACTCAATCATCTCCCTCCAGTAGCCTTGGTTCATAGAAATACGACACAACTAGAGTCAGAAAATGCATCATCAGGTTTATTATTCTTAAAAACGTTCCCTTTAAATTGGTAGAAGATGATGAATTAAGGATGTGATTAGAGATGCTTTTCATCCCGCTTTTCAAAAAAATTCTCGCCAAAGTTGTCAACGGGATATTTTGAAATATTATCACAAGGAAAAAAAATAATTTATTATTTTCAAATGATATTTTGAAATATTATTACAAGGAAAAAATAAAAATAATTTCTTATTTTCAAATCTTAAAGCTGTAAATTTTCTCTAACTTCGATATTTGGACATCTAGAGCACAAACCGATTATTTATGTATCCGAGAACCGGATAGATGACACTTGGTAAATATTTAAAAGAGTTATTTCTTTTATTTCATTTAAAGTTTCACACATCGGTCCGAATGTTGTAAATTTAATAATTGAAGAACTTTCAAAATTAGGAATTGTTGAAAAAATATTTTCTCTTCCACTAGATAATGCAAGCAATAATAATGTAGTCAGAATCATATCAAATCATATTTGCTATTGCCATGCCGTGGTGACCTATTTCATATTAGATGCATGTGCATTACTTTGAATCTAATTGTGCAAAGTACATTTGATGAAATTAGACCTATGATAGAAAAAGTTAGGTTATAGTTTATGTTCATAATGCTTCGAACAAAGGCTTAAAAGATGGAAATAATTGTGTAGAAAAAATTTTAAAAGATAAGTTATTATTTTCAAATGATATTTTGAAATATTATTACAAGGAAAAAATAAAAATAATTTCTTATTTTCAAATCTTAAAGCTGTAAATTTTCTCTAACCGATATTTGGACATCTAGAGCACAACCGATTATTTATGTATCACGAACCTTGGATAGATGACACTTGGTAAATATTTAAAAGAGTTATTTCTTTTATTTCATTTAAAGTTTCACACATCGGTCCGAATGTTGTAAATTTAATAATTGAAGAACTTTCAAAATTAGGAATTGTTGAAAAAATATTTTCTCTTCCACTAGATAATGCAAGCAATAATAATGTAGTCAGTAAATCATATCAAATCATATTTGCTATTGCCATGCCAGGGTGACCTATTTCATATTAGATGCATGTGCATTACTTTGAATCTAATTGTGCAAAGTACATTTGATGAAATTAGACCTATGATAGAAAAAGTTAGGTTATAGTTTATGTTCATAATGCTTCTGAACAAAGGCTTAAAAGATGGAAATAATTGTGTAGAAAAAAATTTTAAAAGATAAGTTAATTCTAAAAGATGTTGACCATAGGTGGAATTCCACCTATGCAGTGTCGAATGTAGCAATAGAGTATAAAAAAATTATAAATGGTTTTATTGCTTTCTATGCTTCTAGCTCTAGCTCTGCATCTAGTTCTAGTAATATGTATGGAATAAATGATGATGAATGGACAATTATAAGTTGTGTAGAAGAGATGCTATAAATTTTTATGATGCTACTATGTCATTATATGGTTGTTATTATCCAACTATTACTCAAGCCGCTTTACAAGTTTTAAATATTCAAACTTTTTAATACTTATCGCATAGATGATTATTTTTCAAACATGACTTCTGAAATGGAAAGCAAATTTAATAAGTATTTTAGACTCATCCCTATTATTTTTGGTTTAGAGATTCTTATTACCCCATGCTTGAAAGGTCTTGGTCGTCAAAACTTGTTGAATTGTTTGTATAATAACATGGTAACGGAAAGTGATAGCGGTCAGTTTATTACTGCTCTTACTCATCATAACACTATTAAATATTATTTTCAAAGATCATTTGACGAGTATACAGCTAGACATAGTGTATTATCTCAACCTACAGCTTCTACGAGCTCTAGACGGAGCAAAGGTAAGGGTTTTGACAGGCAATCGATGATAGAGAGGCTAACTGGTATGGGTAATAGTCAATATTTTAAAAAACCTCCGCCTAGCCCGCCTAGACATACGCCTAGGCCTAGACGGTACCTAGGCCGCCTACCTAGTACCTAGCGCCTAGGCGACACCTAAGTTGCCCACTTAGATTTCGGGAGAGCCTAGGGGAGTGTGGACTGCTTATGTGGACTATCCAAACTCCTCTAGGCTTCAACTATAAACACCTCTTCTACCTCCTCTGACCTTCATCCTCCACCACCACTTAAATGAAGAAAGAAATCCCTCTAGGCGTCAGTCAGGCACCTAAACTTTCTATAACATTGGCATTTACTATTAATTATTATAATTAGAAAATAAAAAATAAGAAAACCGCCTAGGCCCCGCCTAGACGCTAGGCGTTGGGTCAAACGCCTAGGCCGCCTAGCGCTTTCTATAACCTTGGTAGTAGTCATGGATTAGGATCATCATCAAGGAAGTTCATAAAATTAAACAATATTTAGCTGCACCTTTAGTTAAACCTCAGAATAATGAGGAGTTTGATATTTTAAAAATTGCAATGGTAAAAAGTATATGGTTTCATATCATGTGCTTTCCATCATGGCTCGTAATTTACTAACAGTGCAGGTTTCCACTGTAGCTTTTGGAATCCGCCTTCAGCACATCAAGATGATTGATCGACGGCCATAGAACATCGCTAGATCCGTCTACCATACAGAGGGTAATGTGCTTACAAGATTGGTGGATGTACGAGAAGAGAACTCATTGAAGATAGACTTAACGAGTTGATAATAATGGATAAAGAGTAGAAAGTTATTTGTAATTTTTAGTTTTTATCTTTTTGAATAGAAACCGTTGCAAATGATAGTGATATAGATGGGTAGGTGTCAACCTAGTTGGGATGTATTCATCTGTTTTGATGCGACAATTTCCAAAAAATGTTGTAATTCTTAGTGATTAATAATAAAGATTTTATTTTTATCACTTTAATTTCTATGAAATTTGCAAATTCTATAATTATATAAGTGATAAATAATAAGATAGAATTTCTTTGCTAAAATTTTGCATCTTTTTAATTACTCCTGAAGTTGCAATTTTTTAACAAAAATCTAATTTTTTTTCTTTTTTTTTGCAAAAAAAGAGCAAGTTAAAAAAAAGAAAAAGAAAAACCAAGTCGACCGGTGCTTCGCATATGAGAACACGGACCCATGTCGGTGCCTTTTGCCCTACTGAAGCTAGCCACCGCTTGGACATGCCTATACAGATCACCATGATTGTTTTCGCTGTGTCACACACGCACCATGTGCACATAGGAACTTGAGATTTCAATAATTAGAACAATAATAAACTAAATTTTGTTAACTATCTCTAAAATCACCTCACTGTATTCTTCTCTATAAAAAATGCCTAGGAGCTGCTTGGTTTTGTTAGAGCTATCTGCTTCAACAGCTTTTGGCGAACCTGCTTGCTTCAGCAACTCAATTGTCACATAAGAAATATAAGATGTGGCCGCCACCCGTCAAACAATAGCTTCTCTCCTCACGTCCTCTCTCAAAGGTTTTGCGTAGAAAATTTGGGACTATGTTACCCTTGCTTTTTGCATCTAATTGCAGCCATTTGCACGTTAAACTTTGGATTTTCCTAGAGATCTTGCGGGCAACTCCGACGCTGAGCCCAACCTCGTCATGTGACTGCCTCTTGCCCACAATTGCGCATAACTTGCTTAACTGGTGGGGCCCAATGTAGACATTGGTCTATTTCTCTCGTGGCAATCTTTTCAAGCTCTTTTGTAAAAAGATCGTAGGGCAAATTTACTCCTCATCACTTACAACAATTACAGGCATCGTCACCAAACAACTTGCAGCTCTAAGGCCTATATCCAATATCCAACAAAATTAAAAAGATATGTAGATGATGGTGTATGCACGTGTAAGTAGCACCAAAGAAGACATTCAACCAAATAAGACGTAACTTCAGTTTGGTACCCAAAGTTTGCCCGCTTTTATCACTTTGATACCATAAAATATTTTTCTAGCACTTTTATACCCTCATTTCACTTTGATATCCCAAAGTATTTTTAAGACTTGATACTCCCAAGTTTCAATACATTCACATTGATACCCATGTCTACATCCCATTAGTTTGTCTGTTAATTTTGTACTGTGTGCTTAGAGACTTGGGTAAAATGGATCCAAATGTATCACATGCTAATTACATATTAAGGGTGTGATATGAACTTAACGAAAATCCTAACAAACAGAATCTGAACAAGGTACCAAAGTGAAATGCGATTGAAACTTTAAGGTATCAAAGTGTTAAAAAATATAGGATCAATACTTACAAGTATCGAAATGTTAGAAAAGTACTTTGAGACTTCAAAGTCAAAAGTACGTAAATTTTGGGGTAGCAAAGTGAAAATAAGCCACCAAATAGCCAAAAAGAATTTTTCTATTTTAGTCCCTTATATGTCTTACATTTAGTTAGTCCTTCAAATAATTGAAATTGTTATTCGGTCCTCCAATTCTTAAGCTATTTTCAAATTAGTCCCTCAAATCATTGAAATTGCTATTAGGTCCTTTGATTCCTAAGCTATTAATCTTTCAAATCAAGAGTAGACTTAGCAATTATAGGGATCTATTTGGAACAAGCTATGAGAATTGAGGGGCCTATAGAAATGTCAATGTCCAATTTTAACAATTCTCTATGTTTCTTTGCATAAACAAATCTATTCCTCATTCACTGAGCTATTTGAGAAGCAAATTGAAAATAAGCCACCAAAATAACCCAAAGGGCTTTCTCTGTATTTGTCCCTAAAACCATCCTTCAAATCATTGAAACTATTATTCAGTCCCTCAATTCTTAAGCTCTTTTCAAATGAGTCCCTCAAAGCATTAAAATTGCAATTAGCTCTCCTGATTCTTAAGTTATTTTGAAATTAATCCTTCAAATCAAGAGTATAATTAACAATTGGAGAGATCTATTTGAAACAAATTATGACAATTGAAGGTGTAATAGAAACTTCAGTATGGAACAACTCTATGGAGTACGCCTCTGCAACGCACAGGCTCTCTAACTAGTATAAATAATAAGCGCAGAAAGATAGCAAAATGATGAAGGAAGACATGCCTTACAAGTAAAGGTTGTTATTAAAAGAATAAAAGAAATAAGAAATACACAAATAAAGGAATAAGGGTCTTACCAGTCACAAACAACCTTTTAGTTTTTACATCAGGTAGTGAAGTTGTTTCAGCAGAATCATGCAACTCTTTTGTCTTCAGTAACATATCATCAGCTGCAAAGAATAGCATTATTGTGCTATATAAGTTTCCCAAGCAGCAATAAAACAGTTAAATCAAATTCTCATAAAAATCGTTAGTTAAGCATGCGCATAAGAATACTTGCATAAATCATGTCAGCATCTATAATGCGCACACACTTCCAGAAACCCAATGACTGTCTGGCATCACTTCCAACATGCATAATTTGCATGCAACACCTGAAAGATTAACCTCTCTCCTTCCCTCTCTTCAATAATTCATTTTTAAACACTATTTGCCATGTGACAAGCTAAACTTTTTGTGTATATCTTCTTTTTCAAGGAAATATGTCAATACATTTCGAAACGAAAATACACCCTAAAGAACATTATATTTCACATTTATAGCAGGAAAAAGTATACCAGTGTTGGAAGCACTAGTGTGCATTAACCCAGAGTCTTTAGCTAGACAGTAAAATAAGCTAGTGGTGTGATGTCATCTTGTATTCAGATCTCGCTATAAACATATTGAAAAACCTCATGAATTCTGTACTTACTGCATAAGATAGTGTGTGCCTACTTATAATTGGGATGGTTGGAAGTGTTGATATACATTGCTAGCCCATGATCCAATAGCATAAGCTTTTGAGTGAAGTGGTTTACTTACAATACGAATGCGACTAAATGTGGAATTATTGGGGTTACAAATTTATAATAGATAATATAGGGTGCAGTAATTATCAAATATGCCAAAACCATGAGCATATGTAAAGGAGATAAGACAAGCAGAACATATAATTTTATTCTCCATCATACACCGAGCAACTTCTTAGAGATGAAATCATAAGGTAATAATCATCATGTCTTACTATATTAACATCCATTATTAAATTCAAAAATTTTGGATGCCGTATCCCAGATGTGAGAACTCCCTATAAAATCAAGTTTTTTAGCAGACTATGAACTACAGTGTTTTTGAAATAAGGATGCTAATGGAGGTGTGCGAACCTCCCGAAGCCTACCCAGGTAGCTCATGCTTTAGAAAATGAATGACTGACCAAAAGTTAGAACACACTGAAATCTATGGATTGCCAACTCTTTTCAGCAACATAAACCCCTTTAAACATCAGGTTTGCACAGTAATTTGAATGCAGAAACAATACAATGTTTGGCATCAAGTTCATGCAACACTTCTGCAAATTACGGTAACCCAATCAGTGTAGGTAACAGAACGAGGGAACGCTTTTATACAAAGAGAAAGACTGTTGTTCAAAAAAAAATTAAACTCCAACGACTTCATCAAGAGTACAAGTTCTATTAGAAAACCAACTTACAAATACAGTTATTTCAGCCCTTCATGGGAGGGTAGGGGGACAGTTTGGGAATTGTAATTGTTCTCTATAAGGTTCAAACCATCCACCCCCATAGGGGATGTAATGATACGATTTGTATTCCTTAATCAATCACCAATTGTTCTGCATCGATACCTGATTAGTTCTACGAAGGTGTTTGCATCCTAAAAATTCAAAATGCAGGCACAAGTTATTAACTACAAGGATAGTAATTTAAGATCATCCTGTACTCCTTTATTAATTTAAAATATAAATCATTGGTTTCCTTAACAACCTTTCGTAAATCTGGTCAAGTGTTTAACTCCACGAAAACTTTTCAAAATACCAGTTAAAGACTCCATTATCTCCCATGCAATGCATACAACATCTAAAGATTATTTAAGATATCATTCGTACTTCAAAAATATATAATTCTTTTAACTTTTAACTGACAAATGAACCAGAAAAATAAATTACTTAGTTAATCCGCAGAAAAATATTCTCAATGCAGGCCTCAAATCCTCAGTTCATATATTATGCATGACAATCATTAGATATCTTCTATCTTCTCCATTATGCAACAGATTACCTAAACTTTTTATAGAAAGCTTAAAAAGAACTCCAAAGGAAAAAAGTTCAAAAAACAAACAAAGAAACAGTGAGGAATGAATTATATGTGAATTCAGTAACATATTTCTTACAGCCAAACTATGTTACACGGATATGGGTGCGGGTGCGGACACAGACACGGGTGCGGATATGGGACACAGCAAAATTGTAAAAGTTAGGATACGGGGACACGGCTATATACATGCATACTAAAATTAATAGTCTACATGAGACCGATATTGTTTTTCATTCACATGTTATGAGAACTAAAATCCTAATACCATTTTTATGTTTCTTTTATCGAGTAGATTTTAAATTGAAAAACTGCTCGCTTTTGAAGTAGATACTCAAATGACCCTTTAAAATCATACTTATGAACTAGGTATGTGCCAAACAAACCTGTCCCGAGTCCAATGAGTTGCATAATTTGAGGTGAAGTGTACAATATACATTCAAGAAGTGTATCGCAAGTATTTTGAACTAAAGCATGTGTTATATAATTGAGTATATGTCTGAAAATGTATGTATATATTCAAGATGTGCCCAAGGAGTGTCGGACACAGACACGGGAGCCTAGATGAAGTGTCCGGGTAACCTAGCAGCCAAATGATTAGATAGAGGTTAATATTGTTCATTTTACGCATTAATATCTGCTTGATATACACTGTCACTTGTCAGCACAAAAGTCAATACCTTAAGCTTTTGGTAAAGTGGTTTTGACATGGTATCAGAGAACAACAGGCTTTAAAAGGGTTTCAAACTTCATTAATATCAAATTTTAAATTTTATTTATTTTCACCTGTATTTTTTTCTTTCCATGTGGCCAGTGAGTCCCAAGCGAGGAGAATATTAAGAATTAATTTCAGCTTGATATACATTGTCAGCCCACAACTCACTAGCTCTAAGTGTCTGGGTAAAATGATTCTTGAAAATTCAGCAGACCAAAATGAGGAAAGTTAATGAAAGAGTAGGAAAAACTATATCTTTGCAGGTACTTAATACAGCTAGTTTAAAATTGATTTTCTAGTCTTAAATAAAAAAAGGATTGACATAAAATCAGAATCATTTCAACAAGCTTTGTAACGGAATACTTAATGGTACCGACAGCAGACATCTAGTAAGAAAAATTAAACAACGTACTTGTCTCCTCTGAGCCCTGGGACAGAACCAAAGGTAGAAAACTAAACAAAAAGTATAAAAACTACATGGTAATTACGATTCTGAAATTAAGTAAGCCAATCAATTCCAACGTATAGTAAATTTACAGTCCTCTTCTTTCCATTTTTGTGTCCTTGTTATTCTATTTGCTTTGATTAGTCAGATATAAGCTGAATTGAGTGCCCAATTTTTGACTGAGCAAAAGAAAATAGTCAAATACAGAATCCTAGCCAACATAAAGAAGCACAGAGTCCTAAGTAGAACCTCCCGAAATGTATATTAAACTATGAAAAGAAATCTAACAGAGGTTAATATGTGCTATAGATCAACCAAAGAAAATGTCAAACTTTGGGGGAATAACTAGGAAATGATGATGGGAATAACTAGGAAATGCTGAGAACATCCACAAGCATGTTGGCCACTCCAAAAATTAAAGACCAACATGTCTAGAAAGTTTGATATTACTGTATTTTTAACAACGCAGTAAGGTGCTTTTTTGCATTGGAGGTGGTTGATATCAGTTCTTATCCTTTAACAAACGCTGACTTAGGGTCCCGGTCAACAACCACGAATCAATCAGATGAAGAACGAGGATCTGCAATGGATGTTGGAGAAGGCTGAAGTTAGGGGTGGTCATGATCATCAATGATTCTGAGGTAGGACAGCTTTCATTCATTCCACTTGTATTATTATCTTTATCATCTTACCTCTGATTAATCATATCAGTTGCTCTATCCCGCAACTAGAGGTCAGAAGTTTTTATGAGCAGGCTTCATAAAGACTAGATTAGTAGACCAGATTGCATTCGTAATAACGCTTCATGATAATCTTCCTTTAGTCGAGGCAAAGTTTTAAGTTTTAATCAATTCCCTACCCTTTATTTACATATGCGCCTTTCAAATTTTCAAACAATTAATAATGAAAATGAATAAAATAATGGAGAGCCAACGTATATATGATGTAAAAAAGTATAACAACCTTTTACTTTCAAAGGCACGAGAATAACGCTTATATATTCACAAAGAAAGAGACAAACATACATATATAGAACAGTAGGATAGAAAATGAAATTTGATAAAATCCAACAATCGATCTAGTGATTTAAAGTTCGATTCTGAAGATAAAAAAATTATAAACACACATCAAGAAATAATAGTAATAAAAATTGAAGAAGGCATGTCATTATGGTGATACATTAATGCAATCAGTTGAGAAATAACAAACCTTTATAATTTTTATTTTCCGATTTAAAATTCATGTCAGGCTGTACGGACAATACACCTGGAACGTCTTCAATGCATTCGAGATGTCATTAGTCAGTGCATAAAGAATTTTTGTGCATGGACATTGCACAGAAATACTCACCAGAGAGTTCACATGCACATTCCTCATCAATTTGGCAACAAAATCCAAAGTCCTTCTCCCATGAGATATTATATATGGAAACTTGTGCATCCATCTCACTGCAAAAAAATTTACTCCTCAGAAATCAAAAGTTGGGCATGGGGATAGAGGAAACATGGAATAACAAGTAATAGTAGATCACATACTTTCCCATTACTTTTGTCAGAGTCTGTGCAAAATAGTCTACCATTTGAGCCTTTGTTACCACTTCAACTCCAGGTTTCTCCATTTTAACAAGCCACGCATCACAATTCGCTTCTGCTGAAGGGAAAAATCTAGAAGCACAAGTAGCAGGATTGGTTTGTTGTGCTAAAAGAAGGTTGGAAGCGCTAGAATCAGTCATTACTGTTTTTATATCCCTGTCAGGACTTATAGAAATTACCCCTGGTATACCTACAATGAGAAGTGAACCCTTAAACCAATTGATCCAGGAAACAACAAGATCCATGAGGTTGGTAAAGTAATTTATACATGTATGATGTAAAAAGAACTTTCCTCTTCGTTCTTGCATATTGATACAAAAGAAGCTAGTATCCACTGCTCCTCACTGGGAAAATCCACGTACCTTAGAACATCATAGCATGGAATGCCAAAAAATGATAATAAAGTGTTCAAAACTAATATTTCTTGAGATGACTCCAAAACAGGCCGAAGGTACACCATATTATATCCAGAGCACAATATAAGTTCTTGAGTCAGATTGTGAAATCAAGTTACCAAAATTTAATTAAAAAAATTTCTTCATGACGTCCTTTTTATAAGAGAAACCATCTATTTCTACACTGAATTCATCACACTTAGAAACAGCATTGAGTCACATAAGACAGACATCCATGCAATTGACCTAATATCAAATGTAGGCGGAGCTTGTTTGGATTTGGGTGTGAAGACTCTATTTCTAAAATAAAATGTAACTGCTTCCCCCATATCAGTCTCACACCCAACAAAACACTCGCTTCCTCGATAATATACTGCATGATCATAACCTAATGTCTGATAGCGTTTTCTTCACTAATAAGCTCAAACAAGACAACTATTGCTTTTAACTTATAATAAAATATCTCAATGGATAGATTGATAAAGTTTACTACTTCACAAAAACAAAATCATGTGCTGTTCAAGTAGCTCTGTACCCAAAAGGACATTTCAGTCCATGTGCATGTATTTTGCTCTTCTGATATCCATATGGGAGCAAATTCCAAACGTATCTAACTCAGCCCACAGATAACAAGTGCAGAAAGAAGACACGGCTGAATGCAAAACACAGTATGCAAATTAATGCAGCTCAACAATTCAGTAACCAGATTACAAAGGCGAAATCAAGGATTAAACTCAAACTTACGAGCGAGAGCGCGGGAAGAGACCTCATCAATATCACAGCAGAAGAAGAAATCCCTCTCCCATGATGCTCGATAAATGCACATCTGCGCCTCCTTCTCACTGTCCCAAGAGAGAACACATTATCATCGTCTTCATACAAAATCAGAGAATCATGCGAATTATATCAAATCTTACCTCGATAAAACTCTGGCTAGGGTTTGAACATAGTAATCAACAACCTCGGCTCTTGACGCGCCCTCGGCATTCGGGGGCTTCTCCATGACGACAACCCAGCCAGAGGACGGAGAGGACGTAGTCTCCGGCGAGGCCACCGCCGTAAAGGAATCTATAAGGGAGGAGCCGGCGGAGATTCTGGCGGTGAATCTGAGGGAGGGTTTGGTGGAGATGCGATGGGGGTTCTTGAAGGAAAGGGTGGGAAAGGCGGCGGGGTTTTTGGATTTAGGGAGGTGGAGGTTGGCGGTTGTGATGGTGGCGGCGGCAGGCGGGATGAGGATCGTCATTGCCACCGGCGAGCAGGAGGAGGGGCTGAGCTTGAAATGGTGCGGGATATTTTCTGGGTGTGGAGTTTGTATTTTATCCGTTTTGTTTTTGAGTAACCGGATTCGGATAAGGTGCACTAAGACCCGAATTGATACTTAGGGGGCGTTTGGATGGCTCATGAAAAGTTCGGTATTTATGACAATATTTGAAAGGAGTTTTTGTTAAAACAGCCCACTTTTGCTAAATAATTAGCAAAATCGATCGTTTTGCTAATTATTTAGCAAAATCGACCTGTCGGTTTCGCTAAAAACAGTTTTTAAAACATACGGGACTACTAGTCCCGTAGGTTTCTTGACTAATTATCGGCCACTAAACATACGGACTACTAGTCCCAGATGTTTAGTGGCCACTAATTGCCCTTATTATTCTTCTTTCCTTAAAGCAGGTTTAGAAAATCCACGGACTACTAGTCCCGTAGGTTTCTTGACTAATTATCGGCCACTAAACATACGGGACTAGTAGTCCGTGATGTTCAAAAGCTGTTTTTAGCAACCGACCTCTTTTGGCCAGCAATTCGATTTTGCTAAATAATTAGCAAAATCGATCGTTTTGCTAATTATTTAGCAAAAATGGGCTGTTTTAACAAAAACTCCTATTTGAAAAGCGGTTATCCACCTCAACTATTTTTATTTGTGCTTTTACATTGTTTGGCTTGAGTTCCTTATAAATCCTACAAAGATGATAATACTTTGTTTGGATGGGATGGTGTAAATTTAGAAAGTGATAATTATGCGGAGCCCAATCATAATCTTTATTTTACACCAAATCATTCAAATTTGCAAACTTACCCCCAAATCTCACTCACTGGTTCCAAATATCCCTTACACATTAAGTTAAGAAATACCAAGAATATTCCTTTTTACTAGAGTTTAAGGTGAAATTTTAATTGACTAAAATACCCTCCAATTGATTTATTATGGTTAGTGATGTTAATTAAACTAAAGTTAATTAATTTTATTTATTGTGCATCATAATCTTGATCACCCTCGTAACGAATTTCAAGTATTATATTATTCTCTAAGGAAAAGTGTTACATTAATGTGTAATGGTCTAACTTGGCTTTATTCAAGTCAACTTTTGCTAACAATTGTATAAACTTAATTCTACTTAGGGCATGTTTGTTTGAACGGAAGTAGCCATGAAGTGGCTGAAGTAAAAAAAAATTTAAATACTACTTCTATTACTTCTAAACAAAAAAACTTATTTGTTTATTCTGAAATACTACTTCCTCCACTTCCTTAATTGCTTATGTGGCGTCCATATGGCACCTTCATTTATGAAAAATTTTTTAGAGCCTCCAATCTCGGAAGTGCTCCTGAAGTGAAGAAACTTTGTATGGGGTCCACACAAATGGCTTGAAATCAAGGATCCAGTTCGATGCTCTTCTCAACCGAAAGGATCTCATTGGCTATTTTTTTCACACAGCACCTTTTAAAATTAAAAGAATCATATTCATATCAAGTGTTTTTTTAAATTTAACCCCATTCTTTTATCGTAATTTATTTTCTAACCCATACACTTATAAAATCCTCCATACAGCGGGAACATCCAAAGCTAATTTTCTTAAATCAAAATTCATGTCAATGGACTTTAAAGGATTAATATTGTTGATGCTGAAAAATGCACACAGTCAAATGATCTCTGCTTTGATCTGAACTTATGACGTGGAGCTCGCTTTCTCTTCTAGTGCGTAGAAGTGATGACGGATGGAAGGGATTTGGTTATGCCGGAGAACGACCTGTGAAAAGACGGAATTGGGATCTCCGGTGATCTCTCCGACGGTCAAGTTAGTAATGAATTTTTATATTGGAAAATCTTACAAGAAAAAAAAGGTTAGGATTTTTGTTATTAGTTCAGATCAAAGCAGAGATCATTTGACTGTGTGCATTTTTCAGCATCAACAGTTTGGCGCCCACCGTGGGGCCTTCTTTCCTCTTCTTGCAATCATGTCAGGCGGCGGTGGCCTTACCGGGCTAGGCAATTTGCCGGTGGGGTATGTTACCCAAGCTTAGCTCCAAGAAGCTACCGAGAAAGTGACTCAATCAGTTCAAGCGCAGCTCGAAGCCTTCACTGACAAGATCCTCAGCCATCTTCCTGCTCTCCCAGCACAGCAAATAGCGCAGCCAGTCATCCCAGATGCTCTTAGAATCTCCATCAGCCGTCAATCCACCGCTCATGGCGCTCATCAGCTAACCATGCAGCCAGTACTTCTACCAGTGACGCCTGCACCCGTCAACCTGATAAGAGAGTGCCAAGAGCGCACACCTCAGTTGTTGCACACACAGTCGACGCCTCGAGCGAATCTCCCTCGTCGCCTACCATTCACCGAGATGACTGCCGAGAGCCCAGGTCCAAGTCGTCGCGTTGGGGGCACAATGGGAAATGCCCAAAGGCCCTCTCAGGCTATCCCGGCTTCATCAGCTCCCAAGCTAGCTGACGATTATAATCGGACCCATCAGCCTATCATTGAAGCATTTGGAGAGAATACCCCCTTCACTGATTCCATCATGAGGGCTCCAATTGAGAAATTCAAGGTGCCGACTCTGGAAAAATATAAAGGTGAGGGAGACCCCGAGGAGCATGTTCAGAACTACTACTATACCATGGTCATGCTATAAGCGCCTGAGGCGGCTCTTTGTCGATGTTTCCCGGTCACCTTGACAGGGAGCGCCAAGCTTTGGTGGAACGCCTTGGAGAGGAAGTCCATTGGCAGCTTTAAGGAGCTCAGCCAAAAGTTCGTCCACCATTTCATAGCCGACTCAAGGCAGAAGTTTCCCTAAACTACAAAAATAAAAATGCAAGAAAGTAAATCTATACTACAAAATAAAAATGTAATAAAATAACATGAAAGTAAATCTAACAAGGCATCAAAATAAATCTAATCTACCAACAAGAAAAGAAAAAGAAAATAAAATCGTAACACGTGGATTTCTAAAGGAAGAAAATAAAAGAGAAAAAGGAAAACTTACATTACAAGTGGTTGGCCTCTTGAAAGTAAATCTCCATCTTCATCTTTATCTTCATCTTCATCTTCATCAATCAATAAAGAGAAGAAAAGAAAATTTTGAAAAGGTAAATTTTTTTATTAATTGTAAACAAAGTTTATAATTTTGAAAGGTCTTTTCAATTAAGAGTAACCATCCTCTCCAAATGGAGTTTTATAAAAATTTTCACACCCTCAAACCCTCACTCTCTATCCCTATTTATAAAGTATTACAATGAATATTAGCCATTAGATCAAACTTAACTCCCAAGTAAAATAATTTCACCTTTAATTTGTAACTGCTCAATAGGTATTGATACTAGTATCGATATAGGTATCGATACTGGTATCGATACACCTATCGATACCAGTATTCGATACTAGTATCGATACTGGTATCGATACTTGTATCGATACGGATATTGAGACAAGTATCGATACACACATCAACACTTCTTTAATTCCTGGCTGAATTTCTAGGGCTCTCTTGTAAGGGCTTTCATGCGCTTCTTTATCTTGATATTGGGCTTCAATAAGGATTGAAAGAGAGATATTTCAGTTCTTTTTGGGCACTTATTCTTTAATCTTTTATTTCCTGCATATTAACATAAAATTAATTATTAGCAGATATTTTATTCAAAATAAGATAGATAATAAGGGTATAAAAGTGCAATAAAATATCATGATCAAACACCTCCACACCTAAACTTTTGCTAGTCTTCTAGCAAAGAAAGAAAATAAAAAGAAAGAAATTCTCACTCACTTTCGCAGGAATCACGGTTGTATTTAGCACATACAACAAGCCTTTAAACCCCTAGGTTACCCTAGTGGACGAGTTATAGTCTCGTGAGGGTTTGTAGTGAATATACCCACAAAATTCGGTCAACTTACCAATTTGAAGAAGTCAATATATAATTAATTCACTTGATATATTTAAACAATCTAATTAAAGTTACTTTTACTCAAGAAAATATTTTTATGTATAACTCCAAAGTAAATCTCTTAGAAAATCTTTTCATTATAGTTATACAAAACCAAGTTCAACTTAGAAATTTAATTAAAAGTTTTGAAAAGAATATGTTAACTCTTTGTTTCAAATAATTTTTAAGTCTCTTGATCAATTTATTTTTCAAAACTTATATATATATATATATATATATATATATATATATATATATATATATATATATATATATATATATATATATATATATATATATATATATATATATATATATATATATATATATATATATATATATATATATATATATATATATATATATATATATATATAAAATGCTCTTTATTCATTGGTGATTATGTTCTACTTTATCAAGCTTTCTAAGTGACCATTTAAGAAGTTTTGGGCAATGGATCCCAACCCAATTGGGCTTAGGTCATTAAGTATGGAAATACTTCTTGGGCTTAATCGCTCAATCAATTTTTGTGCCCATTTTTCAAGACTCTTCTTTTATATATATATATATATATATATATATATATATATATATATATATATATATATATATATATATATATATATATATATATATATATATATATATATATATATATATATATATATATATATATATATGAGAATATGGAGAAACTTGGTACCTGTTATTTGGTAGTGATGTGACACTCTAGCCCACACATTCAAGGGAGGGAGAGAGAGAATTATTTTTTAAAGTTACATGCATGGCTTGTCCATCACCACTACTCCTTTCATGAACTCCAGCACCAGTTTTTCCATTTTTCACATATATATATGTACATATATATGTATATATATATCTATATGTACATATATACATATATATGTATATATATATATATATATATATATATATATATATATATATATATACACACACACACACACACACACACATATATATATATATATATATATATATATATATATATATATATATATATATATATATATATATATATATATATATATATATATATACACACATATATATATATATATGTATATACATATATATATATGTATATATATATATGTATATATATATATATGTTGTGGCGTTAAAAATTGCTTATCAAGATCTAAACAAGACTCAAAGCGGTGGGTTGACAACCGACGATCCGTCCGACAAATAACGCAGAACTCCGGATTACGACATTGCAGAATAAAATTCGCCTATAAGTCCCCGAACATAGCTCGTAATGGAGTTGATAATCGACGAGCCATCCAATGACGAATCGGGCAACCGCTGACGACAAGAAGTGACCGCGACGCAAACCCTCTCATCAAAGAGACCCTACGCAGAAGTTTTCGGCCAAAAGAAGGCACCAAGGTTCATCTTGGGAATTTGATCCCTAATCCTAAGCTGTGGATAGGTCGACGCCAACACGCCTGGTTAGTCTTCCGTGAAAAGACGGCTTTATTCAACATCGTAGCATTAAGTCTAAGAGAGTTTCATTCTTTTAGCACAACGTTGTGTGTAGAACGGATTTAGATAATCTACATGCTAGCCCAACTCAAATGGTAGTTGGTAAAGGCTCATCAAACCCGTTGAGGGCTGGGGGTTGGCCAATAAACCTAAAGCCAACGCCTCACGCAGCGTTAGGTTTAGTCTTTAGATTGAAGAAGACACGAGTTTGATTAAGGGTATTTTATCCGGCTTGAGAAGGGATAAAGCCAACGCCTCACATGCATTGCCGATTTAGTCTTTTCCGATTGAAGAAGACACGAGTTTGATTAAGGGTATTTTATCCCGAAGCCTAAGAAGGGATAAAGCCAACGCCTCACGCAGCGTTAGGTTTAGTCTTTAGATTGAAGAAGACACGAGTTTGATTACGGGGTATTTTATCCGAAGCCTAAGAAGGGATAAAGCCAACGCCTCACGCAGCGTTAGGTTTAGTCTTTTCCGATTGAAGAAGACACGAGTTTGATTACGGGGTATTTCATCCGAAGCCTAAGAAGGGATGAGTCTACAGCGTAACACAGCGTTGCCGGGTCTCTGCGGTAAAAGAGTAAAGCCTCGTATTCAACATCGTAGCATTAAGTCTAAGAGAGTTTCATTCTTTTAGCACAACGTTGTGTGTAGAACGGATTTAGATAATCTACATGCTAGCCCAACTCAAGCGGTAGTTGGTAAAGGCTAATCAAACCCGTTGATGGTGAGAGTTTGCCAAAAATCCTATAAGTATTATGGTTAATTATTTACGGCGAAATAAAAGAATCATAATAAAGAAGAAAAAAAGGAGGAGAGAGAAAGGACATATTTGATTAATAAAGGATGAGGTTACAAATCCTTAAACATCAAATTTATGGGAGCAATTTGTTATACTTTATCGGTGAAAGTTCTTTGAAGTTCCGCGAAGCTCGACCACGAAGGACTCCTCGGCGCTATTAAGGGCCAGCGATCTCCTTCTCGATGTCAACCGGCTTCTACTTGAGTTCAAATTTCGGGCATGACCGCAAGAGTCTCTTCTTTGTTGGCCTTCGACTTCAAGATGATCGGACTCTCCCTCGCCGCTTGAAGTTCTGTCCGAGTTCTACTATCCTCGCTCCAAAGAAATGACAAGACCGAAAATGTCCCACGGAAGATGAAGCCGGTGGCGGTAGTTTCAAATGATGCACCGGTCTGTTGCATTTGAACTTCGAGTCGATAATACGCAAGCATCCTGCCAAGCTGTCAGGAGAGCCTCTGTCTCTGTCTCTATATATGAGGGGAGCCCGGCTGCCTCAAAATCTTGTAGACTTTGAAGATTAACCTCCAAATGGTCGAAATCATCAGCAATGGCCTGGGCAAACTTAATTTTCCAAATATTCTCCCATGTCGCCTAATCCTACTCCAATCAGGAACACGAGTATAAACTATTTCCTAATTAGTAGAAGTTCAGGAAGAATATTTCCATAAAAAAATATTCTTAGGGATAACTCGAGCGTGCGGATTGCATCGACGCTAATCAACGCGTCGTCTAATGCTACTCCAACTAGGAATATGAGTATAAACTATCTCCTAATTTTGGCGAGAAGTTCCTGGAAAATATCTTAAGGATAACTCGACCACCTCCGAATGGATATATGAGGATAAATTTATTCTCAAAACTCCAGTGAACGCATGAGTATAAACTGTGTTGACACCAGCCAACGCGTCATAGTCGCCAGTTGAAGGTTGAACGTCAAGAGAAAATTTCTGACGCCGGACAACACGTTCTACCTCGAGAGGACTCCTCCCACTGTACCAATGCCAATTCGTGCGTCGCTGCCGGAAGGCCTATCGGTCAACAGTCTGGAACGGGAATAAATCTTAGGAAAAATTCCTACCACTGTGGATAATAGTACTCCAACAAGGGGTAATGCAGTAGCGACGCCAACCAGCGGCGTGGTGGCGAAAGAATTCAGCGATCAGCGGTTCGGATCACGCCCGGTCAGCGTTGCACTCACCGATTGAAGGCTAAAATCCATATAGTTTGCCCAATTAGCGCGTCGCGACCAAGGATTCCCCGATCAGCGGAGGAATCTCGATGGTCAATTGGCGACAATTCACCAACAGTCGGCGGTAAAGGAACTTAATTAGCTACAGTTTGAAATTCTAACAACGGTCAAGCAATAAATGCAGCACCGTAACACTCCTGGGAATCCTACAAAGCACTGAAGAACCTGAGAGGATTGGAGGAATTAAATACTGGAGCCAATCTCAAAAGAAATTCATCTATCGACTTCGGTCAAGATCTCGACAACGGTCGGACAAAAATGCGATGCAAGTAATACCATCGCAATCCTACAAAGCCCGGAAGAGCGAAGGGAATGGGAGATCAAACACCAAGGTCATTCACAAGTCCTATCACGCTAACTAAAGAGTGAAGGGCTCATCATGTCCAAAGCATCCCAGACTCATCAAGAATCGAGACTGAGACGCTTTGGAGGGGGTATCTGTAGGCGTTAAAAATTGCTTATCAGTACCCAAACAAGACTCGTAAACGGTGGGTTGACAACCGACGATCCGTTCGACAGCGCGACCCAGAACTCCCGACGACGCGATTACGCCGTAAATAAAAATTGCCTATAAGTCCCCGAACATAGCTCGTAACAGTGAGTTGATAATCGACGAGCCATCCAATGACGTAACGGCGAACCGTTGACGACAGCGCAAGTGACCGCGACGCAAACCCTCTCATCAAAGAGACCCTACGCACATGCTAGGCGTTGGCGTCGTATAAAACGAGTCGACGAACGCATGAAGTGAGTCGGCCGAAAACCAGCGAAGCGGCAACGTCGTGGAAAAACGGCAGCGAAGCTTCGGCGAAGCGAGTTGACTAAACTCAAGCGCGGCGAGCGGAATCAAGCGTACTTAATCCGTCAATGCAAGCGAGCCGTTTGAGCTCGAAGTTGATCGGATCACGGACTCAAACACAACGGCGACATCACCGAGGAAAACCAAGCGGAAGACGAGGTAAAGTGACGGCGGAAAACAACACAAAAGCGGCAAAAGCGAGGCGGCGCACCTCGGCCAACTTGCGAGCCACCTTAACCAGTGGTGAGGTGGCTCGGCCACTAACCGGCTCGACAAGTGGTGGCTCGGCCATGGTGGCCGAGGGTGGCCGGCTCCCACCGGCAATTTGGTCAGTGGCTCGACCAAGTGGCCGAAACCCTGTGGTGGTAAGCACCCATATCCTATAAAGGGGGTTCTTCTTGGATTTTAGGGGAATTTTTGGGACTTCAAGGATTTTTGAGAGGCTTGGACTTCACCGAGTTTAGATTTTAGAGAACCCTCGCGAGATCTACTGTCGGCGCCTGCGATTCAGAACACGAGTTCGATCGTGTCAGCGAATGGCGAACTTCGAATTGACTCTGGTCGGCTGTGATTTCTCCTAGTAGATCTCACCCGCTCGGCGATCCTCTCGCCGTGAGTGTGATCCTCGGCGATCCTCTCGCCGTGAGTGTGATCCCCTCGGTAACCGTTTCCTTCGTGAAGCGAGCCCCTTCCGTCTGTAGTTCCGAACAGGGTTTCCACGGATCGAATTAGCGGTGGTCCGCAGACGAATAAAAGTCCGACGCAGGCGAAAAACCCACACAAGCGAGGATCATTATAATAGAGATCCGAGCGTTTGTTCAGGAAAAAGTTGTAATTTTCGTTTTCATTGTACGCCTGAAATAAAAAGGCACTTTCTCTTTGTTTGAATTTTGTTGTAGGCCAACGAAGCTGTAAACAAGTTCAAATAGCAATGAATAACAAACCGACTTTTACCGCGAACAAGCTGGCGACCACAGTGGGAGCCAACGGATTCAACAAAGAAGCCGTCGTATGGCAACCGTGGATCCAGATCCCGGTGATAGAAGAGGTCGAGTTCGAGTTCGACCAAAAGAAGTACGAGGAGTACCTCTCTTCCTCGTCGGATCCGTTCCCCATAAGTCCAAGATGGTCTCCGCGCAAGGAAGACCCAATCGGCCCGAATCGCGGGCGAGAAAATCCACCACCGCTGTCCGAGGGGCTGGGACAACGGTGGTTCCCGGCTAACAACGGCCAAATCTTGAAACCCTATCTTTGCGGGGTCGATTCCGCCAATGGCGTCGTGCCTCTCTCCAAGAGAGCCCGTCGAGCGGCGTCGGCGCTGGCGAAACAATTAGCCGAGCAAAAGAATCAATGGATGGGGTGCGCTATGAGGCGGATCTAAGATCTAAGTTGACTTCGGCGAAGTGCGAGATCGTAGCCGATTCCTGGGCGGCGACAAATGAATGGGTCGAGTCAAGCGGAACCGTTCTACGCTTCGAGGGCGTATCCGAAGCGCCAGCAGCGCTCCTCAGCGCAAACACGGGCTTTGGTGCAACAAGCCCGCGAGTTGAAGAAGGAGGCGCCAAGAAGTCGCCAACAAATCGGCTAGTTTGGAAGCCCAAGTCCGCCGGCTTCAACTCCGATGAACCCAAAGATTCAAGCTCAGCCGCAAGTAGCAGCCAACTTCGCCTCGCGCTCAAATCAAATTGTGAGCACCTCAACAAAAGTGGTATTGACGCCGGTTACCTCCTGTTCTGACCTAAACTTCCTGGCTAACTTCGCGCATTCTCACAGCTTACCGGCCAAGGACGTCCGCTTAAAGGAATCGGGGTCACTCCGACATGTGGGTCGCACCCACAAAGACAAGAAGAATCCGCAGTATCAGCCGGCTTCAAATCAAGTCCGAGCCCGCCAAAGATTCACACTCGCTGGCGCAAGGCCGCGGAGTGACTTATGAAAGACCTATTTTCTCGTATGAGACGCTTTATCCGACGATGACAACGTTATACACGAGAAGTCGTGCTAACACACGATAGGTTGCTCCGTATTCATGCCGACGAAGTTGTACCATCGCCGGGCAATGAAAATCCCGAAGAGGAACGCCGAACCAAACATGCCTTGCTTGTGCTCGAACCGATCAAGGCAAGCAGTTATCGAATGCAATCCGCTTAAAACGACTCGAAAAGGCGCCGGTCTTTGATAGGCTCGCACGAATGCCCAACCCAAGTCAAGACGCTTCCGCAAGAAGAGATGGGCTCGCATGGCGAATTGCCGAAAGTGTTACCATCAATATGACCAGCAGAGGGACGCCGCCACGCGTCGCTCCGGCATCGCGAACGAATGACTCGATTGCGGTCCGGACTGTTAGACGACAATTATCGCAAGATGCGAAGGATTACCCTCGATGATGAAGTGTCGGATGCCGGCCCGCAATGGCTTCCGATAATACAATTTCGGCATAGGACAACCTCGTGGCGTTCATGATCGGTGGAACAAGTGTCCCGTGATGCTTGAAGAGGCCCTAACCAAGCAAAGGGACAACTTTAAGCTTGAAATGGAACCGCCATGCAGCCAGATGAGAGCAATGCATGACCAATGATCCACGCCGATAATGAACCGCCAAGGCGAGTCAAGTCGTCGCAATAATGTCAACTTAACAGATAGCTTACACGGACAGAGAAGGAGGCCTAAACGATGATCGTGGTCCGCCGCAAAATGCTAGCGATAATACCGTCATTCCTCCCCAAGTTTACCCGAACGGAGACATAGGGAGAATGAGAAAATAAAGACCTCAAGAGCAAAATCAATACTTTGATTTGCCAAGAGGTAAAGAAGACGGGTATACCATGTCCTTACCGAGGGAATGGGAATCAATCCAGATCCCACAAAATTCACCTCATCAACTTTACACCGTTTGGCGGAAAGGATCACCCACTCAGCACTTGATCTACTTCAAGTCTCATCTAGGAGTTATCTCGACGAGCCCTTGATGGTTCGGTCATTCGTTGCACCGCCATTGGAGCTGCCTTGATTGGTACCGCCGTCTCAAACCGAGGGCGTTAATAGGCTGGGATGATATAGAGACCATGTTTCTCACCAATTTCTTCGACGATGACGAGGTATCCATCGGGTCTTTGTTAGATGAGAAGCGAAAAACGGAGAAACATGGATAACCGTCAAGAGGTTCGAAATAAGGCAATGAATTGCGAGACCGATAACGGAGAAGTTCATTCTCCAAACTTGTCACAACAACTGTCATTGGGCGTGTTGGAAGCAATGGAAACCTGCCGTCCGAGACCTGAAAAGATTTAAAGATACGCGGAGAGCAAGCCGGCGATTCTCGAAAAGGAAGAAAGCGGAGAGGTCACCTATGGTGAATGCTCACAAGCGTAACTTTGTCCCCGTGGCGAGGTAAAGCGCCGGCAAAGTCGTAGGCGCTAATCAAACATTGACGCTACAACCAGCACGGTCGCAACAAGCGTGCACCACGGCAATCGCCTCAATGGCGCCAACAAACTCGAGAATCGAAACCCCGGTTCGAAGTTTCCCAAGACTTACTCGTTCAAAGGCGAGGAAGTTCGGGCATCTTCAAATATCTTACGGAGAACAACAAAATCGGTTGCCCCAGTGTAAACCAAGAGGAGGCAAACAAGGTTCTGATCCTAAGTCTGCGCTTACACCAGGCGGTACATCATCCTACAAAGTTCGCTACCATCTCAAGGACAAGATTCAAGCCTTGATCGATGTTGGAGTCATTACTCCAAAACCCTCTAAAGAGAAGAAGGTGGGAGCGAATCAGCTTTCCATAAGCGGATCAGTTCCTTTGGATTGGTTTCAACCGACGCCAATTGTGAAAGTAGGAATGAAGACGGTGAATGAGGATCCTCACGAGAACGCGTGAGAAGGGGCTCGTGCCGCTACGGCGACAAGCGGAGAAATCCTTTGGGTTCACCCCGACTTCTGGAAGACGATCGATGGGCTACATCCTCGGCCATAAAGAAGTCAAGGGAAAAGGCAAACTATGTCATCTTTGCTTGGAATTCAGAAGAAGGATGATGAAAAAGTAGCCACCTTCCAATTTCACGAAGAGGACGAAGTCTTAGCTACTAGGGCGGACGAATATAGTTACAAATATCCGGAGGCTCCAAACCCAAATGCTAAGACACCTCGAAGCCGGGGTGGCCGACTCCTCTCACTGTAGAAAGCGCCAATGCGGTGGGCGCCAAAGCCCCGCAAGGCGACCACAAGTTCGACTCGGCGGTCTCCGGTTCAATCACCGATTAGAAGAGACAAGCCGAAGCTCCAACGCCCCATATCGCCCGGCGTTATGGCCCAATTGGCTAATATTCCCGCAAGGATCGCTCTTCTGAAGTCGTGCGGTTGTCAAAGAGACAAGAGCTCTTCAAGAAGCCTGGCCCGTTAGTCTTCCTCACCCGGATTAAGCCGAGCCCGAAGAGTCGGCCCAACAGTTGCAACCTTGCGGCGAAACACTTACCATGCATTACTTTTACAAAGGAGGATATGCACGAGATTCCAAGCACGATAGGCGCTATACTTCACCGTATATTGGCTCTAGTGAAGTTAACCGATCCAAGTCGATCCGGGTTTATTTATGAGCATCATGCCTCTGCGCCTCATGTATCACCTTGAATCTCTCGCCAGTCGCATCAACAGCACGGAGATCTATGGATTTAACACCGGTCTCGGCGCTTGGTAAAATCGGATAAAGTGCCAAATGGGGACTTAAAGTCGAAGTCACTGCTATGTGATTGGCGAGACTTCCTATAACTTATTGTCTGGCCTAACTTTGGATCCACAAGAACGCTATAGTCCCATCTACTCTTCATCAATGTCTCAAATATGTAGACACGAATAATGAGGTCAAGGCGGTGGTCGCGGACAAACGGCCGTTTAAGGGGATGGAGAGTTATTTCAGCGATTCTCTCCTCTACGGTAATGAGTCCAAATCAATCATCGCCCAAGGCACGACAAATGCCAAGAAGAAGTCGACACCGGGCTTGATTATAGTGGTGGTTTTGTTTTAAATGACATTGTACCCCTTGTAATCAATCTTGACGATGAAGAATCGCCGATGAACATTGTAATTGGCAAATTGCCGATGAATCAATAAATGACGATTTAGAGTACCCTTGTCTTTGAATGATGTAATGACAGTTTATACAACGATCCGAGTTGCACTTACCAACTTCGGTCATCTTGCTTTACACAAAAGCGGTTCCAAGACTCCTTTGGGACAACACTTCGTCATCCCACGAAGATCAAGTAGTGAAAAAGACTTGGTTTACTAAAAGGAGATGCGCCCAACCAATCATTTCTTAGAAGAAGATGAAGATGACAACGGGCCTATCCTCCACACATTCAGATATAGTCCAGAAACACTGGGTATCATGAAGAAGTGGGGGTACAACTTGACACAAGGGGAAGGTCTATGTTTTGGGCGAGGTCCTCGAGTCCCTCCTAAAGCGCATATGTCCCAAGAGGGAAGCCTGATAACTACTACGCATTTAGAAGGGATTGGGATACTAATCCTCCTCGAAGATGAATGCTCATGGTTGATTGATAATAATCCACCCGATGAGGGAGACGGACATTCGTCTGATTCTTCGGCTTGGGATTCCACACCAGCCTCGGAGAAGCTTTCAAGGCTTTGATGTCAAATATGGCTACGATCGATCCCGCTACTATTGAGAATAATGAAGATATGCCAACATGGGAAGACCCATGGATCCATCAACTCGAGCGGTTTGGGGATAGATTGAAAAAGAGAACCCCACTAAGGGCGAGGTAGTCGAGGTTAATATGGGTGACGAGGAGCATCCTAAGCTCATAAACATCGCAATACTCTTCCCTCGGAAGAGAAGGAAGAGTTGATCGCCCTAATCAGGGAGTATATCGATGTATTCGCTTGGAGCTACGAGGACATGCCAGGACTCGACCCTAATATGGCGACACATCGCCTCAACATCAAGGTGGATGTCAAACCTGTCAAGCAACCTCAAAGACGGTTTCTTCCACAGATCTTGCAAGCAATCATTGACGAAGTGAAGAAACTCATAGAATCGGGATTCATCAAGGAAATTCAACATCCGGAGTGGGTGGCGAATATAGTCCCGGTCACGAAGAAGAATGGTTCGATTAGGATGTGTATTGACTCTGAGAGATCTGAGCGGCTGCTTGCGAAGGATGACTTTCCTCTTCCAATCACTGATGTCATAGTCGACAATACGTGTGGATTTGAAAGAATGTCATTCATGGATGGTTTCTCGGGTTACAATCAAATCAAGATGCACCCCGATGATGCCAAGCACACGCCGCTCGTAACGCCCATCGGTATATATTGCTACGGTCATGCCGTTCGGCCTCAAAATACGGCGCCACATATCGTGAGCAATGACTAAGATTTTCGGGATCATCTCGGGAAAATGGTCGAATGCTACGTCGGCGACTTAGTCGTGAAAAGTCGTGACAAAGGAGATCACATCAAAGATCTTAGAACGGTATTCGAACTCATGCGACTCATCAACTAAAGATGAACCCCGCCAAATCCTTCCTTGGGATGTCCAGCAGTAATTTCGGCTTTGTCGCCACCGACAAAGGAATCCACGATCCCCGACAAAGTGAAGGCGATTCAAAATTTGCAACCTCAGAAACTGAGAACTCGGGGGTTATAAGGGCGATACATCCGATCCGGTTCATATCGAACCTATCGGGAAGAAGCCGATACCGGCCGCTTGATTATAGTGGTGGTTTTGTTTTAAATGACATTGTACCCCTTGTAATCAATCTTGGCGATGAAGAATGCGTCGGATGAACATTGTAATTGGCAAATTGCCGATGAATCAATAAATGGCGATTTAGAGTACCCTTTGTCTTTGAATGATGTAATGGCGAGGTTTATACAACGATCGAGTTGCACTTACCAACTCGGTCATCTTGCTTTACACAAAAGCGGTTCCAAGACTCCTTTGGGACAACACTCGTCATCCACGAAGATCAAGTAGTGAAAAAGACTTGGTTTTACGGAAAAGGAGATGCAGCCTAAACTAATCATTTCTTAGAAGAAGATGAAGATGACAGCGGGCCTATCCTCCACACATTGGATATAGTCGAAACACTGGGTATCATGAAGAAGTGGGGTACAACTTGACACAAGGGAAGGTCTATGTTTTGGGCGAGGTCCTCGAGTCCCTCCTAAGCGGCATATGTCCCAAGAGGGAAGCGGATAACTACTACATTTAGAAGGGATTGGGATCTGAATCCTCCTCAGAAGATGAATGCTCATGGTTGATTGATAATAATCCACCCGATGAGGGAGACGGACATTCGTCTGATTCTTCGGCTTGGGATTCTGACACCAGCCTCGGAGAAGCTTTCAAGGCTTTGATGTCAAATATGGCTACGATCGATCCTGCTACTATTGAGAATAATGAAGATATGCCAACATGGGAAGACCCATGGATCCATCAACTCAGAGAGCAGTTTGGGGATAGATTCGAAAAAAGAGAACCCCCCACTAAGGACGAGGTAGTCCAGGTTAATATGGGTGACGAGGAGCATCCTAAGCTCATAAACATCAGCAATACTCTTCCCTCGGAAGAGAAGGAAGAGTTGATCGCCCTAATCAGGGAGTATATCGATGTATTCGCTTGGAGCTACGAGGACATGCCAGGACTCGACCCTAATATGGCGACACATCGCCTCAACATCAAGGTGGATGTCAAACCTGTCAAGCAACCTCAAAGACGGTTTCTTCCACAGATCTTGCAAGCAATCATTGACGAAGTGAAGAAACTCATAGAATCGGGATTCATCAAGGAAATTCAACATCCGGAGTGGGTGGCGAATATAGTCCCGGTCACGAAGAAGAATGGTTCGATTAGGATCTCAGATGACTACGAGATCCAACGCCGCTGTCTCGAAAGATGACTTTCCTCTTCCAATCACTGATGTCATAGTCGACAATACGTGTGGATTTGAAAGAATGTCATTCATGGATGGTTTCTCGGGTTACAATCAAATCAAGATGCACCCCGATGATGCCAAGCACCGGCGTTGAGCGCCATCGGTATATATTGCTACACGGTCATGCCGTTCGGCCTCAAAAATACCGGCGCCACATATCAGCGAGCAATGACTAAGATTTTCCAGGATCATCTCCGGAAAATGGTCGAATGCTACGTCGACGACTTGGTCGTGAAAAGTCGTGACAAAGGAGATCACATCAAAGATCTTAGAGCGGTATTGAACTCATGCGGACTCATCAACTAAAGATGAACCCGCCAAATCCTTCCTTGGGATGTCGATGGTAAGTTCCTCGGCTTTGTCGTCACCGACAAAGGAATCCACGTCGATCGACAAAGTGAAGGCGATTCAAAATTGCAACCTCAGAAATGCGAGAGAACTTCGGGGGTTACAAGAGGCGATTAGCGTACATCCGGCGGTTCATATCGAACCTATCCGAAGTGCCAACCGTTCTCTAAGTTGAACAAGAAGGGCGGTCGCTTATTTGGGACGACGCCGCCGAAAGCGCTTGAAGAGATCAAATCGTATCTCGCTAAACCTCTGTTCTTGTTGCACCGCTGTCGAAAACCGCTTCGATTTACGCCAAGGCAACGGATCACTCGTTAAGCGCCTTACTGCGTAGGATGATGGCCGGTCCGCGAGCGGCGATGTATTACGAGCGAACATTGGTGGTGAGTCTCGATACCCAATGGTGAAGCGGTGCCTTGCATTAGTGTTCGCGATTCGTAAAATGCGCACTATTTAGTCGGACGAGCGATTTATGTTATCTCTAACGTAAATTCGGTCCAAATATTTATGACCGGCCGGCCTCAATGAGTTGGCGTTTGGCGAAATGGGCCTTGCTCTTGTCCCAATATGACTTGCACTTCAAACAACAAAGTCGGTCAAAGGACAAGCGATTTGCGATCTCTTGGTCGCCAACCCACAACGGACGCAGCTTGAGCTATATGATGGTCTTCGGATGAAGTTTAGGAAGTCAACACTACATCGCACCAACAAATATGGCGATTGTATTTGATCGAGCTTCGCCACTAATGTGGCAAGTACCCCAGATGTTCTAAAATCTCACCGAGCCGGAGTTGTCTTGATTTCAGGAATCATGTCATGCCCGTGCTTATTCACTCACGAACCTTGTTCCAATAGCGTAGCGAATACAGCGTTACTTATCGGACTTAGCCGCCAAGGGGGGTCGAATATCTCGAAGCATCTGGCGATTCACAAGCGATAGTCGAGATCCGTGAGACTACGAAGTCGAAATCGAGATCTAATTCCTTATCATCGGTAGCAATCGAAATGGCGGACTTCGTTGAAGAGTTCTTCATCGAATATATTCCACGCTTCAAACGCCACGCGATGCAATCGACGGCGGTATTGTCGTTAGCACAACCTTCCAGACCGAGCAATTAGTTACGGCCAGACTCATCAACTCTTCGTACCAATATATAATGAGGTACAAGAAGATGAAGGGTAATTACCAAAGAGGTACATGCAACCCAAACCAATTGAGCCCCGATTACGCTTTCTATCATCACGCCTTGCACCTGTGATTCTCGCCAAGATGGGGGAGAGAGAGTCAATCCCAAGAGCTCCAAGATTCTTTACAACACGTAGACCCGATGTTATATCGGGTATGACGGTCTTTACTCGATGCCTTTCAAACAATGAGGCGTAAGAGGTCCTTCGAAGCACGAAGGTGAATGTGGTGCTCACCGACTGGTCCCAAGCTCTGATCGAATCGGAGAATGGGCTACTTTTGGCCCACAATGATTAATGACGCAATGAAGCGCCGAAATGCCACGCGTCAAATTCCAATAATTATATGCATCCCCGGTAGCTTGCATCCTTCGCCACATCCTCGCCATTCGAGACATGGGGAATGGGCGTTGTAGGTCCCATTTTCCTCCGTCGGTTAAAGGAGATCGGTTTATTCTAGCGATCACCGACTACTTCTCAAGTGGTGAAGCAATCCCGCTAAAAGAGGGCAAGGCGTAGTACCGCTATCGTTTATCAAACACCATGTCATCTATCGACATGGTGTCGAAACGGATCGTGCATGACAACGGTCCCCAATTTATCGATAATTCCTTCATCGGGTTTTGCGAAAAGTTCAAGATACAAGATGTCGTCGGCGACTATAATCCAGCGACAAATGGATTAGGCGTTCAACAAACGATTATCAAGATTTTGTCGAAGCTTGTGAAGAATAACAAGCGAGCTGGGGCGATAAGCGGAGAAGCACTCGGGCATATCGCACAACCGCGACGCTCAACCGAGCACTCTGCATCCCCGGTTTACTGCGTGAAGCAATTCTCCTTAGAAATCCAGATTCCGCCACTTCGCCTTTGCAACATGAGATGACGATCAAGAACAACATCAAAAGCGTCTCGAAGAGCTTGAGATGTTAGATGAGAAGCTGGAGGCTCAACAATGCATTGAGTTCTATCAAGCTAGAATGTCGAGGGCTTTCAACAAGAAAGTTCGACGAGAGAACCTTTAAGGAGGGAGATTCGCCCTCGCCGCCAGACGACCGATAATTCTCAACTCCAAGAAGAAAGGTAAATTGAACCCAATTGGGAAGGACCGTTTATAATAGACACGGTCTATTCAAGCGGTGCATATCGCTATATCACATAGAATGGCGACCGCAACATGCCGATAAATGGAAGTTTCGAAAAGTATTATCCTTAGTACATTCGGGATAACTTTGTTTTGATGGGAAGTTCCTCGAGAGAATATCTCACTCATTTTCATGAGGATAACCCTAAGTTATTGTGTTTTCCTTCAAGATTCTCTCACCGATCAAATTCATTGTGGTGGGCCCACTAAAATCTTCTGGTCCAACCACCGGCAAAATCCCTTCTCGATTAGTTCCACGAGCGAGGTCCCATTCAAATTTGGGTTAGCGATCCTATAAAAGTGAAAGCTATCGCATCCTTTTAAGACTCTCGAGGCGGAGACCGCTCTTAGTTTCTTTCTCGTGGAAATAGAATACATTCTTCCTTTCCCACATTTCACGGAGATAGAATACATTCTTCCTTTCCGTAAGCAAGAGATAGAATACATTCTTCCTCTCTTGTCTTAGATTCTCGGTGGAGATCCCACTCTTAGTTTCATCTTTCAAGATTCTCAAAATGGAGATCCCATTTTTAGTCTTCACTGAGACGTGACAAAAATCCTTCCTTTCCAACACCCGAGATAGGAGACAAGATCCTCCTTCCTCTCCTTGGCAAGAGATAGGATACAAAACCTTCCTCTCTTGTTCATCCCTTGCAGGGATAGGAGACAAGATCCTCCTTCCTCTCCACCGGCAAGAGATAGGATACAAAACCTTCTCTCTTGTTCATCCCTTGCAGGGATAGGAGACAAGATCCTCCTTCCTCTCCACCGGCAAGAGATAGGATACAAAACCTTCCTCTCTTGTTCATCTTCACCCTGAGATACTAAACAAGATCCTCCTTCCTCTCCACCTTCGGAAATAGAATACATTCTTCCTTTCCCACCTAAATCAATCTTATTCCTGCTCAGCCATTCTCCTACCAAAAGAAGGCACCAAGGTTCATCTTGGGGAATTTGATCGAATCCTAAGCGAGGGATAGGTCGATGCCTAACACGCCGTTAGTCTTCCTGAAAAAGACTAAGCCTACATATTCAACATCGTAGCATTAAGTCTAAGAGAGTTTCATTCTTTTAGCACAACGCTGTGTGTAGAACGGATTTAGATAATCTACATGCTAGCCCAACTCAAGCGGTAGTTGGTAAAGGCTCATCAAACCCGTTGAGGGTTGGGGTTGGCCAATAACCCTAAAGCCAACGCCACACGCTGCCGGTTTAGTCTTTTTCCGATTGAAGAAGACACCGAGTTTGATTCGGGTATTTTATCCGAAGCCTAAGAAGGATAAAGCCAACGCCTCACATGCATTGCGGTTTAGTCTTTTTCCGATTGAAGAAGACACCGAGTTTGATTCGGGTATTTTATCCGAAGCCTAAGAAGGATAAAGCCAACGCCACACGCTGCCGGTTTAGTCTTTTTCCGATTGAAGAAGACACCGAGTTTGATTCGGGTATTTTATCCGAAGCCTAAGAAGGATAAAGCCAACGCCACACGCTGCCGGTTTAGTCTTTTTCCGATTGAAGAAGACACCGAGTTTGATTCGGGTATTTCATCCGAAGCCTAAGAAGGGATGAGTCTACGTAACACGCTGTCGTGGTCTCGC
>CM022709.1:25811677-26021677 GCA_012295165.1 Asparagus setaceus | reverse complement strand
AAAGTATGAACATCTCATTATAGTCTGGTGTCTCGGGTTGTATAGTAGAAGCTATCGAAAGAAATTGGGTACATCAGCTGGTGGATCCTCAAGTCCAAAAATATCTCTAATTGTGGGAATGTCAATGACTACCCTAACACCCCTAACTGCAGATGAAGCTGAGTATTCCTTATCTGGATCAATTTCCCATCCAGCATAGAATTCTTGGACTAAAGAAATATTGGCTTTAGCTAGGGTTTTCTCCATCACGCCCCTGAGTCTCACTGCGGTCATCATATCAATTATGGATTTATAAGTTTGAAGTGCACCGATTTTAAAACCTCTCTCAAAATGTACATTAAGACTCAATCCTAGCAAGAAGTGTAGATCTATCTATATCATCATCGGATTGAAGTTGAGAGTACAAGGATGCCGCTCGAGATCTCTTTCTAGGTGCCATCTACAAAAAAAAATTTATTTAATTTTTTTAATTAAAACATCATGACCCTACCACTCTCTTTGTTTTCTTTTCTTTTTATTTTTCTAAAAATTAGCTTAAAAATTACAACATGAGTTGATTTTAAGTTATCAAAATTTTGATTTGTGACACAAAGAATTAAGTTCTAGGGTTTGATGATGATTTTTTCTTCTTGTGTAACATAAACCCTAAAAATTATCCTTTGGACCAATTTCAAAAGATCAAAATTTTGATAAGCATGATTCATGAATTATACATGTTGATATGACAAAGAATAAGCTATTTTTCATTATTTTCAAAATTTCTAAAACATCCAATTTGAACTCTAAAATTGAATTTATGTATCAAATTTATAATGTGATTAATAAACTGTTGAATCATTGCATATATATGATAGCAATCCTATTTTCCACATGATTCAACCATAAGATCAACTCAATTTCAAAAATTCACAATTTAATCCAAAAATATTGAAATTTCAAGACCAAGATTGCGAAATTATACCTTAGGGAGGTGTTTAGAAGAGAAAGAGCGCCCAAAAGCTAAAGAAAAACCCTCCGATTGGTTGCTTGATCTCGGGAAGAAAGAGGAGAAATTGGGTTTGAGAGGAAAAGAAAAAACTAGCAGCAAAAGGGCGATGCTCGGGTTTTGATACTGTAGGGTATGAGTATCGATGCAAGTGTCGATACGGGTATCGATACTGGTATTGATACCCAGAGTGTTTGGCCCAAACGAGAAGTTGTTTTTTTCTTTTTTTCTTAAGCGGGCTGGGCTGTAGCCTAAGCGTTTATTTGTTTTCATTTTTTTTGGGTTGTCGGTCGAAAAGAGAATTTATTTATTATCATTAATTTTTTTTTCTGATTGCGCCTTGTGAGTGGACCAAGAGAAAAATGGAATTTCCCTTTTTTTTTAATTGGGCCATATTTATTCACATGGGCTATATGAAAAAAATGAGGATTTTTTTTCTTTGTTTTTTTTCTTTTTCTTCTTTTTTTCTTTTTTTTTCCTTTTTTTTAACTTGTTTTTTACAAGTAGTGTGGTTCATGAAGAACCAACACCTCCTCTTCTCCGAGCATAGAAAATTCTAAAAATGGTTTTAAACGTTGACCATTGACTTTAAAAATATGATCATTTTTAGGATTTTCTTTCTCAATAGCCCCATGTGAGAAAACTTGTTTAGCACTATAAGGACCCGTCCATCGTGATCTCAATTTTTTGGAAAAAAGATGTAGTTTTGAGTTGAAGAGTAAAACTTTTTGTCCCGGTGTAAAATTCTGCAGTATTATTGAGTTATCATGAAAAATCTTGGTTTTCTTTTTGTAAAGTTTTGAGTTTATATATGCATCATTTTGAATTTCTTCTAACTCATTCAATTGGAGCATTCATATTTTTCCAGCCGAGTCTAAATCAAAATTCAATTGTTTAATTTCCCACATCGCTAGATGTTCCAGCTCAACCGGTAAATGACACGCTTTTCCAAACACAAGTTTGTACGGTGATATCTCCAAATTGATTTTGAAGGCTGTACAATATGCCCATAGAGCATCACACAATTTAACAGACCAATCTTTTCTGTTATTATTAACGGTTTTTTCTAAGATTTATTTGATCTGTCTATTTGTGACATCTACTTGACCACTGATTTGGGGATGATAAGAAGTTGATAATTTGTGCGTGATTGAATATTTCTTCATCAAAGCCTCAAAAGAACGGTTATAAAAATATGTACCATTGTCACTAATGATTGCTCGGGGCACTCCAAACCAGGAAAAGATATTTTCCTTCAAAAACCTAACAACTATCTTGTTATCATTGGTCTTGAAAGCTACCGCTTCAGCCTATTTAGACATGTACTCTACGGCTACTAGAATGTTGATATTTTCAAAAGAATTTAGAAATGGTCCCATCAAATCTATACCCCATAGATTAAAAAGCTCAACGGCTACAATGGGTTATAAGCGCATCATATTTCTTCTAGTGATTCTTCTTAAGAGCTAACAACGGTTACAGACTTTGCAAAACTCGTAGGAATCCTTGAATAGAGTGGGCCAATATAGCCCACACTTGAGAATTTTCTCGACTGTTTTTCTTAGGCCAAAGTGGCCCCCACATGCTTGCTCATGACAAAAAGATAGAACACTCCTCATTTTTTTATTTGGAAAACACCTCCTAAAGATTTGATCAGGACAATACTTAAACAGATAAGGATCATCCCAGTAGAAATATTTTACCTGGGAGAGGAAACAGGATCTATCTTGTATAGACCAATGAGAACGGATTGGTTTTGTGACAAAGCAATTTACAATATCTGCAAACCACGGAATAGATTGAATTTGTAGGAGTTGTTCATCTAGAAAATGATCATTGATTGGGACATTTGGTATTGGTGCATTCGGAAGTCTAGATAAATGATCTGCTATGAGGTTATATGCTCCTTTTCTATCAAGAATTTGAATGTCAAACCCTTGAAGCAAGAGGATCCATCTAATGAGCCGTGTTTTGGTATCTTTCTTGGTCAAAAGATACTTAAGTGCGGCGTGATCCCTGAAAACTTTGGTCAAAGACCCGATGAGATAAGACATGAATTTTTCTAAGGCAAAGACAACAGCTAAAAATTCTTTCTCAGCGACAGAGTAATTTTATTGTGCATCATTTAGTGTCCTACTGGCATAGTAGATCACATGAGATTTTCCATTAATTCATTGTCCTAGGATAACACCAATTGCAAAATCTGATGCATCACACATTAACTCAAAGGGTAAGGTCCAATCTGGTACATGAATGATAGGGGCTGTGGTTAGCTCCTTTTTCAGATGATCAAAGGCCTTAAGGCATTCGAGAGAGAAGTAAAATGGTGTATCCTTGACTAAGAGATTGATCAAAGGTCTAGCAATTTTGCTAAAGTCTTTGATAAACCATCTATAAAAACCAGCATGACCAAGAAATGATCTGACATCCTTGACATTTTTGGGAGGAGGAAGGTCAGAAATGAGATCTACCTTAGCTTTGTCAACTTCAATACCCCTATTGGAAACTATATGCCCTAAGACAATGTCTTGTTTGACCATGAAGTGATATTTCTCCCAATTGAGAGTCAGATTTTTCTCCCTACACTGTGACAAGACCAGTTTAAGATGATGCAAACACTCAGAAAATGTGTCACCAAAAATGAAAAAGTCATCCATGAAAATTTCCAGAAAGTGTTCAACCATATTAGAGAAAATACTGATCATGCACTGTTGGAACATGGCTGGTGCGTTACACAACCCAAAAAGCATGCGTCGGTAAGTAAAAGTTCCATATGGACACGTGAAAGTGGTTTTCTCCTGATCTTTAGGAGCAATGGGGATATGATTATAACCTAAATATCCATCCAAGAAATAATACAACTCGTGTCCTGCTAAGCGCTCAAGCATTTGGTCTAATGAAAGAAAGAGGGAAGTGATCTTTCCGGGTAGCTAAGTTGAGTTTCCTATAGTCAATGTAGAGTCGCCATCCAGTTTGGATTCGAGTAGGAATCTGCTCATTAGTCTCATTTTGGATCACGGTGATCCCAGATTTCTTTGGAACTACTTGGATCGGACTTACACAAGAACTATCCGAAATGGGATAAATAATTCCATTATCAAGACACTTCAGAATGTCTTTCCTAACCACTTCTTTCATTACTGGGTTTAAGCTACATTTGGGATTTTTAGTAGATTTGGCATCATCTATTAAATAGATTCGGTGTTGAACAATGGTTGGAATAATCCCTTTGATATCAATCATGGTCCATCTAATGGATTCCCTATTCTCTCTTAAAATATTTAAGAGGGCTTCCTTTTGATCGGGTGTCAAATCAGAAGAAATGATGACTGACAAAGTCTTATTCTCCCCTAAGTAGGCATATTTTAGATTTTTGGATAAAGGTTTGAGCTCTAACTTAGGGGGTTTCTCTATGGATGGGCGAAGTTGGGCTCGGGGCTCTATATCTAAGGGTTCATGTTGCCAACTAATTGCAGATACATGATCGACCGGCGGATCTTACTCTTCTAAAAGCCTAATTTCATCATCAAAAATCTTCTCAAGACAAAGATCTGACCCACACTCTCCTTCTTACTGTTCACTAGAAATTCCCTGGATGAGGTTCACCTCTAGTGGTTGATCAGACGGATCACTAGGCAATTTTCCTAGGTTGAAAATATTGAGATCAACAGTCATGTTCCCAAAAAATAATTTTATTTGACCAGTTCTACAATTAATCAAAATATTTGAGGTTGCTAAGAACGGTCTACCTAAGATAACTGAGATTTGACCTTTGAGATTGGAAATGGGCTACATTTTCAAGACAATAAAATTAACGGGATAAATGAACTCTCCAACCTTGATCAAAACATCCTTTACCTCTCCCTTAAAAATTTTCACGGATCTATCAGCTAATTGTAGGATGCATCTGGTTGGTTTAAGTTCACCTACCCCTAACTGCTAATAGAGTGAATAGGGAAGAAGATTCACACTAACTCCTAAGTCCACAAGTACCTTATCAATGAAGGTATTTCTTATAACACATGAAATTGTAGAACAACCAGGATCCTTATATTTCAGGGGCATGGGCTTTGAAAGCATGTCATTGAGATTGGCAGCTAAAAAGACTTTCTTGGAAACATTAGTGGTTTTTTTAGTGCACAAATCTTTTAAAAATTTTGCATAGGAGGGAATTTGTTCAATTGCATCTAAGAGAGGGATGTTGACCTTGACCTGTGTAAAAGTTTCTAGAATTTTCTCTACCTAGAGAGAGTTTTTCCTAGGTCTGAGTCTATCTGGAAAGGGAGCAACAAATTTATACCTATCTAGATTAGGCTCAGTCTTGGGTTTAGCTTCTTGATCATCGGAAGAAGTTAATTTATCAGAAGGAGTGTTTTGGACGGGAGAAGGGGTTTGATTCGGGGACATTCTAACTTGGTTATCTATCTATTTCCCTGATCACAACGTATGAACTACATTCACTTGAGCTGGGTGGGTTGAACTTGATCCAGTGTCTTTAGTGTTGGCAACAGGTTGATTTAGAAATTTTTCTTTCTCTCTTTCACTCACGGCATTGGCTAGTTGACCAAGTTGGGTTTCTAACCTAGCTATGGCTTGAGTGTTTGAGTTGAGCATTTGACCGGTTGTCTGCATGAAGGAATTCAGAGTATTGGATGACTGAGTTAACATGTTGGTTGTCTGTGAAGAGGCTTTAATCATGACCTCTAAACCCTTTTCTAAGACACTTAGACGTTTATTGTGATCAGAACTCAGAGGATTTATTGTTTGATGATGAGGAGGTTGGTTTGGATAAGACAGATTGGGTTGTTAAAAATTATTTAGTGAGTTAAATGGAATTGTGCTTCCTCTAGGAAATTGTTAATTTGAAGTGGGAGTGAAGGTTTGATTTTCGGAGTAGTTTTCCTGATTCCATACAAACTTGGGATGATTTTCCAACCTGGATTGTAGGTTGGAGAAAACAGATCATTTCTAGGACGCTAGAATGCAGCGTTCATCTGCTCTAGTGGTTGAGTGTTTCCTAAGAGAGGACATTCCTCTGAAACATGGGCTGGAGAAAGACAATTATGACATCCTGAGGCAGAAACTTGATTGATTTGAGCTGGGGCTCGTTCTTTAGTTTCTAAGTCTTCTAACCTACGCAGGATTGTAGCCATCTTTGCTTTAGAGGCTATGTTTAACTCTAAGAAAAGATCACTGGATTTGGTTGGGGGAACTAATGAAACACTTTCATTACAGTGTTCCCACTGCATGGTTTTATCAGATAAGCTTTCTAGGAATTCCCAATGTTCGTCAATATTTTTCTTCATGAAATCTCCTTGACACATCGATTCTAAAGAAGTTTTTAAAGAATAATCCAATCCTTCATAGATGATTTGACATAATCGCCATTTTTCTAGACCATGATGAGGACATTGGATAAAAAGGTCCTTAAACCTATCAAAATACTTTCAGAATGGCTCCCTTGGGACTATATTAAAATTCTGAATGATGTTTCTAAGATTAATAGCTTTATGGATTGGAAAAAATTTCTTTGGAAAAACGGTAACAAATTTATCCCAGGTTGAGATAGATTTTGTGGGTAAGCTATACAGCCATTTCTTAACTTTGTTCTTAAGAGCAAATGCGATAAATCTAAGTTTAATCACATCCTCAGATAGTTTCCTAATCTTAATCATAGGAAAAACTTCCTCAAACTCAGAGATAAAAATATAAACGTCTTCGGTTTCATCTCCTAAGAATTTTAAAAGCAAATTTATGAAGTGCGGTCTAAGCTCAAAATTAGCTCCATTGACATCGGGTAGCCTAATGCAAGACGGGATTGCATTCCTAAGTGGGATAACACATATCTTCAAGCATGGGTGGATTAGGATTAGCCATTTCTTTGATTTCAAAAATTGGTTCAACACAGATTAATCGATTGATATTATTCCTAATCCAAACTTGCATACACAAAAATAAATTCTTTTAGAATTTTTTTCCTTCTTTTATCAAAAAGAAAATTAGAGGAAAAAATCTAGGAAAAACACAAGTGAATTAAAAAGAGAATTTTTAATAACTAAAATGGGGAATAGGAAAAGATCTAAAACAAACACGAGTTAATTTTTTTTAAGAGAAAACTAAAAGACCCAAAAGATAAAGAGAAGAAGGAAAAGGATAAAAAAACCTACCTAAAATAAATAAAGAGCAACCACTTTGTAACAATCACCCTTAATCCTAGGGTTAAGCCTAGACTCAACTAGATCAGCTCCTAACCAAAAACTCCTTGGGTGAAAAGATTGAAGTTTACTCGGTCAATTAGCCAGGTAAGGATAGTACTAGAGGGAGGCCAAAAATTAATTAAGTATCTCGTTCCTTGCGGAGCGCTTTACGCAACACCTAAACCTTACCTTAGACACCAACGAAATCGAGTAAACTTAAACCATTTCACTTAAAGATTTCTTATTCCTTAATAAGCTCGAGTCCTTAGGGGCTAACGTCTAATGAGTTTTAAAGGCTTGCGTTTATGTAGTGAGGAATTGGTGATTTGTGGGCTAAGAAAATAATGATGAAATCCCTCACCTTATCTTGATTAGGGGGTTTTACCTTTAATAGTATTTTCAAGTGAGTGTTCAAATCAAAATGCTCAAAATCACTTTGGTGAATTCCTACTAACTATATGCAATGCAACCCTAGGAATTAAAAGCAACTATAAAAGGATGCAAAAATAAAATCTATTTATTTTTAATTAGGTTTAACAATCAAACAAACAAATGTGAGAGAGAGCTATTATTTGAATTTATTATCTTGTTAGTAGTTATTTAAGTGAAGGATGGATTTTATTAGGGTCGACAAGAAAAAATTTTATTTTATCTTTTAGATCCTAATTATCTCTAATATGAGAAACTAACTAAAGGGGCGGAATTAAAAATACTAGAAACAGGACTTACCTTTTCAAGCAAATCTTCAATCTTCAAACTTCAAAGTGGTTCCTTCACAAGAAAATACACAAATTAAAGAATGAAAATAGAAACATCCTAATTATAAGCACATTCCCCAGCAACGACGCTAAAAACTTGATAAGGGTTAAATAAAATAAAGTTACAAGTGCACAACTATCAAGTTGTTGTATAGAAAGATATCGATCCCTAGAGGAAGGTGTGTAGGGATAATTCTAAAATGGTTCCTAGAGTTGTGTGTGGACAATTAGGAGTGACAGTGTAAGTGTGGAGAGATATGAGGAAAGTGGGTGATTATTTGCAAACTAGAACAAGATGGGAAAAAGAGAGTGACCAAATAAAACAGAAACAAAGAAATAATGAGAAAATAGAGTAGAAGAAAATTAAGAAGAAAATTAAAAGGAGGAAAAAGGAAAAGGGAACAACGAGGAAATAAAAGAAATAGAATCACAAAAGAACGAAAAATAAAAATAAAATAAGAAAAGAGGAATCTAGTGAGAAATCAATCTAAAAGGGTGAGAAAATTAAGTGGATAAGATAGGTACCTAGAATTGAATCCACTAGTTTGTTTTATTTAGAATTTATGAACTATTCTCTTTTTATCATATTTTACTTTAGTTTTACTAATCATAGATTATCAAACCACTTAAGGAAAGCATAACCTATCAAATTATCATCCAAGCAAAATTAATATTCATGAAAAGAATAACTAGTACTAGATAGTAATTTTAGAATTCATAATCATAACCTATCAAATCATTCAAGATAAGTATAGATTATTAAATTCTTCTTCTACCAATTAGTTCTCTAGTTGAATACAGTAAACATGATCATTTTAAGCACAAAAGAGCAATCCACAAATCATAAAAGAAACAAACTAGTTTCATACAAGTTTAGAATTCCTACAAGATTTTAGCTATACATTTTAGGAAATAAAAAATAAAGAAATAAAATCTAGACTAGAGAACATGAAAGAAAGAATAAAAATATAATAAAAATAAAAACTAAGTACTAAAGTAAGAACAAGAACACAAAAATAAAGATCTAAACTATGTGCATAAAGAAAATCTAACTAACAAAAATAAAATAACATAAAAGTAGATCTAAACTACAAAAATAAAAATGCAAGAAAGTAAACCTATACTACAAAATAAAAATATAAGAAAATAATAAAAATAAAAGAACATGAAAGTAAATCTATTTTACAAGGCATCAAAATAAATCTAATCACAACAATAAAAGAAAATAAAATAAAATCCTAAAACATGAATTTCTAAAGCAAGAAAATAAATGAGAAAAAGGAAAACTTACATTGCAAGGGGTTGGCCTATTGACAGTAAATCTTCATCTTCATCTTCATCAATCAATAAAGAAGAAACTTTTTGAAGAGGTAAATTTTTTATTAATTGCAAATAAAGTTCATAATTTTGGAAGGTCTTCTCAATTAAGAGTAACCCTCCTCTCAAAATGGAGTTTTATAAAATTTTTCATACTCTCAAACCCTCACTCTCTATTCCTATTTATAGAGTATCACAATGAATATTAGCCATTAGATCAAGCTTAAGCTCCAAGTAAAATAATTTCAGCTTTTAATTCGTAACTGTTCAATAGGTATTGATACTAGTATCGATATAAGGATTGATACTGGTATCGATACTAGTATCAATACAAGTATCGATACGGATATCGATACTTTTTCAATTCCTGGCCGAATTTCTTGGGCTCCCTTGTATGGGCTTTCATGGGCTTCTTTATCTTCATCTTGGGCTTCAACAAGGATTGAAAGAGAGAGATTTGAGTTCTTTTTGGGCTCTTATTCTTTAATTTTTTATTTTCTGCAAATTAAGATAAAAATACTTATTAGCAGATATTTTATTTAAAAGAAGATAGATAATGAGGGTATAAAAGTATCATAAAATATCATGATCAAGAGGTGCATATAATGCTTACAAAAGAGAAAATAAATTATTTTAGATAAAATGAAAGGACTAAACTCGGAAACGAGGGAAACGTCAGGGGGTTAGTTGAAGTTTTTTAATTTTTATCATTTTCTCGTTGACAACCTGTCAGCTTTCCACCCAAAACGGGTGTTTTTAAGGGGATTTGCTTTTTCAAGACAGCTTAACAAATCAATGCCATCTCAACATTTTTACATGTTACTAAAGGCTCATCCAAATAGGGTAAACTCCGTAAAACTAACAATGGACTTGCCATTTGTGGCACTTTCCACATTTTCCTCCCAAAAATATAGCAACCAAAGAGCCCCTAGAGCACTATGCTGGAGTCGAGGTGAATGGAGGAGAGGGAAAGGGGGAACAAAGCATTCACCCAGTTCGGAAAAAATTTGTGGATATTCATTGAGTATCATTAATGTATATTTCAAGTTAATTAAATTGTGACACATAACATTCACTATTCTTAATTAACTATATCACTTTAATGCCATCACAATTTTCATAAACTAACAGATCACCTAACCATGATTAATTTATAAAAAAACCTCTAAAATTTTCAGATTGCAATTTCCCGACCAAAAATTATGAAAAAGCACATAAAAGTTACATACTTTGTAGTTTTACCCCAAAATGCAAAAGAATTCTGACAAAGTTTTAAAATTTGTAGTTTACCCCCTAAAACATTATAGAAACCCCCCCTAAAAGTTTTAGAATTTAGGTTACCCCAAAATTCCAAAACCCTAAAAGTTTTAAAATTTTTAATTTACCCTAAAATTGTAGAAAACCCTTGAAAGCTTTAGGGGTAAATTGCAAATTTTTAAAATTTTAGGGTGATTTCTGCAATTTTTTGGGGTAACTACAAATTCTTAAACTTTTAGGGGTAAATTGTAAAATTTAAAACTTTTTAGGGTTTTCTGCAATTTTTGGGGGTAAACTACAAAGTATGAAATATTTTGGGGCTTTTCACAATTTTTGGGTGGTAAATTGCAATGTCAAATTTTAGGTTTTTTATAAATTAATCATGGTTAGGAGATTTGTTATTTTATGAAAATTTTGATGGCATTAAAGTGATATAGTTAATTAAGAATAGTGAGTGCCACATGTTACAAATTGATTGAATTGCAGCATACATTAATGGTACTCAATGAGCATCCAAGAATTTTTCCTAGTTTGGGCATCTTTTTTATGAAGGGAATGGAGGGGAAGGGTGGTGGCAATTTTAAACTTACTTAACCTTCAATTTATATGATTTGATTCAATTCTAAATTGGGGTGTAATAGTGGCGAAAATTTTTGAACCATAATAATACATCGGGAAAAATGCTATGAGGCTAGAAAATAAAAAAGGAAAAGTGAATTCCAACCAAGACTAGGTCAACATGTTCTTTAGCCCTTAAAGTAAGATTTTAATGTGTTTACCCTCTAAAATATGTTGCCCCATGTGATCTTTTTTCTTTTCTCCATTATACCCCTAATTAATGCCCCATATGACTTCTTTTCTTGGTCTGGGTGAGTCCACCCGCCCTCTCCCCTCCCTCCCACACCTCATTTCCTGGCGTCATCATCATCTTCAAATTCACCTGGAGCTTTGCATTCAAAAAATTTCCAAATTTTTTCCCACAAGAGTTCCTCCTCATTCCAAGATCCATCTCCATTTCCATCTTACCCAAATCCAATAACAATAGATCTATATTCTCTTCTCTTAGAGAGCCATGGAGGCCATGGAAGAGCTCTCTGAATCCATGCTTCAGATTGATGCTATCCTTACTGACAAAGACATTGACAAAAATGACCGCTCCTCCAAGAAACGTTCCTCCACTTTCCTCAATGTCGTCGCCTTCGGCACTGTCATATGTCTCCACCTACTCGATTCATCATCGTCCATAACTGACCCACCATAATTATTCACAACCTCCTTGACGCGATCCTAACCAACATAATCTCCACCACCACCGACATCCACACCTACAACAATACCTTCCTCATCTCCCAAAAATGGTGCCAAATCGAGCATTGAACCCACGCCTCCCTCTCCCTATTCCTCTGCGGTTATGCTTAAAATTCATCAATATACCTTGACATCTAACTATTAAACTTGGCAACTGACTCTTAAGCTTAACAACTAATTCTTAAATCTAACAACTAACTCTTAAGTTTAACAACTGATCCTTAACTTTAACAAAAACTCATAAGTTTAACAACTAATTCTAAAATTTATAATTAACTCATAAGGTTAACAACTAACTCATAAGTTTAACAACTAACTTATAAGTTTAACAATCAAGAGCACATACAAAAATTATTAAGGAACATATAAAATGTAAGGCTAACTTATAACCTATAAAACTAACAACTAACTCACAAGAATTAATGGAAATTTGTGAAATAGATCTAGGCTAATAACGGGGGCAAGGTTAAGCATCCCAACTAATGACTTGTAAACATAAATGAACCAACTAATATTTGGACAATACATGAGGGATCTCCGCTGAATTTTTGCATATGCAAATAATATGCTACACTACATAACATCACAAATTAGCTAAATGAATTATGTTGAAAATACTTAGTAGGTCCCAATTTCTATTGTGGTTAGCAAATTCAAATCAAGTACATATTTCAACCAGTGCAACTAATGTCTTTATTAATCATTAATCTTAACAACTTTTTATAACTAGGAAAAATTATCTCAAACTCCTTTAACTTAACATTTAGAGTTTTCCTCCCATTTTGAAAAGGGTTTTATCTTTAGACCCAAAGTTTTACCCTAATTTATGTTTAAACCCAAGTATTTTTATTTGTACCTTTAAATCCAATTACATTTTTATTTTTGTCTTTAAACCCAAATAGTATAATTCATAGTTAGGGTATATTATATTTGTACTTTTAGGAGGTAACAAACCCAAAATACCCCCACATCTCCTCATCTCTCTCTCTCTCTCTCTCTCTCTCTCTCTCTCTCTCTCTCTCGTTTGCTAACATATACACTTTTAAGTTCTGATACTTTCATCATAATTATGTTATTTATGTATTATTTCTTCCTCCAGCAAATATTCATGCAAAAATTAAGATCTTTTAACATTTATTTTTTTAAGAAAACCTAGAAGAAGTTATGTGTTATTTACTCTTGCTTTATTTGGTGACTAATTTAATAATATGAAAGATATAAGAGCCAATATCCAAAACATCTTATTTAGTTTGAGTTTGCACCTTTGTTGTTTTTCTCTAAAGCATTGATCTTTGTGTAAAGGAGCAGAAATTCTATCACTGCTCCTCTTTTAATGGATACATGTGTGATGCTACTAGATTCAGAGAGAAACTTATGTCCTCCACTCACGAGAACATGAATTTGGATATTGGCGCTTTCCATGAGACAGAAAGTGTTAAAGTACCTCTACAACATGGGTAAGTGTATTCCATAAAATATAAAACTTTTGGAAAGATTTGATATGCAATTTTTGTGTATATAGCTTCACATACAAAGCTATTGTGTACTTTGCGGCTTTGGTTGTATTTTGTCTACGCTCAATGTGGATATAATATGTTGACTAAGTTTAATGCAATGAAATGTTACTTCGATGAGGTGTATGTTTTATAGCATAATATCGTTATTTAAACCTTGATATAAGTATAGCATGATAACTATATTTAAATGTTAAAGCATAGCAAGAAAACTATGGAAGAAAAGGTTGTAAAATTCACGATATAGCAATTTAACTATATTTAAATGTAAAAGTATAGCAGGTATTCCTGAAAGTATAACAACATGAAACACAAGTGTAGCAGCTATTTCTAAAAGTGTGGCATGTATTGATGAAACTATAGCAAGTTTTTATGAAAATACAACATGAATTGCTGAAAGTATAAAAGGTAATTGAAAGTATACCTTAGCGGTATTCTGAAAGTATAGCATGTATCTCTAAAATTATAATAGGAAAAGGCACAAGTATAATAGGTATTTATGACAATATAGAAGGTAAAACACAAGTGTAACGGGAATTACTGAAAGTATAGCAGATGTTTCTGAAAGTATATGATGTATTGTTGAAAATATAGCAGATATTTCTGAAAGTATAGCGAATATTCTTTGAGAGTATAGTATGTATTTTTGAAAGTGTAGCAGGTATTGCTGAAAGTATAGCAGAATAATACATTAATACATAATTAGACCAAACACAAGCAGACTAGACACATCGAACAGATTACATTAATACATAAAGACATCGTCATCTTCACAGATACAAAAACTTCTTTTGTGTGTGGGACTTTGTATGTCAAGCGCATTGTGCTTGTACTATAAGCAATTAGACTTTGCACAATAACCATTAAATCATTATAATTCCCCTTGACATTCAATTTAAAGAAATGATTATTTCCTATAAAATCCATCAATGCACAATACCATTCATCATCCATCTATGTTTGTCACAAAAGAAAAAAAGTGTAAATTTATCAAAGGTAGTCAACTTAAAGCAAATTTAAATATGAAATATGGTCTCACAACAAATTAAAATTAAAATTAATTTTTTAGTATTACTCATTCTTATTAAGTGTATAAATAATCATGGGGACCCATGAATATTCATGTGAAAATTATGATGAAGAAAATGATAAATTAATACTATAATTATCCCAAATACTTTTGTGAATTTATGCTACATAATTAGGAGTTGAGGAATTGGGAGAATTTATACTTTAAAATACCAAAAATAGATGAATGCTCACCAAAATTGAGTATTTAAACCTTAGTTATTAATAGAGTTGAGGAGTATTTAATGGGTTTATGAGAGTTGAAGAAGGAAATAAGGGAGCAAAGGAGATGGGAGAGAATTAAATGAGAAAAAAGAGGGTAAAATTGGATTTTTTAAAAAATTTAGGCGGATCACATAAGTATTAAGTATATTTGAGAATTTGGGTCTAAAGATAAATACACAAAGTTGATTAGGTTTAAAATATATAGAAAAGCAATTGGATTTAAACATAAATCATGATAAATCTTTGGATCTAAAGACAAAGCCCATTTAAAAAGTCTAGGGTGAAAAATCATCTCATCTTGGCCAAAGTTTCCTTTCTTTCATCCGCCTTCCACTCATCTTTCTCGTTGCCCCCTAAAGTTGTCTCATCTTCAATCTCTCACTCTCCTCCTCCACCTCCACCCTCCTCCCTCTTCCAAGCTATCCTCTTTCTTCATCTACCTCCATCCTTCTCCTCCTCTCCTCATCCACTTTCACCTTTATGGATTCTCTCCCCACCTCTTAACCTCCATCATCTTCCTCTTAATCTCATATTCTCCTTCCTCTCTCCTCCATTCCTCCCTCATTCCTCCACCTCTACCTCCATCCTCATTCCACCTCTCACCTCCTCTCCTCCTTCTTTTTCTCCATTTCCATCCTATATTCTCTTCTCCACCTCTGTTATTGTTATCTCTTCCTCCTTTTCTCCTCCTCTTTCCTCAGCGCTCCCTCCTTTCAATGACACTTCCCTCTAAAGATGTCCTTTATCAAAATCACATCAAAGTTAATCAAAACAGCTAAATATAATTAAATAATAGCTAAAATTAATAAAAAAATTAAAAGTGTACAAACATCAACTAAAGTCAATGAAGATAGTCAAAACTAAAAGATAGTTAAAACCGCATTATTGTTTCATACAATAAGAAAAATGCTAAACATTTTTATTTCTAAGTTATTATCTTGATAAATTAAAACTAATCACTATCTTAATGAATCAAACCAAACAAAAACAACAAGTAAAAAATCATATGTTTGATTAGGTAATAACTATAAGGCCTAGACCTCAAATCGACCTAATCTAGTCGTAGATAAAACTCGATCGTTCTAAACTGTTATATTTTCCCATGTTATGAGATCTTATCACGTGTCATTTGTGCATTTTTTCCACATAATTAGGAGTTGAGGAATTGGGAGAATTTATACTTTAAAATACCAAAAATAGATGAATGCTCACCAAAATTGAGTATTTAAACCTTAGTTATTAATAGAGTTGAGGAGTATTTAATGGGTTTATGAGAGTTGAAGAAGGAAATAAGGGAGCAAAGGAGATGGGAGAGAATTAAATGAGAAAAAAGAGGGTAAAATTGGATTTTTTAAAAAATTTAGGCGGATCACATAAGTATTAAGTATATTTGAGAATTTGGGTCTAAAGATAAATACACAAAGTTGATTAGGTTTAAAATATATAGAAAAGCAATTGGATTTAAACATAAATCATGATAAATCTTTGGATCTAAAGACAAAAGCCCATTTAAAAAAGTCTAGGGTGAAAAATCATCTCATCTTGGCCAAAGTTTCCTTTCTTTCATCCGCCTTCCACTCATCTTTCTCGTTGCCCCCTAAAGTTGTCTCATCTTCAATCTCTCACTCTCCTCCTCCACCTCCACCCTCCTCCCTCTTCCAAGCTATCCTCTTTCTTCATCTACCTCCATCCTTCTCCTCCTCTCCTCATCCACTTTCACCTTTATGGATTCTCTCCCCACCTCTTAACCTCCATCATCTTCCTCTTAATCTCATATTCTCCTTCCTCTCTCCTCCATTCCTCCCTCATTCCTCCACCTCTACCTCCATCCTCATTCCACCTCTCACCTCCTCTCCTCCTTCTTTTTCTCCATTTCCATCCTATATTCTCTTCTCCACCTCTGTTATTGTTATCTCTTCCTCCTTTTCTCCTCCTCTTTCCTCAACGCTCCCTCCTTTCAATGACACTTCCCTCTAAAGATGTCCTTTATCAAAATCACATCAAAGTTAATCAAAAACAGCTAAATATAATTAAATAATAGCTAAAATTAATAAAAAAATTAAAAGTGTACAAACATCAACTAAAGTCAATGAAGATAGTCAAAACTAAAAGATAGTTAAAACCGCATTATTGTTTCATACAATAAGAAAAATGCTAAACATTTTTATTTCTAAGTTATTATCTTGATAAATTAAAACTAATCACTATCTTAATGAATCAAACCAAACAAAAACAACAAGTAAAAAATCATATGTTTGATTAGGTAATAACTATAAGGCCTAGACCTCAAATCGACCTAATCTAGCTGTAGATAAAACTCTGATCGTTCTAAACTGTTATATTTTCCCATGTTATGAGATCTTATCACGTGTCATTTGTGCATTTTTTCCATCATGAAGATTTTCAAGTTTGTTTTTGTTGGGTTTTACAAATTTCTCATCTGTGATTTTCAAAAAACATTTCTTAAATGAATTTGGGCCTTAATAGAGATTAACCACATGCTAATGGACTATTTAACATAAGAGGCTTAATGGGTTGAGACCCTATTGGATTGAGACCCATTAAACTCAACCCAATAGTGTAACCCCTCTATAAAAACTAATTTTTCTTCTCATCTGAAAGCTAGAGCTGAAATTAGAGAAGATTGGAGGCGAAGAAAGAGAGTTCTACAATCCAAGACAAGTGTTTTATACTTGCTCTTTTATTAATTATATTTCAAAAATTGAGATCATGAGTTTTGTAGATGCCTTATTCTATTATTTGATACTTGAAAACTTTGATTTGGTAAACTTTGATTTTTGTTGTTATGGGGAGGAAATCCCTTAAAGATGGAGTTCTTCACAATCTCTATCAAGGGGAAAGACCCAATGTTATAGGAATTGTTAAAGATTTCAAAATCTCTATTTCTATTGAGTTTTCATAATTTCTTGAGTGATTTTGATTCTCTATTGTGGAGTAATAATTTGGTGAATGTAGAATTTGAATGGAAAGGGGTTGTCTCAATTTTTTTGGTGAAAAGAGATTTGAGCCTCTCTAATAGTTGATCTTTCTATGGTAAATAGTTTGTGATGAAAGTTATTCCAAAAGTTTCTCCTCATTGTTAGAAATCATAGGTAGAAAATGGATTTTTATTTGGTTGAGCTTTGATCAAGTTTTGTATTGAGAAAGTTTAAAAATTATTGTCTCCTTGGATGAGCGTCAACTCCCATCTAAGCAAGCGCCGATGCTCAGAGAAAAATAGTCTATGTTTTTTTATTGCAATGATCGAGAGCTGATGCTCTAGAGCTACTGCATTGGCCTTCGGTTAAATAAAATAGCTTTCTTCAATTTTTATTTTTAAATTCATTCGAGATGATTCATGAGTTCCTATGTCTTTGTAGTAGTATATTATGATATCCGAGACATGTCTATGCTTGTTCTTGCCATCTTGAAGTAGAATCATGGATAGTATTTTTATTATTATGCTTTTCTGATGTTATGCAAAGTAGCTTATCATGTTATTATCTATCTAGTGCTCTTGTTTATATCCATGTTGCTTAGGGTTTATGCTACGTTGATGACCTAGAACTTCATGGACATTATGCAAGTCGATGCTAGGAAACTACTCCAGACTTTTGATGTGTTAGTGTGCTTATAATGAGACTTGACAAATAGGGGTATGCATGATATGACACCATAATGTGGAATTATACATGATGGCGATGATTGCTATGTATTAGAATATTGGGCGTGTCCCTCGTGACACCAAATTAATAACAAATATGATAAAGTAAGAACAAGTTCTCGATTTAGGATACATTGCATCTAGTGAGTGTGGGCTCGTGATCCTCCACTATCCAAAACTTGATCAAGTGTAAAAGAATAATCATTCAGAAACCAAGATCAAGTATCCGTGAGTATCAAGTCATGATTGGTTTGTGTTTGGTATTTGACAAGCATGATTCTGAACTTTAAAAACTCAGTCGGAAAGGGTACCCAAGCGTGGATATTCTTTATAGATTGAGTTGTTCGTAACTAGTGTATAACATATCATGTATAATCAAGTAATAAAAAGGTCATTTGGATTAATTATTGGGGGGGGGGGGGGTTGGATATCTCTTAGAGAATATGTGGCCTATGGGTGTGTTCTGAGCGCTAGTGCATTAAAGGAGGAGTTTGTTTGCACAAAAACCAAGACCAAATATGAAATTAAGATCAAGTCCAATGTAGGCATTCCAAACACACATTATCTAATGAGATGCTTTCCTAAATAGCAGAGAGTTAAAAGCTATGTGATAGTCGGTTAACACATACTACGATGCAAGACAAGTGTTTTATACTTGCTCTTTTATTAATTATATTTCAAAATTGAGATCATGAGTTTTGTAGATGCCTTATTCTATTATTTGATACTTGAAAACTTTGATTTGGTAAACTTTGATTTTTGTTGTTATGGGAGGAAATCCCTTAAAGATGGAGTTCTTCACAATCTCTATCAAGGGAAAGACCCAATGTTATAGGAATTGTTAAAGATTTCAAAATCTCTATTTCTATTGAGTTTTCATAATTTCTTGAGTGATTTTGATTCTCTATTGTGGAGTAATAATTTGGTGAATGTAGAATTTGAATGGAAAGGGGTTGTCTCAATTTTTTTGGTGAAAAGAGATTTGAGCCTCTCTAATAGTTGATCTTTCTATGGTAAATAGTTTGTGATGAAAGTTATTCCAAAAGTTTCTCCTCATTGTTAGAAATCATAGGTAGAAAATGGATTTTTATTTGGTTGAGCTTTGATCAAGTTTTGTATTGAGAAAGTTTAAAAATTATTGTCTCCTTGGATGAGCGTCAACTCCCATCTAAGCAAGCGCCGATGCTCAGAGAAAAATAGTCTATGTTTTTTTATTGCAATGATCGAGAGCTGATGCTCTAGAGCTACCTGCATTGACGCTCGATTGGGCTTTTTAAATTCAGGTTTGACCAGGATTCCACTTAAGTGGAGGAGCCTGACGTAACATGGGTAAGCCTCAACTCTGGCCTACCGAAGCATTGACGCTCAGTTAAATAAAAATAGCTTTCTTCAATTTTTATTTTTAAATTCATTCGAGATGATTCATGAGTTCCTATGTCTTTGTAGTAGTATATTATGATATCCGAGACATGTCTATGCTTGTTCTTGCCATCTTGAAGTAGAATCATGGATAGTATTTTTATTATTATGCTTTTCTGATGTTATGCAAAGTAGCTTATCATGTTATTATCTATCTAGTGCTCTTGTTTATATCCATGTTGCTTAGGGTTTATGCTACGTTGATGACCTAGAACTTCATGGACATTATGCAAGTCGATGCTAGGAAACTACTCCAGACTTTTGATGTGTTAGTGTGCTTATAATGAGACTTGACAAATAGGGGTATGCATGATATGACACCATAATGTGGAATTATACATGATGGCGATGATTGCTATGTATTAGAATATTGGGCGTGTCCCTCGTGACACCAAATTAATAACAAATATGATAAAGTAAGAACAAGTTCTCGATTTAGGATACATTGCATCTAGTGAGTGTGGGCTCGTGATCCTCCACTATCCAAAACTTGATCAAGTGTAAAAGAATAATCATTCAGAAACCAAGATCAAGTATCCGTGAGTATCAAGTCATGATTGGTTTGTGTTTGGTATTTGACAAGCATGATTACGAACTTTAAAACTTCGATCGGAAAGGGTACCCAAGCGTGGATATTCTTTATAGATTGAGTTGTTCGTAACTAGTGTATAACATATCATGTATAATCAAGTAATAAAAAGGTCATTTGGATTAATTATTGGGGGGAGGGGGGGTTGGATATCTCTTAGAGAATATGTGGCCTATGGGTGTGTTCTGAGCGCTAGTGCATTAAAGGAGGAGTTTGTTTGCACAAAAACCAAGACCAAATATGAAATTAAGATCAAGTCCAATGTAGGCATTCCAAACACACATTATCTAATGAGATGCTTTCCTAAATAGCAGAGAGTTAAAAGCTATGTGATAGTCAGTTAACACATACTACCTGATGCATCACACTTAAGGATCTAGGCATACTCACTTATGATGTATATGTTATGTGTTGTTGTACCATTGCTATTGTATTTCTTGTTGTTCCCTAGTCAAATGTGTTTTTAGTTTTTTCTATAATGCATGTTCACTAGATCATGATGTATTACAAGTGGATACCATTACATATCTTTCTTATGAATACTCAAGCCATGCATCCATGATACTCTTTACATGTGCACACACCATCCCTTCATTTTGCATATTTGCTAGATGACTTTTTAACCGTCCTGGTCTTGCACAATAGATGCAGACTCAGATTCTACCTCACTATGTGCACGTACTCCTATTTCTAACGAGTCTCAGTTCTAGAGTGATGGTTCCACCTGAGTATCTAGAGCTCACATATTTACCATTTCAGTTATCTTCCAGGCTTTATGAGATTTTTTCTATTTTGTGGTTTATCCTTATGTGTATATTTCTATTCTTCTGATGTTGTGGATATTATAGTCATGTGACTTCTAAACTTATGTATTTTATTTTGGACATCTTATATCAGACTTGTGATATTCATCTTTCATATTTTTTGTGGGACTTGTTTAACTTTGTGGTATTGTATATTGCTTCCGCTGTATTTGTTGAGATCATGTGATATTATGTGATTATCTGGATAATGGATATTGTGATGTATGTACCGATCGTATATAAGCTTAAGTATATTATAGACGGTTAAAAATGTTGCACCGTAGACCAAGCACCCTATGATGCCATGGGAGGCCCGCGGGGTATGACGGTCATTCTAAAGGGACTAAAAGGATTAAATATGACAAAATGGACCCAAAAGGAGCTAAAGGGCACAAAGTTATGAGGCCTAAGTGAGCGAGAATCAGATTAAAACTCACCCAAAAATCGAGAAAGGTACATTTACATGTGGCTAAGAACACGCGGTGCTAAGGTCATGCAGAACTAGGGTTTATGTGGTGCTACGATCGCATAAGGTTAACATCACATAAACTTTTTACCGAATTGATAAGACAAAAGTGCAACATATCAGAGGCGTCAGAGTGCTACAAGACAAAATCTCTGTATAAAGTTTACGCAGGGCTACAAAAGCGACCAATGAGAGCGTTTACACTAACTCTGCATAAACAACACAATCTGCAAGAGTTGTTGAAAAAGGACACTACTTTGCTATCCGTTTAGCGCCCATATACTGAAAAGTTGTCTGAGTAGTTCGTGTAATCCTAGCGGGGTGTAAATCCCCTAATACTACATAAATATGGCCTTTTCTTTGAATAGAGGCCCTTAGCCCACATCCAAAGGGCTCCAAGACTCCAAACTTCTACCAAAGTCTCCTATCTCCTATCTAAGCCTTCTTGCATGAGGTTTGAGCTCCCCTCTACTCCAATAGGGTTGCTCCTCCTCTAGAGAGCTCCTTGGATAGCCCCTTGAGTGACATACTCCCTCTTTATTGGAGTTCTCTTATTGTGCTACTACCTTTCCACCGAGGTTTGCTCACTAGGGTTCCTATCACCCGTGCGCTACTACTACTCCCTAAGGAGTTTCATCCTCTCATAGGGTTCTACAGTACACTAGAGAGTGATTGCTCTCTTAGCTAGTATTTTCTTCTTCCTATAAGAGGGTTTGCAAATAAACCCCAGTGGGAAAAGAGTAACTTTTGGTCTTCCTCACTTGAGATTGAGCTACTCCTCCTCCAAAGAACAAGCTTCACCAAGGGCCAACATCAACACCTTCCACCTCATCATATAATCCATGGAGATCCCAATCTCTCTATCAGCACACAGTCAAGAACCCACCTAAATAAAAATGAGGAGTAATCGAATCGGATCCCTTCTCTGCTCGTTGGAAGCCGAAATCACGAGGATGTTCTCATCACATGATTTGCGCAAATAATAGATGGTACGTATGGTAGGACTAGAGTTCTCTTCAAAGGAGAGCATCATGTCATAATATGATGAGGTTACCCCGGAACAATCGTTGAAAGCCTATTCACCGAGTTTGACCAGGAGGTATATGAGAGGTTTCTGGAGGATGGCGGACATCGCCAAAACACAGAGAGAAAGAGCCAAAAGATCTCTATTTCAAGACCTAACTCTACTTTGTGTGGGTGTAGTTTATGTGGACTCAAGCTAACACCCCCCCCCGGTTATGAGGAAGACAACAAAATGAACTCAGCTAAGGAACGCTTACGCATTGCTAACACTCACGTGCCATCAAGACAACTCGACATAAATTTCAACGGTGAGCCTAAGCTGGAGCAACATTGTGTGAGCACAACTCCACATAAAATCCTTACTTCGCATGAAGCTTTTACCTCACACAAACAGTAGCAAAATAGACTTTTGAATGCAAAACTCAGACAAGATCGTATCAAATGCCCATTAGTTCATCAAAGTTTGGAGCTCAGCCCCCTCAACGGCCGGAGGGACTTCCTAGATGCGTGCAATCGATTGCGTTCCAACGACGAATCATCCATTACCCTAGCTTTTTAGTTGGAAGGTGGATGTCGCCATCATTCATCATGCTACCCATATTGCTACTATGCAGAGGACAAGCTTATGACATTACCTCACCGTCCGACAAACCTAAGCCCAAGAGGACTTCAGTCTTTGATTGGCTATCCGGGAGTGCAAACTTGGACCTCCCAATGAGGCATTACAAGCACCAAGAGAAGATAACATGAGACAATGATAATCTTGTATCCAGAAGGGCAAACTCAAAATTTTTGCAAAAGATGTAAGCCTCTCAGGAGAAGAGCTTACCAACATAGTGATTCGACTGTAGTCACCGTCAATATAGCAGGGAGAACCAATGAGCCCTCTCACAATAGTCATGCGCATACGACTACTGTAGTTGGAGGTCAAATCTAAGGGAGACGTGGGGTTAGCATCGAGGTTGGCCCACAGTCAGAAAGAGGTCTCTACAAGGGGTAGGCCAAGGCAATATAGCATGTGGGAGCGCGGAGGCTTACCCAGACGAGGAGACATCTTAACCTACCTTCTCGATTTAATACTGCTAGCATATGATCGCCTAAAATTAGATGACAAATATGTATTGGGATTTGAAAAGCTAGAAATAGGAAGTTGTGGCCCAACCGACGTACTTGATCCAAAGTAGCCATTCTGTTCGATTACAGCCAGATCTAGCCAATGACGAAAATCATCTAATACCGAGATCTCCATCTAGTCTAAGGTAGTTACTATCAACATGACTGAAGGAGGGAACAGAGAGGGTGTGGGTGAAGCGAATATCATTCCTAAAAATGACGTAACTTCACCACCAAACAACGACAAGAGTCAAATGTCGAACCAAGATGGTGCTGGTACTAGCGGAACGACTTCAGCTCTGACTCTTGAGGACTTATCACGGAAGTTTCTAGCACAAGAACAAGCATATCGAGCCTAACAAAACTAATGTGTTCTAAATAAAATATTGCAAGTGAACAACTATGTGTGTGTAGCATGCAAGTGTCGATACCACGAGAAAGGTGTGTTCTAAGAAAGATCCTAAAATAGTTTTTGAAATGTGATAGAAAAGAGAGAGGAGAGGTTGGTTTGGGTGATTTGATGTAAAAAAAAACCTAAAACAAAAAGGAAAATAAAACCAAGAGAAGAAGCAAATAAAAGAAAAAAGAAAATTAAGTTATAGAAATAGGAATCTAGGATTAAATCCACTAGTTAATTCCTATTTGGATTTAAGAACTATTCTTTTTAATTCTCAAATTCCTAGATTTCTTAAGCATATATTGTCAAGTTACTTAAAACAAGCATAACTCATCAAATTTATATCCAAGCAATGTCACCATTCATGAATAGAAATAAACAACTAGGTAGTAATTTTAGAATCAAAAACATAAACTACTGAAACCATTTAAGATAAGTATAGCCTATCAAATTTTTTTATCAATTATTATTTTAGTTGATTATCCTAAGCATGATTAATTAAGAACAAAAAGAGAGCAATTAAAAACCAAATAGAAATTAAACTAGCTTCATCTAATTCTAGATATCCTAAGTAAATTAGCTACTCATACTACTCTTAGAAAGTAAGAATAAAAAGAAAATAAATCCTAAATTACAAACCATGAATGGAAAGTAAGAAATTAAATCCTAACTACAAAGCATGAATAAAAATAAGAAATTAAATCATAAACATATAAATCTAAACAAGAAAATAAAAGAGGAAAATAAAACTTACATTATAAGAAGTTGGCCCCTTTTGAAGTAAATCTTCATCAACAAAGAGAAGAAGAACAAAATTACGAAGAGAATTTTTTTATTTATTGCAAACTAAAGTTTACAATCTTAGAAGGCTTTCTAAAAAGAGTAGCCTTCCCTCTAAAAAGGAGTTTATAATTTACATATCTCTTACCCTCACTATCGATCCATATTTATAGCTTACAACAACCAATATCTACCTTTGGATCAAACTTGGGCTCCAAGAAATTAAAATCAACCATACAAACTAATCGATTAACTAATCGATTAGTTTGTAACAAATTTTTTATTTTCTTGAGTTGACTTATTAACTCGACTCCTCTTAGGCTTTTGGGCTTTGTGGGCTTTCTCTAGGCTTCTTTTAAGCTTCAAGTAGAGATATTTTGGGCTTCCTCGAGCTGATATTTGATAATTTTTTTATTTCCTATAAATTCATAAAATAAGGATATTAGTAAGTATATTTATTTAATAAAATAGATAATAATGTTATAAAAGCATAATAAAATATAGTGATCAAATAGCCCCACACCTAAACTTTTGCTAGCCCTCTAGCAAGGAAAGAAAATGAAAAAAAAATTCTAACTCACTTTCAAAGGAATCGAGTTGTATTTAGTGCATACAACAAGCTTTTAAACCCTAGGTTACCCAAGAGAACCAGGTTGTAGTCTCGTGAGGGTTTGTAGTGAATATACCTATAAAATTCTATCAATCTTACCAATTTAAAAAGTCAATATAGAATTAATTCACTTGATATCTTTAAACAATCTATTTAAAGCTATTTTTTACTCAAGAGAATATTTTTATGCATAACTCCAAAGTAAATTTCTTAGAAATTCTTTTCCTTGTATTTATAAAATACCAAGTTTAATTTAGAGACTTTAATTTAAAAATTCTGAAAAGAACATACTAACTCTTTATTTCAATCAATTTCCAAGCCTCTTGATCATTTTATTTTCCAATAACACACACACACACACATATACATACATACATACATACATACATATATACACACACATATATATAACTTAAAAATATTTAGATCAAGAGGACTTGAGAAATTGTTATCTACTCTAAGTTAACAATGAAAAGTTTCATTACTTCAAATAAAGTTCTAAGTTAGAGCTATAGTGAAGTATACTACTTTGAAATCATTTCTTACAAAATTATTTGGAGTTATCATAAAAGGCTAACTTGAATACAAATCCAACTAAGATTTAGAAAGTTTGAAAATTCATCAAGTAAATAAATTATTAATTAACTTCATCAAGTTAGCAAGTGATAAATTTTTAAGGGAAAGAAAAGAAGAATAAAAGGATAAAATAAAGAGAAAAAAAGAAAAAGAGGAAAAATAACCAGTCCCCACCCTCACACCTAAATTTTCGTTATCCTCAATACAAACTATATGATGCAAAAATAAAGTAGATGGCAAATGAGACACTTATATTTGTTCGATTGACTTTGAACAACGATAAAATGATAAAATCTACAATTACCTTTAATTTTGGTGGATAGGATGAGTGTGTAGCCAAAAAGTTTCTTTCTCTCTTTTTTTTAGTAAAAGAAAAGAAACTCTCAAGCGAGAGGAGAACAAACTCTTTTTTACACACAATTTTTATTTTTATTTTCTAATAATAATGTGATTCATGAAGAACCAACACCATCTCTTCTTCGAGTGTAGAGAATTCCAAAAATGGTTTTAAATGTTGACTGTTGATTTTGAAAATATTATTATTTTTAGTATTCTTTATCTCAACTACTCCATGAGAGAAAACATATTTAACAATAAACAGAGCTGTCCATCATGATCACAATTTTCCAGGAAGAAGATGAAGTTTTGAGTTGTAAAGCAAAATTTTTTGTCCCGATGTGAAATTTTTCCATATTGTTGAGTTATCGTGAAAAATCTTTATTGTCTCTTTGAAAATTTTTGAATTTATATATGCATTGCTTTTGATCTCTTGTGATTCATTTATTTAGAGCATTCTTGTCTTCCCCTTTGAGTCTAAATCAAAATTAAGCTATTTGATTGCCCACATTGCTCGGTGTTCAAGTTCAACCAGAAGGTGACATGCCTTTCTAAAAAGTAGCCTATACGGAGACATTCCAGATTTGTCTTAAAAGAAGTTAGATAGGCCAATAATGCATCACTCAAATTGACAGACCAATCTTTTCTATTCTGATTTATAGTTTTTTTAAAAAAATTATTTGATCTGTCTATTAGTGACTTCAACTTGTTTACTGGTCTGGGGATGAAAAGGAGTGGATAATTTATGAGTGATTGAGTATTTTCTCATTAAAGCTTCAAAAGAACAGTTATAAAAATGTGTACTGTTGTCACTAATGATAGCACGTGGCACTCCAAATCGTGAAAAGGTATGGCCTTTGAGAAATTTGACGACCACCTTGTTGTCATTAGTTTTACATGCAACTGCTTCAGCCCATTTTGACATGTATTCTACATCCACTAGAATGTATAAATTTTCAAAAGAGTTTGAAAATGGACCCATGAAATCTATACCTCACACATTAAAAACCTTAGCAGTGAGAATTGGTTGTAAGGACATCATATTTCTTCTAGTGATTCTTTCTAAAATCTAATGACGGTTATTTGCTTTACAGTACTCATATGCATCTTTAAACAAACTGGGCCAATACAGCCCACATTGAAGAACTTTCTCAGCAGTTTTTCTCGAACCTAAGTGGTCCCCACAAGCTTGCTCATGATAAAAAGAAAGAACACTCCTAATTTTTTTTCATTTGGAATATACCTTCTAAATATCTGATCAAGACAATACTTGAATAGGTAGGGATCATTTCAGTAAAAATATTTCATCTGAGAGAGAAAATAAGGTCTATTTTGTTTAGACCAATGAGAATGGAGCTCTTTTGTAACCAAATAGTTCACAATATCTACGAACTATAGTACAGACAGAACTTGTAGACGGTCAAAATATATTTTCGAAACAGAACTCATAGGAGTTATTCATCAGGAAAGTAATCATTTATCAGAATATTAGATGTTGGTGCATTAAGGAGCCTAGATAAGTGATCTGCTACAAGGTTATCTGCTAATCTTCTATCAAGAATTTGCAAATTGAACTCTTGGATCAAGAGTGTCCATCTAATTAGCCATGCTTTAGCATCTTTCTTGGTCAAAAGATACTTCAGCATGTCATGATCAGTGTAAACCTTTATAAGAGACCCAATAAGATAGGACCTGAATTTCTCTAAGGAAAAAATAACAGCTAAAAACTCCTTGTCAGTGACGAAGTAGTTTTGTTGTGCATTGTTCAACGTCTAAATCACACAAGTCTTTCCATCTATTCATTGTCCTACGGCTACATAATTGTAAAATCGGATGTATCACACATTAACTCAAAGGGTAGGGTAATTTAGTGCGTGAATGATAGAAGCTGTGATTAGCTCCTTTTGGTGATAAAATGCCTTAAGGCATTCGTGGGAGAATTCAAAGGGTGTATCATTGGTTAAAATATTGATCAAAGGCCTAGCAATTTTAATAAAGTCTTAGATGAACCGTCTGTAAAAACCAACATGACTAAGGAATGATATGACATCCTTAATTATTTTAGATGGAGGAAGGTTAGAAATAAGATCTACATTAACTTTGTCAACTTGTATTCCCTTATTGGGTCAACTTATATATGTTTGATCATGAAGTGACATTTCTCCCAATTGAGAGTTAGATTTTTCTCATTACACCATGCTAGAACAAGTTTGAGATGATGCAAACACTTAGAAAATGTGTCACCAAAGAGCAAAAACTCATCCATAAAAATCTCCAAGAATGCTCAACCATATCACTAAAAATACTGATCATGCACCGTCAGAATGTGGGAGGAGTATTGCATAACCAAAAAGGCATGTGTCGGTAGGCAAAAGTTCTATACGGGCAGGTGAAAGTTATTTTCTGCTAAACTTTAGGAATAATGAGAATCTGATTAAAACCTGAATCTCCATCCGAGAAATAGTGTAACTCCTGTCCTGCTAAACATTAAGCATTAAGTCTATGAAAAGAAGAGGGAAATGATCTTTTCGTGTGGCTAAGTTGAATTTCTATATTCGATGCAGACTCGCCATTCGGTTTGGATTAGAGTGAGAACTAACTCATTAGTCTCATTCTAGATCACTATGATCCCAGACTTTTTAGAAATAACCTGGACTGGACTCACTCAAGAACTATCAGAAATGGGATAAATAATCTCATTATCAAGATATTTCAGAATATCTTTCCTAATAGATTCTTTTATCATTGTGTTCAACCTACGTTGGGGATCCCTAGTAGGTTTGGCATCATCTATCAAATGGATTCTATGTTAAATAATAGTTAGACAAATCCATTTGGTATTAGCCTTGGTCTATCCAATGGCTTTCCTATTTTCTCTCAAGACATCTACGAGGGCTTTTTTTAATCGGTTGTCAAATCAAAAGCAACAATGACTAGTAGGGTCTCATTCTCCCCTAAGTAAATATACTCCATATTTTTAGGTAAAGGTTTGAGCTCTAGCCTAAGAGGTTCCTCTTTAGACAGACAAAGTTGGACTCTGGGTTCTATATCCAAAGGTTCAAGTTACCATCTCAGTGTAGATACTTGATCTAGTGGTTGATCTAGCTCTTCAACAGCTTGATTTCTTCATCAAAGATCTTCTCAAAACTCAGATTAGATAAACTAAGATCTGACTCACACTCTTGTTCTAACTGTTCGCTTGATATTACCTGAATGAAGTTCACTTCTAGGGGTTGATCTGATGGATCACTCAACTGTTTCCCTAGATTGATGTTGAGATCTATAGTCATGTTACCAAATTATAACTTCATTTGACCGGTTCTATATCTATAGTTATATTCCCAAATGATAACTTTATTTGACCAGTTCTATAGTTGATCGGAGCATTTAAAGTGGCTAAGAATGGTCTTCATAAAATGATCGAGATCTAACCCTTGAGATTGAAAATGGGGTGTATTTCCAAGACTATGAAATCAATAGGAAATATGAATTCCCCAACCTTAATCAAAATATTCTCTATCTCTCCCTTGGGTGTCTTCATAGACCTATTAGCTAATTGGAGGGTACATCTGGTTAGTTTTAGGGGCATGGACTTTGAAAGAATGTCACTGATATTAGCAGCTAAAATGACTTTCTTGGGAATATTGGTTGCTCTTTTCTTAGTGCACAAATCCTTCAAGAATTTTGCATAAGATGAGATTTGTTAGATGGCATATAAGAGAGGGATGTTGACTTTGACTTGTTAAAAAATTTCTAAGATCTTCTCCATCTGAGGAGAGTTTTCCTAGGTCTGAGTCTATCTGAAAAGGGAGCGGCGGGTTTATACCTATCTAGATTGAGCTGAAGTTCGATCTCAGGTTCTTATTCGTCAAAAGGGGGTGACTGTTGTATAGAATTATTAGAAGAATAGAGAGTTTGTTCAGGTTGAGAAGAGGAAGAAGGAGCTTGATTAGGAGGCATTCTGACTTAGTTATTAACATGTTTTCCTGACCTTAACTGTATTCACTTGAACTGGATTTGATGAACTTGATCCAGCATCTTTAGAATTTGTAACTGGTTGACTCGAAAAAAATTTCTTCTTCTTCTTCTTCTCTCTCTCTCTCTCTCTCTCTCTCTCTCTCTCTCTCTCTCACTTGCAGCTCTAGCTAGTTGTCCGAGTTGTGTTTCCACTCTAGCTATGGCTTGAGTGTTGAAATTTAACAATTAGCCTGTTGTTTGCATGAAGGAATTTAGAATGTTGGATGATTGAGTCAACATATTGGTGGTATGTGTAGATGCTTTTATTATGGCTTCTAGATCATTCTCTAAAACACTAAATCATTTTTCATGGTTAGAACTCGGAGGAATAGAATTTACAGATTGATTATGAGGAGGCTAATTTTGGTATGAAAGATTGGGTTGTGGATTATAAAAAATATTATGAACGTTGAACGGACTAGTGTTTTCCCTAGGAACTTGTGGAGCTAAAGAGGGAGTGAATTTTGGATTTTCTGAGAAATTTTCCTGATTCCATGCAAAGTTAGGATAATTTCTCCAATCTAAATTGTAAGTTGGAGAAAATGGATCATTTTTAGGATGCTGGAATGTAACATTCATCTGCTTGAGTTGGTTGTTTCCTAAAAGCGGACATTTCTCTTAAACATGAGCTGGAGATAGGCAATTATGACACCTTAGGGAAGAAACTTGATTCATTTAAGCGGGAGTTATATCTTTGCTTTCTAAGGCTTCTAAACAACACAGGATTACAACCATATTTGCTTCAGATGCTATGTTCAACTCTAAGGACAAATCACTAGATTTGGTGAAGGAAATTGATGAAGTTTCTTTATCATCACAGTATTCCTATTGCATGATTTTCTCAGATAAGTTCTCTAAAAATTCTCAAGCTTCATCAGTATTTTTCTTCATGAAATCCCCTTAACATATAGATTCTAAAGATGTCTTTGAAAAGTAATCCAATCATTCATAGATAATTTGGCCTAGATGCCAGTTTTCTAAACCATGATGAGAACATTGGATAAGAAGATCCTTAAATCTATCGAAATACTTTCATAATGGTTTCCCTAGAATTATTCTATAGGACTGAATGTGATTCCTAGGATTTTACGTTTTATGAATTGGGAAGAATTTTTAGAAAAACAGTAACAAATTCATCCCAAGTGGAGATAGAATTTGTGGGCAAGCTATACAATCATTTCTTAACATTATCCTTTAGAGCAAATAGGATAAATATGTGCTTAATTGCATCCTAAGATAACTCTCTAATTTTTATCATAAGACATGCTTTCTCAAAACCAAATATAAAACTGTAAGCATCTTCTGACTCGTTTCGACATGTTTATGAAGTGAGGTCTAAAATCATAATTAGCACCATTAACATCGGGAAGTCTAATGCAAGATCGGATTAAATTCTTAGTAGGATAATACATATCCTGAAGAACGTGGATTAGGATTAGCTATTTCTTTTGGTTCAAATTCAACACAAACTAAATATTTTGTATTATCCCGAATCCAAACTTTCATACACTAATAAAACTCTTTTGTATTTTTTATTTTTATAAAACCTAAGAAAAAGATGTAAATTTTTTTTGCATAAACTAATGAAACTCTTTTAGTTTTTTTTGTTTTTCCCCTTCTAAAAAAAAATAAAAGAACAGGTGGATTGGGATTAGCCATTTCTTTTGGTTCAAATTCAACACGAACTAAACGTTTGTATTATCCCTAATCCAAACTTGCATACACTAATGAAATTCTTTTTGAATTCTTTTATTTTTATAAAACTTAAGAAAATGATCTAATTTTTTCTTTTTTGAAGTGGAAAAACTAAAATATCGAAAAGATTTTTGAAAAAGAACAAGAAGGAGGAAAGATAAAACCTAACTAAAGAAATCAAAAGATAAATCACTTGAATAATCACTCCTAATTTCTAGGTTAAGCCTAAACTCCACTAGACCAGCTCCTAAATAAAAACTTTTTTAGCGAATAAATACAAGTTTACTTGATCAGTTAGCCAGGTAAGGATAGGACTACAGGGAGATCGGAAACCGTTTAAGACCCTCATTTCTCATAGGACACCTTACTCAACCCTTAGACCTTACCTTAGATACCAATGGAGTCAAATAAACTTGAACTGGTTCACTTAAGAATTTCTTATTTCCTATTGAGCTCGAATACTTAGGGGCCAATGTCTAATGAATTTTAAGGCTTGGGTTTATGTAGGGAGCAATTAGGTGATTTTTGTGTTAAGAAAAGGGTGATGAAATCCCTCACCTTATTTTCATTTGGGTTTTTGCCCTTAAAGATATTTTCAAGTGTGTGCACAAATCAAAATGCTCAAACTGCTTTGGTGATTCCTACTAACTATATGCAAATGCGACCCTAAGAAATGAAAGCAACAAGAAGTGGATGCCAAAAAAATATTTGTTTTAGTTAGGTTCACACAAATAAACAAATATGAGAAAGAGAGCTCTTATTTGAATTATTATATTATTTAATAGTTATTCAAGTGAATGATGGATTTTATTTTGGTCAACAAGAGAATTTTTTAATTACCTAATTATCACTAATTGTGAGAATCCTAACTAGAGGGCAAAATTAAAAATCACAAGAAAGAGAACTCACCTTTGCAAGGGTTGACCCCTCTTAAAGCAAATCTTCTTCTTTAATCTTCAATTTTCTTCTAGCTTAATCCTTCACAATGAAATACACAAATTAAATAATTAAAATAGAAAAATGCCTAAATACAAGCACCTTCCTCTGTAATGGTGTCAAAAACATGATGTGTTCTAAATAAAATGTTGCAAGTGCACAACTCTGTGTGTGCAGCATGCAAGTGTCGATCCCATAAGAAAGGTGTGTTCTAAGAAACAGCCTAAAATGATTTTTGAAATGTGATAGAAAAGAGAGGAGAGGTTGGTTTGGGTGTGATTTGATGTAAAGAAAAAGCTAAAACAAGAAGGAAAATAAAACCAAGAGAAAACATAAATAAAAGACATAAAGAAAATCAAGTTATAGAACTAGGAATAGAGGATTGAATCTAACAGTTAATTTCTGTTTGGATTTAAGAACTACTCTATTTTAATTATCATATTACTAGATTTCTTAAGCATAGATTATCAAGTTATTTAAAACAAGCATAACCTATCAAAATTATATCCAAGCAATATTACCATTCATGAATAGAAATAAATAACTAGATAGTAATTCTAGAATTAAAAAGCATAAACTATCAAACCATTTAAGATAAGTATAGCCTATCAAATTCTTTTTCTACCAATTATTATTCTAATTGATTACCCTAAGCATGATCAATTAAGTACAAAAAGAGCAATTAAAAACCAAATAGAAATTAAACTAGCATCATCTAATCCTAGATATCCTAAGGAAATTAGCTACTCATACTACTCCTAGAAAGCAAGAATAAAAGCAAATAAATCCTAAATTACAAAGCATAAATAAAAAGTAAAAAATTAAATCCTAACTACAAAGCATGAATAAGAAGCAAGAAATTAAATCATAAACATGCAATTCTAAACAAGAAAATAAAAGAGGAAAAATAAAACTTACATTGCAAGGGGTTGGCCCATTGTGAAGCAAATCTTCATCAACAAAAGAGAAAAAGAAGAAAATTAAAAAGAGAAAGTTCTTTTTTATTTAGTGTAAACTGAAGTTTACAATCTTGGAAGGCCTTCTCAAAAAGAGTGACCCTTCTATCTAAAAGGAGTTTACAAAACTTACATATCCCTCACCCTAAGTGTCTACCTATATTTATAGCCTACAGCAACCAACATCAATCCTTAAATCAAACTTATGTTCCAAAAAATTAAAATCAACTATTTATTAGCTTCTGTTACAAACTAATCGATTAGTTTATAACAGTTTTTATTTTGAGTTGACATGTTAACTCGACTCTTCTTGGGTTTTTGGGCTTTGTAAGCTTCCTCTAGGCTTCTTTAGGCTACAAGTAGAGGTATTTTGAGCTTCTTTGAGCTCTTATTTTATAATTTCCTTATTTCTTGCAAATTCATAAAATAAACGATATTAGTAAGTATATTTATTTAATAAATAGATAATGAGGGTATAAAAGTGTAATAAAATGTAGTGATAAAAAATAACCTCAATGACCTTCAAAATTCTATTTAGTAGTTGGTTGCACTCTAGATGACAAACTTGTGAAGTCAAATTGCCAAGATAAGCACTTGGGCCATCCCGCAAGAGGTGAACCTAGCACACTGTGGTGTAACTGCTGGCATTATTGCTCACACAATTGTCCTAGACGCTGGCACAAGTTTGGTCCCATCAGTAGATGCGGTTAACCAAACCAGCCAATCAATGTGCATTCCCATCCACAAGATACTGAGAATCATGAGGAACACTCCAATCGCTCCATCGATCAAGAAGCAGAGCGAAGGTGACCACCGCTTTGATGGTGATGGAGGCTAAACTTATGGAGAACAGAGAATATTGGCACCTCATGCCCATACCCACCAGAATGGAACAAAATACCATATCCGCCAAAGTCCAAGCCGCCCACCTTGCAAAACTTCAATGGGATAGAATCGCCTAGTCAACACATATATCGTGTATCTTCTCTAACCAGGGACATGATTAATGATGACATGATTATGACCAGACTATTGGTTAGGACCTTGAGGGGAGCCACTTTTGATTGGTTTAGGACCCTATCCGGCAGTTCCATTCAGTCATGGGTTGATTTTGAAAGGAAGTTCTTAGCACGATTCTATGAACCAGCAATGGAAACCCACATGGATGTCCTGCTATAAGAAAAGCAAAAGCGTAATGAGAGGGTTCGCAATTTTATTAAGAGATTATGAAGCCTTGCATTGAGATTCCCATTCCTATTACCGATGAACTTCTTAATGCGAACATGCCGTGGGAATTTTCTAACCAAAATTGAAGACTGGATGAGTGCGGTCAAAGCTAATGGATGGGCCGACTTCCTAGAGTAGGCGAAGATTATTGAAAGCCACGAGACACCACAAAGCTAGAGAAACACAGGTGCAATCCCAGCAATGATAGAAAGGATCAGGGAATGGGCAAAATCCCTAATGTTCTAAAGGCAAGGAGACCTTAACAGTTGAAGTGCTCGAGGCACCGGCTATGAAGTAGCAACTGAAGAAGAATACTAATCAGCCTATTCACCAAGCTCGAGAAAAGCATGTCCCTTAGAGGCAATATTCTTTTGGAGATGACCAGGTCATCAAAATATTCCACATGTTCAGATAAGGGAACATGCTTGAACTTCCTAATGTCATACGACATGAAAATGTCGAGCATACTAATGATCCAAATTATTGCCTTTTTTGTCAATTTGTTGGGCATCCTACCCAGGATTGCTATGTCTTCAAGAACCAGATCCAGACGCTAGTCAACGCTAAGGTCATCAAGCTAAACAACAAAGAGAAGAAGGTATCTGCAAATATGATCTCATTCTAGTTTGGAGAAATGCCCAAGTTAAGTGCAAGATGGTGTAGTTCCAATCCCACAGGCCTAAATGAAGGTAAAACCCTCACGGTTTGGAAGCCAGTGGTCTTAGTCACTCATCTTCAAAATAGGAGAGCTTCTGAAGGTCCACCTAGACCTACTCAGAGATGATCAGTGGGTGTTTACCAAAATGGTTTGAGAATCCCGAAAGAGTCAACACAGAACCTCTAACTTCATTTCCATCATCAGCAGAGAAAATGAGGAAGAGGTTGCTACCCTCACTAGCTCCGATCATTAGGAGGAAGCATTGGCACCCCAAGCTGCTCCAACCAGAACAAGGTCCAGGAAGATTTACTTGAAACAATATGGCCCTATCAACAACAATTCACAGCAAGCGGGGACCTCAGGGCAAGCGGTGGCACCTTAAGACAATGCTGAAGGTTCTGGCCTCAAAAAGCTATTCCATTTCAACATCATAGATCAGTTGGCAAACATACCTGCTAGAATCACATTGTACGAGATCCTTCATCTCTCTGGTGAAACTCAGATGGTATTGCACGATGCTCTTGATAACACCGAAGTGTTTCTCACCGAATTCCTTGTGAACCTAGATGAGGAGCAAGAGGAATCAATGTATGCCCACTACCCCCAGACGACGAGGTAAGTGCCAAGCATCACTTTTACTCCAGCTGACATGCTTGTCCCTATGAGCAATCACCATCGGTCATTGTACTACAAAGGGCATGTTAGTTCGACACCAGTTGAGCGTATCTAAATCGACACGGCGCCCGTGCTAAGTATCATGCTATAGAGGGTTCTAGACTTTCTCAATATCCCGACATGCTGGCTATCAGTATCACGCATGGTCCTTTATAGATTCAAGTCAAGTACTAGTAATCCACTGGGAAAGATCCGCTTGAGATGCCAAATTGGGGACCTCAGAAAGGAGGTTACTTGACACATGATTGATGTAGAAACTTCATACGACCTTGCCCTAAGACGATCCTGGATCCATCAAAACCTGGTCATTTCTTTTAACGCACCACCAGTGCATGAAGTACGTTGACAAAAAATGGGGTGGTGCAAACTCTCCCAATAGGGTAGTATCCCTTCAAAGGCATGATGGCTACCTACTGGGCTGACGTAGTCCTCTACTTTGACCACTCTGAGGATAGTAACCCAACTCCTGATGGTTCGGAGAGTGGGAGTGAAGGCTCCAGATTATTATAATAGACATAGAAGAGCTATGTAACACTCCCACTCCTATCCGTGGTAAGTGGACTATCAATAACAATACCAAGCTAGCTTACTCCTTGTCTACCAATAGCAATATGGCAATGACTCAAAGGTAGGTCCATAATATTTCAAATTCTTGAAAGGCGAGCACTCTCTACACATGCCTCTCACTGAGACAGGACAAGACTGGGATGCTGTTGAAGATTGGCACCACACAACCTTTGTAGTTCCCCGAAGACAAAAGGATCAGTCCACCATTGTCTACTAGAAGCACAATCCTAATGCTCCCAGGTCTCAGGAGAAATCTGACTCTGAAGAAGAAGAGGTGCCTCAACTCGCTTAGTACAGTTGCACAACTAGACGAATGATGGAAAACATGTGCTATGATCTAGCGATGGATCAAGGACTAAATTATGGTTAGGGTCGTCGAACACCACCAAAGTCGTTCGTACCAAAAAGGATGCTAGAGGGCTACTATAGCCAAACAAGATATGGGCTAGGGTACCCTGCCGAGCCTCTTGAGCCATAGTTGGTTACAATCTCAAAGTACCAAGTACACTCTCATTCATCTGATACTTTGGTATACGATTCTGATAGCAGTATTGGCAAGGAGTTTAGAAACTTTTCTTTCAACATGACATTTGCCCATCAAATTGAGGAAGATGAAATGATATCCCTCTAGGCTCAACAGCTCAATGGCCAGTAGGAGATGTGCTTCGAATAATGTGAACAGCCCACAGACAATTAGATCGTCCAATTGAACGTAGATAATGAATCAGAAGAAAAGCTCATCTTCATCAGCCCTGGGTTAACCCAAGAAGAGCAACAAGGGTTAGAATCTCTTCTGCATGAGTACAAGGGTGTTGTTGCATGGACCTATCATGATATGCCCGGCCTTGACCCGACAGTCACGGTGCATCGCCTTAATATCAAACTGGCTCTTGACCAGCCAAGCAACCACAAAGATGATTCAAGCTCAAATTGATGGGGTCAATTGAAAGTGAAGTCAACAAACTCATACAATTAGGGTTTGTCAAGGAAATACGACACCTGGACTGGGACTCTAACATCATCCCTGTACTAAAGAAGAATGGGACTATCCAAATCTATGTAGACTGCCGTAACCTAAATGTGGCTTGTCGAGTTCCTCCTACCAATCATGGACATCATGATCGACAACACTTGGGGATTTGAACACATGTCTTTCATGGACGAGTTTTATAAATACAACCAGATCAAAATGCACGAGGACAATATGAATCACATAGCTTTCAGAACTCCTATTGGCATATTCGGGTACATTGTCACGCCCTTCAGAATAAAGAATGTTGGTGCTACATACCAACATGCAATGAGACAAATATTCCGAGAGCATCTCTGCGACATGGTGGAATGTTATGTGGACGACCATGCGCTCATGAGTCGTTGAAAAGAAAACCACTTGCGGGACCTCCGGATAGCGTTCGACATTATGAGCAAACATCGACTCAAGATGAATCTGACTAAATGCTATTTTAGAGTATCCAACGATAAGTTCCTTGTATTCATTATCACATACAAAGGGATTCATGTTGGCCCGAATAAGGTCAAGGCCATTCACAAAATGCCACCTTTGAGGAACCTCAAAGAACTCTGAGGCTTTCAAGGCCGACTTGGGTAAATTTGGAGATTCATATCCAGCCTCTTCGGGTGCTGTCAACCCTTCTCTAACTTCATGAAGAAGGGTATATCCTTTGTTTGGGATGTTGTATGCCAAAAGGCAATGTGACAAATCAAAACGTACCTGAATCAACCTACGATCCTCACTGCCCCCATATCAGGGAGGCCATTCTTGATCAACATAAGGGCACTTGACCATGTGCTAGGCACTACGCTTGTTCAGAAAAGTGATAAAGGTCATGACCAGGTCATTTACTACCTCAGCCGAACAATGATATGTGCCAAACATAGGTACAATCTGGTGGAGAATGATTGCCTCGCATTGGTGTTCTCAATCCGTAAAATGTGACACAATCTTGTGGGTCAAACTATGCACGTGGTGTCCAAAATCAACCCACCACAAATCCTCATGCCCAAGCCAGGAGCGCTCAATTCCAGGCTCACAAAATGGGCCATCTTTATGTCACAATATGACATGATCTACGTTCCACAGAGGGCCATTAAAGGTCAAGCAATAGTGGATTTCCTAGCTGATCATCTAATTCCATAGTTGTCCAAACTCTACGAGGAGATAGCAAATGAGACCTTCGAAGTTTATGCTGCACCAATTGAAAAGCCATGATGAATGTGGTTCAGCGGAGCCTCCAGAACCGACCTAGATGGAACAATCGTGGTAGGGGTAGGGATAGTCCTCGTCTCACCCTAGGATCACGTGATTCTCCTTTTGTTCTCATTGATGGAGCCTTGCTCAAACAATACGGCGGAGTATAACATACTCATAATTGCCCTCCAAGTAGCCAGAGAATTAGAAGTTAAGCATCTCAAAGCTAATGGCAACTCGCTCCTCAATGTGAACCAAGTGAACGGGAAAAATGAGGTCCCTCACAAGGACTTGGTGCCTTACCACTAGACCGCACTCAACCTAATTAGCTCATTCACAAAAATCAAGATAGACTATCAAAACTGACAATGCCATTATCGATGCCCTCCCTAGGCTGGCAGCTACACTATTTATCTCAATCAATATGACTCAATGCATCTGAGTCAAGTGATAACTGTTGGGGTTCACACTGTCATGGCGAACGTGGAGGAGCCTGATTGGAGGTTCTCAATCATCGACTACGTCCTCTACAATATTTCTCCAATGATTCTAAGGTGGCAACTTATGTTTGACATAGAGCGCCCTGATTCTACTACGACACTGTCACCAAGACATTGTACCACCGATCATTTAATGGTATACTCCTCCACTATCTCTCACCTTCAAAAGCTCAGAAAGCTCTAAAGGAAGCCCATGATGGCATGTACGGGGCTCACCAACCCAGTCCTAAGCTCCAAGTTAGGTTATGATGCCTCAACTACTATTGGCCAACCATGATTCAAGTTGTTGTGGCATATGCTAGATGTTGCTACGCATGTCAGTTCCATGGTGACTTCATCCATCAAGCGCCAGATCATCTACATTCAAAAGTTGCCTCGTAGCCATTCAAGACCTTGGGAATGGACATCATCGGTCCGATCACTCCACCCTTAATGAAATGGTATCGGTTTATTCTTACAATAACCCATTATTTTTCTTGATGGGCTAAAGCAATACCACTCATAGAGGTGAAGACTAGCAGTATCGTGAACATTCTCAAACATCATGTTGTCTATCCCTTTGGCATACCCAAATGGATCGTCCATAATAATGATCATCAATTTGCCAGTTATGGATTTGATTGGTTTTGCAACAAGTTTTGAATCCATAACATCACTTCGGCAGCCTACAATCCACCAGCTAATGGGTTAGCTAAAGCATTCAATAAAATAATCATCAAGATTCTCAAGAAGTTCATCTCGGGCAATAAACACAAGTGGAATGAGAAACTGAGCAAATGCCACTGGGCCTATCGCATAATAGGACCCCAATAAGAAACACACCCTTTGCCCTTGTCTATGGGTGCGAAGTGGTTCTTCCTCTCGTTATTCAGATGCCAAGACTGCACACCGTGTTGGCCACCTGAATGACTCTGGAAGACAATGCCAAACTCCAACTCAAGAAACTCGAGGGGTTGGATGAGAAGTGCCTACAAGCTCAGCAACGCATAGAGCTGTACCAAGCGCGTATCTTGAAGGCTTTCAACAAGAAAGTCAAGAAGAGAGTCTTCCAAAAGGAGAACTCATCCTCACAGTCCGTCATCTAATGATCATGGCACACAATTCACCTTGCAAATTTCATAAGAAATGGGAGGGTCCATACATGATGGATACCGTCTATCTTCGAACGGGGCTTGTTGCTTATTCAATCAATACGGGGGTATGTTGATAATGCCTATCAAGAGCAAATACTTCAAGAAATGCTACCCCTAAACTGCCTGTTGCCTCAGTTACAAATAAGGTCATCGAGCTTAAGCCCGCTTCGAGTAACCTGATATCACGATAGCAAAAACGATTATAGAAATCACTTATCGAGCTTAGATCACTCCTACTACTAAGTTAACATTAAACCTCCAGTAGTCAAATTACTCTCTAAGAGAACAGAACAAATTCAATATGTGCGACACGTTAACTATTACCTCTGTTCACCATCTATCAGCAACCTCGGGGTCCCGTGCTGATGCATCTCAGAAAAGCATTCTGACGGCATCAAATGCTACACTTAGATGCCAAAACTTTGACACATGAATGTCATGTTAGAATTAAACCTATGATGGTTTGGCATCAATATCTTAGAGTCTAGCTAAACCAAGTTCATCAAAACTCTCACTCCCAGAATTCTGGATCAACGGATTCTGAGAGGTTGTTCCAAGGAGTACAAAGCAAACATTCCACACCTTATTCATCGCCAAGTTAACATTAAACCTCTAGCGACATAGGTTACAATAGTTCCTTGGGGTTTAGGCTACAGACACGGCAAAATAAACATCATACTCCTCTTCGTACACACCATCAACATACCACTGGGTAGCGCCCTTCCTCGTCATCAAGTTAACATTAAACCTCTAACAACAACCTCAACCACTACCTCTCGGAGAGTCAAATCACAAATGTTCCAAGCTGTGCGGTGTTCCACACTCTCCCGACCAGCACATCTTCAAAAATGCTCCCCTTCCGACAAGTTAACTATAAACCTCTGTCAAAACCTGAGTTCCCTAAGGATCACAAAGTAGCTCATCATCACTGGTGGTCATAACTCAACGAGTTCAAGGAGTTTGAATCAAAATACTCCAACTTTAGCAGGCAGCAAGTTAACACTAAACCTCTTTCTACCAATCATCGACAATCGACACCCTCCCAGATTCTATGTTAATGAATTCTAAGGAAGACCAACTCATGTGGATTCCAAACCAAATGAATCATGTCGGCAACAATCTCCTCAAGCATTACTCGCTAGGTTAACAATACATCTCTAGCGAAATACACATCTCCCAATGGCCTCAATCAACGAATTCAGGGAGAACTTCCTTTCGGTAAGTTAATAATACACCTCTCACCAAAGGATTCCATTCACTTCCTGCCATCCCAACTAATAGATTGTGGGTGGCAACTATCACATCAAAGACGAAGGCTCAGATCAAACCTCCGATGAGTACCAATCAAAAAATTCTAACTTCGACATGTTAACACTAAACCTTTGACCGTGATTTATTGGCAACCAATGCTGTCTCGGGTTCTACATAAATGAACGCCGAGAGACCCCACACAAAGTACAAATCAAAGTGCTCCGACCATAACTCACGCTATTCTTATAATGACAAAGAGTGTTGACAAGATTTCAAAGGTCAAGTTAACATTACGCCTCTGACCAAGGGTCTTATTCACTTAGGGAAGCGGGCTCTTGTCCAAACAAGACTTGCAAGGGTTTACATGAGCCCTAAATGAAGCTCTATCTATTGTGTTAACAATACACCTCCTACGGGTTTGTAGACGCACAAAAAAAATTATGTCTCAACAAGCCATAAGCTTAATTAATTAAAGGGTTTAATACCTTTTGATAAGTTTGAAAGTGAAATCAACTGAGGATACCTACAGCTCATATACAAGTTAGCTTGAAGGTAGGCTCTCTATATTAATCAATTCAAAGAGGTACGCCTTTCCCTTATAGTTGTCAAATTTGATGAGCTCAATAAGCCTTATCAATGAAACTTATTGTGAGGATGATGGTCCCTCACATAAATCAAAACCAATGTGAGGGATAGTACCTCATACAAATCAAAATCAATGAAGGTAGGCCCTCCATATTAATGAATTCAGAGAGGCACGTCTTCCCCTTATAGTTGTCAAATTTGATGAGATCAATAAGCTTTATCAATAAATCCTATTGTGAGGATGATAGTACCTCATATAAATCAAAACCAATATGAGGGATAGCACCTCATATAAATCAAAATCAAGGTGAGGATGACAGCACCTCATGTAAATTTGAGAGTACATACACCCTCTATTAATCCAACAAAAAGACACGTGCTTCACCACTTGATATTAACCAAATTCTCAAACTTGAGAGTGCACGTCAATTTCAATACATTGGTGTTGTCATGTGACCATAAGCCTTGGCAGAAAAACCTAACTCGGGGATACTCACTCCCATACAAATCTAATTTTAGCTTGAAAGTATATGGGCTCCTCATAACACTTATTTTAAGGAAGAAAAACACAAAAGATAAGTGGATAAACATATGAGAAGTGAAAAGCAAAGAAAACGTTTGTTATGATAAACGAACGTAACAATCTTGATAAGGAAGTTTCGATAAGGAAGTTATCATAACTCCCTCACCAATCATTTTTTAACACCTGGTGATTACTTTCCCTTCCCTTCCTATAAATAGAGGCCTCATTTTCCATTCAATGGGATGGAGACAATAACAGCAAAGAACGACAAAAGAGATAGAGAAAAGGTTGAGAGAAATTAGAAAGGAAGAGAGATTTGAAGTGTGAAAGAGCAACGACAAGATCCTCTGCACTTTTAATTTTGAAAGGGAGGAGGGCTCCGGAACATTGTCTGGAGACCCAAGATCCTATTTCTTTTCTCTTAAATTTTATAATACATTAGAAAGATAATAAAATATACATCTCTCTGCATATGAGTTCTTATGTCTATTTAATTCTTTGCTTTCTACTAATCAGGGGTTTCTTTTAATAAGAGTAATTAACATGAAGAAATAAATTTCTGGAAGCATGCACCTCACAACCCTTTTACAAACAAAGTGATACTAATATGTATCTAAGGAGCAAATATTTAGGGATTGCTCTACTCTCCTTGAGATTGGTGATATGGCTTGGTCAAGAAGAGATTAGCCTATCCAAATATTATTTCTCCTCTGATGGATACTAGCACCACTTTGATTTTTTTTACAAAATATACATGTCGGGCATTCCGACACTTACAGGGTTCAAGCCAAGCTACCGCAAAACTCTCCAAATGGGTTAGGTGTTAGTTAAATTTGACTCAATTGTAGTTAAGTTTAATTTACCCCTAATCTATATGCTAAAGCAAGTGCCAAAATAGCTTAATGAGAGTCATCTGCTATGAAGAAACATTTATTGATTGATCCAAAATTTACAAGCAAGAGATAGTTGATATATCAATAGAAAGGCGAAAGAGCAAAAGTGGAACTGAGAAGCCGAACGGTCTCTCCTCCCACTACTTCAGCAAAGTTGCAAGCATTGTCCTTCTCCTTCAGCTCGGCACAATAGAGTTCTTCTACCTTGGCCTCTACTTGCTGCTATAGTTCCTCATCATAAGGGACCGAGATATTCTCCAGTCAAGCCTAGAACTCTTGGATTTGCTTCCCCTAAGCAGCGTGCATATCCCTAGCATACTCGAGCTCTCAATAAAGTCGAGCTAACTAGGCATCAGTGTGGCTAATTATCAAACAGGCAGTCAATAAGACTCTCAAATTCTATATCAAGGCCGAGACAGCTTGGAGAACTCCAGTAGCTATTAGCAGTACTCATATGGATATAAATCAAGGAATGTGTCCAATGGCACTTATGGATTCCTTGATCTATAAGTGAAAACACCCGCTTCGTCACATTAACATTACACCTCTGACGATATAGATCTCCATGACAGGGCCCCTGACAACATCATTCTCTGCTGATGCAATGTCTCTTTAATGACATGATCTCTAACGATGCAACCATTAGATACCAGTGGACTCAAACATTAGAGGACTATGAGTATCAATTGCTCGGCCCTCATGACAAACAGCCCTAAGCATTATTCTGTAGAGTCGCCAAAGTGCTCCAATCATGGTGAAAACCACATTCCAGCAGGGACAAAACTCCTTAAGGCGAGTTCATTCATGCCATGTTAACAACAAATCTCTGGGCATGAACAACCCTCTCGAGATGGGATACGCATCACTAAGGCAATCACTCTGTAGGCTCAGTGTGTTTTGTTAACAATATACCTCCAACAAATACTAAGTCAAGTATTACACAATAGCGGTAAGATCAAGTGCTCATTTGGAGTCGATTCATTTGACTAAGCCCTAGTTAAAAGACAATAGACGATAAACGTTAGCCTCAAGTAGCCGAAGATTAGTCAATCACATGATGTTGTCACTAAAAGGCAGATTTCATTCATGAGCCAGGTGTTTACATCAGCAGGAGCCCAACCCAAATGCTATCAAAAGGGACATAGATCCAGGCATACACAAAAGGCTAACACTTAATCACTCTCGCTATCGTCCCTAGGCAACTCGTGCCCTCTCTGAGAGCTTTCTCTTGGTCCAAAGGAGAGACTTGCCAGGGGAGCTCGAAGCACCCTGGTGGCCTCGAATAGCTGGGCACATTCCACACGAGATATTCACAGGTCATCTTCCAGCTCAGATATTTGATTATCCCGAGTTGCTAAAGCCTACCGAAGCTCATTGCACTCTACCTCAAAATGTCATAGAGTATCGTCTACCCCATCCTCGAGATGGTTGAAGGCAGGTGTAGGCATCAAAAATTGCTGAGGAACTCCAAGTGTGATTTAATCAGAAGAAGATTGAAGAACGATGTCATCAAACTCTAAGGGAATCAACCATGGAGGCAAGAATGGCATATGCAAGACACAAAATGTGTCTCGCCAGTGCCGAGACACCACAATGTGTCTCGCCATTGGCGAGACACCAAGAAGTGTCTCACCAATGGCGAGACACCAAAAAGTGTCTCGCCATTGGCGAGACACCAGAAGTGTCTGAGTTGTTTTCTTGAATGTTTTATTGATATTTGTGGGGCCCACTTGATCTTTTCAACGTGTGGAGACATTCAGCTACATTGGTGGGCGGTTTCACGCTGAAAATACGCCCACTAAACCTATTTTTAGGGCATCAAACGTGCCTAAAAAGATGGGGGAAGCTGTTACAGCAGCGAGAGACACGACCCTCTTTGGGCGAGATAGTAAAACCGCCTCGCCACCAAGGTGATAGCTTTGGTGCGCGACACCTAAAAGTGTCGCGCCCACTACGTGATTTCGGCACTTCACGACTTGTGTTCTCTTCAATGGGGACGCCTCCCAAAGCCTATAAATACCCCCCCTACACCCATCTGAGGGGGGAATCTAACAATTAAGCTTTGCACACGAGATTTTGAGCTAGAGATTTGCGCAGAGAGAGAAGGAGATTTCAGATTTTGAAGCAACAAAGGAGATTTCAAGAACGTCATCCACGTGGAGATTCTTCGAGATTAAGCTTTGCCTTAATTCTTGGGAAGAGTAGATATCTTACCTTGCTAAGATATTTGCTTAAGTTTTTATTTCCTTTGCGAAGCATAAACTCAACCCCGTCAATTCGACGGTCATTGCTCGGTGGTCCACGGATTACACATCCCCGGCACAGGCAAAGAACCCACGCAAGCAGGAGATTGCTACGTGGCGACTTCTGTTCGTGTTTGTAAGAGAGTGAGCTTATTTTCTTTGTAATCGAGAGATTTACACGTGTAATCTTTCACTTATTTTCATTTTCAAAATGTTTTGGAATGGAAACGACGAAGAAACTTATTCTCGCCCGAAACACGATGGCGACCATAGTGGGAGCCAATAGTCTCAACGTTGAGGCTATTGTATCGCAGCCCAGCAACGACCAAGCTGAACTCATGGTCGATGGGTTGGATTATGTCTTCGATCAGGCAAAGTTCGAAGAGTATCTCTCCTCCTTTTCATCGAAGTCCTCCTCGCCTCGCAAGCATCGGAGGGTCTCATCTCCAAGGAGGGAGGTCCGATCTATCGTAGTGTGCAACGAATCTCACCCACTCGCGATGAAGGTTTCCCCTCGCAACAACACCCCGACAAATTGCAAAGCCGGGAGCTCTGCTCATGGTGGCTCCATTCAGAAGAAGGAGTCATCTTACAAGATCTCTGTAACTCTGACGAAGAGGGCTCATCAGAGGCAACGTCAGAAGATGGCTCGTCAATTCACTAAGGCCATGGAGTCGACGGATTGAGTTCATTATCATACGAACTCACGTGATCAGAGGCGCCAGGAAACCACAGTGCCTCAATTTCAATCCGTCAGCACTCCCGCCAAGGAAGAATGGATCCTCGTCAAGAGGACCCATTTGATGAGGAAGGAACGCGACCAAAAGCGTCGTGCACGTGCCGCTCGTGCACGTGCTGTTATACGCAAGGCGCAAGAATTGAAGTCCACCAAGGGATCAACACAAAATCACAAAGTCTGGATCCCGAAATCTGCACACAAGTTGGCCTGTTTCGCTTTGACCGAGACAGTCCAAACCGCTCGCCAGAGCCACAGACAACCAATCGCTCTACCAAAGTGCCTTCGGACAAGATACCTCTAGCTGTCTCGGCCAAGGGAGTTCTCCTCCGCGCCATCCCTCCACCTCTCCTGCTATCCTGTCAACAACCAATCCATCAACTTCGGTGTTTTATTGCCTTGGTCCACAGTCTGGAAGCAAAGACAAGGCACCAGTGAAGGAACGATTGGGTCGACAGACTGGGGGGTCGTGTCCGAACTCAAACTGATGATCAAAAGTGTCTCGAGCAAGATGGGACATCTAAGGCCCTAAGAATTCCTATCGCATCTCGTTTGAGCATCCCGCAGGGGGTCCGCGAGCCTGCCGACAGGAAGAAATTGAGGCGTGTGACTCGCAAAGTCACAAAAGATGACCAGACACTTGTAGTTCATGCAAAGACGACTTCAAATGATGAAGTCCAACGAGTAAAAGTGTCTCCCAGGTCAAATGGTCGACGCTCCCAAAAGAAGACGTGTCCTCCAGTTAAAGGCAACGTTACACTTGGGGGTGGAAGTACAATCCATGACGGATCACACCAACCGCATCATCAGGCTGGGGGTGACAACACACGAAAATGGACAATTGATGAGATAGATTGTTCTTGCTCGTGTGCACAGCTAATCAAGACACTATTATCAGGATGTGCTTGCTCTGAGTCGAAGGCTCGTCCACAAAGAGCTTCGGTATTCGAGAGGCTTTCGCTACCGGTAACGGAAGAATCGAAGCTAAGGCCAAGACACTTCCGAAGAAGAAGATGTTCTATTCAAAGGGACGAATTCCCCGAAGTTACCATCAACATGGTAGACAAGGAAAAAGGAGAGGCAGCGACGGATACAGATCCTGACTTCACTCCTGGGGGAAAAGTTGGTACCCGAATTTCCCAAAGGATGTCTCGGCTACAACTGTGGGCTATAAAACACAGAAACTATAGAAGGATGCATGAAGGAGATTCATCTGAAGATGAGACCTCCGACGCTTGCTCAGCGGTGGCGTCCGATGACACAATGTCGAGCGTGGGTCAAGCTAGAGAGGCTTATACCATTACCCCGGAGACACTGGCTCAAATGTTACAGGAAGCCTTAGCCAAACAAAGAGAAGAGCTTAAGGCCGAAATGAAAACAGAGATGGAGTTATCCATGCAACAGATGAGGGAATTGCAAAGTCAGAAAACTGCACTACCCGAGTCCAGTCAACAAGACGGATCCAGTCATCGTGTTGCCCATGACCTAGAAGACAACGATACAGAAGTGGATGAACACATCATTGCCGACCCACCTCCGAAGAAAATTACATCAGGCGCTCAAAGTGGAGATGGCCCAACCCATTCTACTGGGAGTGATTTGGTTAATCATCCGAAGCAAGGTGAGGGTGATGGCGGGAAGATGAAAGAGCTTGAAGGCAAGATCAATGCTCTAATATTCGCTCAAGAAGTCAAGAAGACCGGCATTCCATGTCCATACCCAAGAGAGAGGGACTCAATTTCATACCCACCAAAGTTCAACTTGATTAACTTCACATCATTTGATGGAAGAGGTTCACCCATGCAACATTTGATCTACTTCAAATCTCATCTGGGCGTGATCTCGGGAAATGAGCCTCTGATGGTTTGGTCATTCGTAGGAACCCTTCGCGGGGCTACCTTCGATTGGTATCGAAGACTCAAGCCAGGTAGCATCAACTGCTGGAATGACATGGAAAGCTTGTTCCTCAGCAACTTCTTCGACGACGACACCGAAGTCTCGATTGGAACCCTTCTGGATGAAAAGCAAAGAAGTGGAGAGTTAATTGACTATTTCGTCAAACGCTTCCGCAATAAGGCCATAAATTGCAAAGATCCAATCACCGAGGAGTTCATATTGCAGACGTGCCACAATAATCTCTCCATTGATCTGTTAGAAGTCATGGGGGTTGTCCCACCAACTACATGGAAAGATCTGAAAATACGAGGAGAACAAGCCGACTGTTTCCTCAGAAGGAAGAAAACTGAAAGAGGAAAAACGACGGCTGACCCCTCGGAAGTAAATTTTACCTCTCGCAATAAAGGAAAGGCACAAGTGGCTGTTGTTGACGTAAGTCAAACATCGCAACTACGACCGCGCCAACAACCTCGAGAGCAACAAAAAGCTTTTAAATCAAAATTCCACGGGACATACTCTTTCAGGGACGAAGAAGTTCCGATCATTTTCAAGCACCTCCTTGACAGCAACAAAATCAAGTTGCCACCCATTACAAATTAGGAGGAGGCTGACAAGACTTCGGACCCTAAATACTATGCGTACCACAGGAGGGTCCATCATCCTACTGAAAGTTATTTTGTCCTTAAAGACAGTATCCAGGCTCTAATTGACGCCGGGATCATAATGTCAAAATGACGAACTTGGTAAAGCTCTTCGGGTCTATCGTACTACAGCCCGGACACTTACAAGAGCAACCCCATGGGTACGAGGTAGATCCCGCTTGCTCACCAAAAGTGGTAGCAAGACGACGATGTCGATTAATAGGAAGTTTCTGGAGAGATACTGTCCTTAGTATATTCAGGATAACCTATAACCAGAGTTCCCACTGTGAAGCGAAAGATAAGAAAATGTCTTCTTTCCTTCACCTTCTGCCAACTCTTCCAAAATTCCCTGCCAATCCTATTCAACAAGATTGTAGGTCCACAAAAAGTTATCTCTGATAACTCCACCAGAATCTCCCACCAATCCTCTTCAATAGGATGGCAGGACCACAAGGAAAAAAACTATCATGTTAACTATTACCTCTGATAGTTAATTCTTTCCCTCCCACTTAGTTTAATAAGCTAAAACTCCCATTGTGAGGTGAAATATGTTCTTTCCTTCAATATTTTTTAGAAATCAAATCTTCTCCCACTGGGTCCAGTACGACCAAAGCTTTGAACAGTTAGGGTCATTATTCATTTTTTAGTACGACCAAATCTTTGAACAGTTAGGGTCATTTTAAATTTTTACTCCCACTTGGTCAAAACTTTGAATAGTTAGGGTCAAACCATGTAAATTGGGTAATCAGACCTTCATGCAGTTAGGGTTATCTAAATTCCACCTTTTACTCACATGAGTTAAAAGGTATCTTCAGAGTCAATGCCATGTGGCATGACTCAAATTTGATTCCTAGAGTGGAGATCCCACTCTGAGTTTCCTTCGAGATTCTTCAATGCGCGTGCATTAAGAATCTTTCAACTCTAAGTTCACATGAACGACGAGTTTTCAGTTGAAGCGGGAAAATACCTTCTTCCTCTTTAACACAACGGGTCCATCTTTGTCCCAAGAGAAGACACAACTTCAAAAGCGTACACTTGTAGCCAGTCTCATTACTGACCTAATGATCTGTTAAATCTACGCCTATTTATATGTAGTAGGTGTTATTCCTGTCCTTAAATCAGGAATAAGTCAGCGTCTAACACACGCCGCCGAGTAGTCAATTCCCGTGATAATTGACCAAGTCTACGTATTCAGCATCGTAGCAAATAAAGTCTATGTATTCAATACATAGCCAGTCTCATTACTGACTTAATGATCTGTTAAATCTACACTTATTTATGCGTGGTAGGTGTTATTCGTCCTTAAATTAGGAATAAGTCGTCTAACACACACCGTAGGGTAGTCAATTCCGTGATAATTGACCAAGTTTACATTATTGACATCGTAGCAAACAAAGTCTATGTATTCAATACATAGCCGGTCTCATTCTTGACTTAATGATCATTAAATCTATGCCTATTTATGCGTAGTAGGTGTTATTCTGTCCTTAAATCGGGAATAGGTTAGCGCCTAACACACGCCACGTAGTCAATTCCGTGATAATTGACCAAGTCTACGTATTGACATCGTAGCAAATAAAGTCTATGTATTCAATACATAGCGGTCTCATTCTTGACTTAATGATGCATTAAATCTACACTTATTTATGCGTGGTAAGTTATTCTGTCCTTAAATTAGGAATAAGTCGTCTAACACACACACGTAGTCAATTCCGTGATAATTGACCAAGTCTACGTATTGACATCGTAGCAAACAAAGTCTATGTATTCAATACATAGCCGGTCTCATCTTGACTTAATGATGCATTAAATCTACACTTATTTATGCGTAGTAGGTGTTATTCTGTCCTTAAATTAGGAATAAGTCGTCTAACACACACACGTAGTCAATTCCGTGATAATTGACCAAGTTTACGATTCAAAGATCGTGAGCAAACAAAGTCTATGTATTCAATACATAGCCGGTCTCATTCTTGACTTAATGATGCATTAAATCTCGCCTATTTATGCGTAGTAGGTGTTATTCTTGTCCTTAAATCGAGGAATAAATTAGCGCCTAACACACGCCACGTAGTCAATTCCGTGATAATTGACCAAGTTTACATTATTGACATCGTAGCAAATAAAGTCTATGTATTCAATACATAGCGGTCTCATCTTGACTTAATGATGCATTAAATCTACACTTATTTATGCGTAGTAGGTGTTATTCTGTCCTTAAATTAGGAATAAGTCGTCTAACACACGCCACGTAGTCAATTCCGTGATAATTGACCAAGTCTACGTATTGACATCGTAGCAAACAAAGTCTATGTATTCAATACATAGCCGGTCTCATTCTTGACTTAATGATGCATTAAATCTCGCCTATTTATGCGTAGTAGGTGTTATTCGTCCTTAAATCGAGGAATAAATTAGCGTCTAACACCGCCGGGTAGTCAATTCCGTGATAATTGACCAAGTTTACATTATTGACATCGTAGCAAACAAAGTCTATATAATCAATACATAGCCGGTCTCATTCTTGACCTAATGATGCATTAAATCTAGCCTATTTATATGTAGTAGGTGTTATTCCCGCCCTAAATCAGAATAAATTAGCGCCTAACACACGCCACGTAGTCAATTCCGTGATAATTGACCAAGTCTACGATTCAAAGATCGTAGCAAATAAAGTCTATGTATTCAATACATAGCCGGTCTCATCTTGACTTAATGATCCGTTAAATCTACACTTATTTATGCGTAGTAGGTGTTATTCCCGTCCTTAAATCGAGGAATAAATTAGCGCCTAACACACGCCACGTAGTCAATTCCGTGATAATTGACCAAGTTTACGATTCAAAGATCGTAGCAAACAAAGTCTATGTATTCAATACATAGCCGGTCTCATCTTGACTTAATGATGCATTAAATCTACACTTATTTATGCGTAGTAGGTGTTATTCACGTCCTTAAATCGAGGAATAAATTAGCGCCTAACACACGCCACGTAGTCAATTCCGTGATAATTGACCAAGTCTACGATTCAAAGATCGTAGCAAACAAAGTCTATATAATCAATACATAGCCGGTCTCATCTTGACTTAATGATGCATTAAATCTACACTTATTTATGCGTAGTAGGTGTTATTCACGTCCTTAAATCGGGAATAGGTTAGCGCCTAACACACGCCACGTAGTCAATTCCCGTGATAATTGACCAAGCCTACGTATTCAATATCGTAGCACAAAGTCTAAGAGAGTTCATTCTTTTAGCACAACGTAACATGTAGAACGGACTTAGACAAACTACATGCTAGCCCATCTCAAATGATAGTCGGTAAAGGCTCATCAAATCCGTTGATGGCTGAGGGTTTGCCAAAAATCCTATATCTATCATACAAGCAATAACTTGCGACAGTGGGTTCGCTCCTCCAGCCGGGGTTGAGCACTTTCTCCCACCATGATTTAATGCACTTTGTAGCTCATTACCAGTGCAAATGTACCATTACATCACCTCCAGAAGCTCAAGCATGCTCAGAAAGATTCTCATTCCGAAATTGCCCTTGGAAGTTCAACTGTGACTCAATCGCAAGCCTCCGGACGAAGATAATCAGTTTAACGTCAACTCTCATCAATATCAATCAATTTCAAAATACAACAACTCCAGCTCTTGATTTCAAAAGATGGTCAGTGACGTCGCGTAGCAAGAAATTAAGAAGCAATTCATGAGTCCATTCAATAAAGTCCAACGTTGGGCAGAAGCAGGACTTATCTTATCCAAAGTATTCCAGACTTCTCGATAAAATACAGCGGAATCTGAAAACTTTAGAGGGGGTATCTGTAGGCATCAAAAATTGCTGAGGAACTCCAAGTGTGATTTAATCAGAAGAAGATTGAAGAACGACATCATCAAACTCGAAGGGAATCAACCATGGAGGCAAGAATGGCATATGCAAGACACAAAATGTGTCATGCCAGTGCCGAGACACCACAATGTGTCTCGCCACTGGCGAGACACCAAGAAGTGTCTCGCAATTACCGAGACACCAAAAAGTGTCTCGCCATTGCCGAGACACCAGAAGTGTCTGAGTTATTTTCTCGGATGTTTTATTGATATTTATGGGGCCCACTTGACCTTATCAACGTGTGGAGAAGTTCAGCTACATTGGTGGGCAGTTTCACACTGAAAATACGCCCACTAAACGTATTTTTAGGGCATCAAACGTGCCTAAAAAGATGGGGAAAGCCGTTCTGGCGGCGAGAACCACGACCCTCTCTGGCGAGACAAGAAAACCGCCTCGCCAAAGGCGACGCTTTGCGCGCTGACACCTAAAAGTGTCGCTCCCACTACGTGATTTCGACACTTCACGACTTGTGTTCTCTTCAATGGGGACGCCTCCCAAAGGCTATAAATACCCCCCTACACCCATCTGAGGGGGGGATCTGACAATCAAGCTTTGCACATGAGATTTTGAGCTAGAGATTTGTGCAGAGAGAGAAGGAGATTTTAAATTTCGAAGCAACAAAGGAGATTTCAAGAACGTCATCCACGTGGAGATTCCTCGAGATTAAGCTTTGCCTTAATTCTTGGGAAGAGTAGATATCTTACCTTGCTAAGATATTTGTTTAAGTTCTTGTTTCCTTTACGAAGTATAAACTCAACCCTGTCAATTCGACGGTCGTTGCTTGGTGGTCCACGGATTATGCATCCCCGGCACAGGCAAAGAGCCCACGCAAGCAGGAGATTGCTACGTAGCGACTTCTGTTCATGTTTGTAAGAGAGTGAGCTTATTTTCTTTGTAATCGAGAGATTAACACGTGTAATCTTTCACTTATTTTCATTTTCGAAACGTTTTGGAATGGAAACGATGAAGAAACTTATTCTCGCCCAAAACAGCATGTTGTAGGAGAAGCTTGATGTCCCTAATGGTGGACAATTTGTCACGAAGTTGCCTATTTTTATCCTCAAGCCTCATCACTCGGTGAGTAGACCCGATCTCTTGTGGGGGCATGTGGAGAGACGTAGGGAGAGTCTAGCAGAAATCAACCACTCTCCTATGGATCTGGCTGATCTCAAAAAGACCTACGGATATCTAGCTAATAAGGTCACTCCCATTAGTCGGAGGAACGGAGCATGAATTGCTGACTCCCACAGGCAGTCACATAAGATCGCCATCCTCAGTAATCTCGAAGCTACCCATTTCTACATTTCGGTCGACAAAAGGGCCAGGTACAACAAAAAGCAGAAGAGGGTCAGTCATCAAGTCAATTGACTCCCAAAATTCAACAAACAATATGACTAACTATCATTTATGTGGAGCGGAGTTTATACGAGGCTAACGCCACGTGAATCGTAAAAGTTGAATTGAGAAAACTCACCTAAAGGGGGTGGGGGGTTCATTAGCCCCGTATAAAGGGGTAATCCCGTGTAAAGGTAGGGCAGTAGTCGAAGGGTTCTCGTCCTCAAATTGTGACTTCGACGGAAGGGGATCCCTCTCGTCATCACAGCGGGCGATCTCGCTCCCCTCATAGGTGTCCATCGTTGGTGGAATGGAGATGCCAAGCCCTTAATTCCACCGGTGACTTATTGGGGTGATTTTAGGTTTAGAGATGCTTACACGAAGCTAGGGGTTGAAGATGAACAGTTGTCCCCACTCACTTTCATAGCTTACACGAGACGTCAGATGGATGCCACGTGGCAAGATCACAGCCGCTCAACCCCGCGTAATGTTAAGGCTACATAAAGCCTCCTAAGAGCGCGTAAAGGCCTATTTTCACTATGAAACTTAGTTTTATCACCTTGATTTCATTTAGTTTTTTCACCTTGATTTCATCGTTCCAACTGCTGTGGGTTTTCTACCAAGCATCCGTATAGATCAATTATGGATAAATCAACAATCTTCATCATGATGAGACGAATTTCTCGACCAAGTCCCCTCAAGAAATGATCATCATATTTTATTACACTTTTATACCCTCATTATCTATTTTATTTGAATAAATATATGCTAATAAAGTGTTTTTATCTTAATTTGTAGGTAATAGAGAATCACTGAATAAGAGCCCAAAAGAACTCAAACTACCTCATTTTTTAATCTTTTATTGAAGCCCAAGATCAAGACAAGCATCCCATAGAAGCCTAAGAAATAATGATCCAATATGAATAGAAATCAATACAAAATCATATTTAGGATGATCAATCTCAAAGAAACGGCATTATCTCCTAATCCGAAAAGCCAAATCTAATATATTATATATGAAAATCGCTTATTTCGACGAGACAGAGCTATCTAAAGTGATAAACTTAAGAGATTCTAATCAATTAATCAATCGATTGGCTAATCGATTGGCTAACCGATTGGTTTGTAACAGGATCAGTTAATGGCTGAGATTTATTTCTTAGAGCCCAAGGCTAATCCAATAGCTCTTGTTAATTGCAGTAGGCTATAAATAGGGGTAGAGAATGAGGGGTTTGAGAGTGAAAAATTTTGTAAACTCCTTTTTGGAGAGGAGGACCTTTAATTAGGTCTTCCAATTTGTAAACTTTTTAAGTTTGCATAAATAAATTTTTTCCACCATTTAAATTTTCTTTTCTTCTTCTTTATTGATAAAGATGAAGATGAAGATTTTCTTTCAAGTGGCCCACCCCTTGCAATATAAGGTTTTAGTTTTCTTTTTATTTTCTTATTTTAGAAATTCATATTTTAGGATTTTATTTTCTTTTTATTTTTATATTGGTAAATTAGATTTATTTCATGTCTTGTAGTATAGATTTACTTTGATGCTCTTTTATTATTTTGTTGCTTATTTTTATGCTTTGTAGAATTTATTTTCTTGCATTTTTTTGTAGTGTAGATTTACTTTTATGCTCTTTTATTTTTGTTAGTTAGATTTTCTTTATGCTTATAATTTAGATCTTTATTCCCTTATCCTTGTTCTTATTTTTATAGTTAGTTTTTTTTATAATTTAGATCTTTTCTTTATGCTTTACAGTCTAGATTTTATTTCCTTAATTTTATTTTGTAAAATGAGTAACTTAATCTTGTAGGAATTTTAAAATTGTATGAAACTAGTTTGATTTCTTTTATGATTTGTGGATTGCATTCTTATGCTTAAAATGATCATGTTTAGGATAATCAACTAGAGAACTAATTGGCAGAAGAAGAATTTGATAATCTATGCTTATCTTGAGTGGTTTGATAGGTTATGCTTATAAATTCTAGAATTATTATCTAGTTGTTGTTCTTTTCATGATTGAGAATTTTGCTTGAATGATTATTTGATATGTTATGCTTTCTTTAAGTGGTTTGATAGTATATGCTTAGTAAATATAAAGCAAAATATGATAAAAGAGAGTAGTTCATAAATCATAAATGAAATTAGCCGATAGATTCAATTCAGTTTCTATCTTCTCTACTTGATTTCCTCCATCTTTTACTTGTTGTGATTTTCCTCTTTTTGATTATTTTTTCTCTTCTTGATTTTGTCTTTTCTATTTTTTTATTTCTCCTCCTTGTTTATTCTTTGGTTTCTTTTATTTGTTCATTCTCTATCTTTCCTGTTGTTCTAGTTTTCTTTTATTTATAAATAATCACACACTCTCTATATCTCTACAATTATGCTCCTCTTTATCCACACACATTTCTAGGATCCAATTTAGAATTTTTTTCTACACACCTTCCTTGTAGGATCGACATTGTAACTATACTATAACTTGATAGTTGTCCTCTTATAACTTGAGTGCATGTTTATTATGCCCCTGTCAAGAAGTTTAATAGTATATTTCTCCTAAGGTGATTAGTGACCAAGTTCTACAGTACACTTTAAGTGGCAAATTCAATTACCAATGTTGTACTTGAGACTCTTTACCAACATTGTCAAAATGATATTTTCCCTAATCAACAGTCAGATACAAGCGGCCTTTGCTTTGAGGACATTCCTTGGTAGAACAACCTCGAACATTCCTTGGTAGAACAACCTCCCACTCCACTCATATAGAAGGAAGCTTTCATTCAAAATCATCATCATCACTGGTGAAACCAAAGCCTCGTCAACTCACTACTGAGCCTATAGATGAACATCTTAGCCAACCGGATGCCTACATCAGGCACCTGTCTGACTTCAATAGTACACTCTAGGCAATAACCCCTGAACCTTGTTGGTGCGTTCCTACACATTTTCCAATGTCTTCAAATGACTTCATCAATAGGCAATCCCCGTGATCTCAATATTGTGGCAGGTTAACATTACACATCTGCCATCAACGATCACCTGCCATGTGTAACATTACATTTAGGGCAATGACGTCTCAACTCCAATTATGTGGGCCAAACCTGCTAATATGGTGTCCCGGTGAGTTTAACAGTACACTGTCAATAGAATTACGCTTTACCACGTTAACATCAAACCTCTACTGAAGGGGATCAGCTGCTACGTTTAATATTAAACCTATGACAACGATCTTGTTGTCTTGCTACCAAAAGCTAAGACGACTCCTAGTAAAGTTTAACAGTAAACCTTTCCTAGATAGATCCTAGAAGGTTCAAAACCACACCTCTACTAAGAACGACTATCGGCTAAGTTCAACTATACACCTATGGTCGCAGCCCCCTCGTCTGATCAGATAGCACTCTACTTTGGATCCTCAGACGATTTATCGGCGGGTTCAACAGTACACCTAGGTTCAATAGCACACCTCTCCTAGTATATATAAATCTCAGTGGATTCAATAGTACAACCTAGTTTAACATTACACCTCTACTGAGATGATTGTCAGTTAAGTTCAACACTACACCTATGGCAGCGGCCTCTCAGAAAGGTTCATTAGTAAACCTCTTCCGGAATGTCCCAGTGGGTTTAATAATACACCTGTGTTCAACAAGACACCTCTTCTTAAATCATCTCCAAGATGTTCAACAAGACACCTCTTCTTAAATCATCTCCAAGATGTTCAACAAGACACCTCTTCTTAAATCATCTCCAAGATGTTCAACAAGACACCTCTTCTTAAATCATCTCCAAGATGTTCAACAAGACACCTCTTCTTAAATCATCTCCAGTATGTTCAACAGTACACCTCTACTAGGATGTATCAGCTGTCATGTTCAACATCACCCCTCTGAATGGCATTCATGCGATTGGCGCGTTCTGACACACTCATCGATTGCGTTCATCCACCAGGTTCCAGAAGGTGTCTCTAAATGGTTCGACATTTCACTGAGGATTCCCCAAATTATCCTGAAACCAGATCTATAAATGAGCATGGATTTGGAAATGTTTGGGGGGGGTCTTGAAGACGGGTAAAAATGACAAACTATCGACCAAGCACCCTATAACACCACAAGGAGGCCCGTGAAGGTAATAACGGTCATTCAAAAGTGATCAAAAGAGTTCAACATGATAAAATGGACCCAAAAGGAGCCAAGGGAACAAAATCATAAGGCTCCAGACATTAGCTAAGTGAGAATCAGATCAAAACTCACCCAAAAATAGACTAAGGCACGTTTACGCGTGGCTAAGAATACACGGCACTACTAAAAGTGACCAATGAGTACATGGCACTACTCACCTAATAAACAACAAAATCTACAAGAGTTGTTAGGAAAGGACGCCGCATCGCTATCCATTAGACGTCCGTACACTGAAAAGCTGCCAGAGTAGCTCACGTAATCTTAGCAATACGTAAATCCCCTAATACCATGTAAATAGGGGCTTCTCTATAAATAGAGGCCCTTAGCCCACATCCAAAGGGCTCCGAGGCTCTAAACTTTTACCAAAGTCTTCTATCTCCCATCTAAGCCTTCTTGCCTGAGTTTTGAGCTCTCCTCTACTCTAGTAGGGTTGCCCCTCTTCTAGAGAGCTTCTTGGGTTCTCTTTGGTCACTTGAGTGACATACTCCCTCTTCATTAGAGTTCTCTCATCGGCCTACTATCTATCCGTCGAGGTTTGCTCACTAGGGTTCCTATTACCTAAGAGCTACTACTACTCCCTAAGGAGTTTCATCCTCTCATAGGATTCTACAGTATTCCTGAGAGCGATTACTCACTTAGCTAGAGTTATCTTCTTCCAACAAAAAAGCAACTTTCGGTCTTCCTCACTTGAGATCGAGCTACTCTTCCTTCAAGGCACAAGCTTCACCAAGGGGAGATGTCAACACCTTCCATCTTGTTAAATAGACCATGGTGATCTCGATCTACCTCTATCGACACACGGTCAAGAACCCACCTAAACAAAAATAAGAAGTAAGTGGATCAGATCCCTTCTCTGCTTGTTGAAAGCCCAAGTCGCAAGGATGTCCCAATCGCCTGATTTGCGCAGAAAACATATATGTCTTTTGGTGAAGTTTGGTCCAGTTGCATATGCTATTTAGCTTAGTCACGTGCTCGGGAGGTGGTACTTCATCCCGGGACGTGACAATAACTAACTAGAAAAAAAGTCATATATCTTATTAATAAGAATAAAATGAGAAATAACTAGCAAAGTTCTAAAAATAATTTTTTTAAGATAAATTGAGATATAATTACTGGTTAAAAGTTTTAGTAGCAATTTAGATCAAAATCTTTTAGTTTAGTCAAAGAGAAAGCCAAGGTTCAAACTAAAGATGATATAAGAGGAGATAGGATGTACAAGTTTATGTTCTTTTTCTTTAAAATCATGTGGCCAAAATTTTTTTGTGAAAGGGAGATCCAGCCCTATTTGAATTTTAATATGTTAATGTTCCTTGATTTGGTTCTTATTATGATTTAATTGAGGTGATGTTATAGACACATGAAAATTGAGTGCTTCTAGGAGGACCTAAATACAAGACATAATTAAGGGATATGTGACATGTCAATGAGAGGTGGCTATTATAATGCCTACATATCAATTAACAACAGGATTTGCTGATGTCAATTAATAGAAAGCAAAGACACTTTTGACAAAAAATCACTTTTATCTATCTTTATCTTTCCTCATAGGAATTCCACATTCGAATCTCACTGCCTCATCCTTTGCTTTGTTAGAGCAACTCTAATGGGGAGGCTACATTTTGCAGCCTCCCCAAAGAATACTCAAGTGCAGCCTCCCCAAAGAATATACTTGAGTATATTCCTTTTTAGAGGGGGTGTACTCCACCACTCCCTCTATATGAAACTCTATTTGTAATATATACAATATTAAATAATTAGTTACATAATACTTTAAATAATTTTGAAAATATAAAATGGTAAAAAATATATGAAATAATTTAATCTATAAAATATATTATAAATTAATATGAAAATTATAATATATAATATAATCATATATTTAAATAAAATTAATTATCTTTAATGAATTGATAATTAGAAATAGATAAGAGCCTTTAAATTTTAAAACCAAAATGATTTGCATAATATTTGGAAAAATCTTTTAAAACCGAAAAATCTTCATAACTACTCAAGTCCGAAAATAAAGCATAGTAGTTGGAACAATCTTCATAACTACTCTAAAGTCCAATTCTCACTCCATAATGAGTTACGGTTTACCAAAAGTGATGAAATTTTATATATTAAATTCAGCGATATTACATAGAAAAACAAAGTACATGAAAAAAAAATTAAAATTCGGGGAGGTCATTTCCTCCATATCCACCGCTTCTGTAGTCAGGTATTCCATATTGACTTCCTGCATAACTAAATTTAGGATTAGGAATAGCAGATGAAGAACCTCCGGTCGTGTTTCTATTTAAAATCTCTTATTTTCTAATTCTAAAATACTCGCGTTCCGAAGGATCAGTAATAGTATCAAGATTAATTAACATAATTTTACTTTCCTGTCGTTCCCTTTGCAGTTCTAATTTGTTCTTTTCATTTTCGGCCCTTAACATCATAATCTGGTGCATTGCTTGCCTATCATTTTTTCGTTGTCCATGATTTTTTTTTTAAATATCAATAATTTCTTGATTACTTTTATTAAGAGATTCCAAGTCGAGGTTCTTTTCAATTGCCTGTCGCCTCCTCATCTTCTCTTTCTTCCTTCCTGTCGGTCGACTTGTTGACATATCGTCGTCATTATGAGTATATTCCTCATTATCGGCATTTAAGTCGACGACAGGAGGACTTGAATCTGATCCCTGAGATGAGCGGGACTTTGAAGTTTTGGAAGTTGAAGGCGATCTGATACTTATATTTGCCCATTTCTCTGCATCTTTTAAAATTGACCAGACATGATCAAATAGAAATCCCTTTCTCTCTTCTGGGTCTTCTGCAAATATTATCCTAGCACGTTTAATCTACCACAAGAGAGGAAAAAATAAGTATTAATAACATGATCGATGATAATCAAGATTTTTGTTATTCAAATACTTACAATGTCAAGTTCAAAAGCACTGCTTGAATTTAGGCGCTCGACTTGTCGAATGCATCCTCAAAATTTACTGATGGCCATGATAATTAATTGCATTCGGCATGAGAGAGACTTCGGAGCCCTTTGACTAGTACAAATATTGGAAATTCTTTCATGAAATAAAGCAGAAATTCGTTCCCACATCTTATCCTTCTTTTGATTAGAACCCATGACTGGGTCTTGAGAAATTTCGAGCCACGTGGCGCATAAAATTTGGTCTTCTTCTTGTAAAAAAGATTTTCCTCTACTGGATGCCATAATCTAAGGAGATAAAGTTGTTAAGGATAATATCTTATGATGGAGGGATGCAAAGAGTTATGACTATAGAATAAGAAGAGTTGTGGTGGAGATATGAAAATTGTTCAAGTATTATATAGGGATCAGATGTGGGGAGTCTCAAATACGAAAGGAATCCAATGGGGGGAGTCTCCAACGCCAGGAAAATCCAATGTGGGGAGTCTCCAACACGAAAGGAATCCAATGCGAGGGAGTCTCCAATATTGGGAGAATCCAATGTGAAGAGTCTCCAACACCAGGAGAATTCAATGTGGGGAGTCTCCAACACGAAAGGAATCTAATGCAGGGGAGTCTCCAACATTGGGAGAATCCAATGTGGGGAGTCTTCAACACTAGGAAAATCCAATGTTGGGAGTCTCCAACATGAAAGGAATCCAATGTGGGAAGTCTCCAATGCATGAGAGAATCCAATGCTAAAAAGAATCCTATGGGGTGGGGGAGTAATATTATATAATGATATTACATCCTTCACTAAACAACTCACAACTTATATTTTTATTTCTATAAATAACTTCTTCAACAATGAACTATGGAGCCGGACCGTTACATCTACCTTCTTCTTCTTCCTCTTCTTCTTCTGACGACGAAACATTCAGTCAGTACATTAAAGATTGGGAGGAAGATATGACACGATGGGAGAAGGAAGATGAAATCGTAGCTCATGTGTATGCCTCTAATAATGAAATAATGAGTTATCTCTCTCAAGAGGCAGAGCGGCCAAAGCGTATTGGCTCAGTTCCTGGTCATTTGGTGATCAATCGCGGAAGGGAAGAAGGTAATTCTCGACTCTATCATGACTATTTTTCTAATAACCCTAATATGGTGCAAATCTATTCCGTAGAAGGTTCCGGATGCATAGGAGTTTATTCCTTCGTATAGTCGAGGCGGTACGTGAGCATGACAACTTCTTCAAATAGAAGATGGATGGTGTCGGCAAACTTGGGCTATCAACTTTACAAAAAATTATAGCGCCAAATCGCATGTTGGCGTATGGAACATCAGTAGATAGTACTGATGAATATGTTAGGATCGGTGAGTCAACTGCAATTGTATGTTTAAAGAGATTTTGCAGAGCAATTATAGAAGTATATGGAGATGAATATCTGAGGACCCCCAATGTCGACGATGTTGCAAGGTTATTGCAAAAGGGCGAAGAAAGAGGTTTCCCAGGAATGTTGGGAAGTCTAGACTGTATGCATTGGCAATGGAAAAATTGTCCAACAACATAGGCAGGACAATACTCGGGCCGTCATGGAGGTCCAACCATTATTCTTGAGGCAGTAGCATCATATGATCTATAGATATGGCACGCATACTTTGGCTTACCAGGATCCAATAACGACATTAATGTATTGCAGTCGTCTAATTTGTTTGACAATCTATCACAAGGTATTGCTCCTCCTGCTCATTACACAATTCAAGGAAAAAATTATGATGTCGGTTATTATTTGGCCGATTGCATATATTCGAAATGGCCAACACTTGTTCAAACCATTTCCGATTCCAATGATAAAAAGAAATAATATTTTGCAATGATACAAGAAGCATGTCGAAAAGATGTAGAGCGGGCATTCGGTGTTCTCCAATCACGATTTGCTATCATCAAGGGGCCAGCTCGTTTTTGGGATAAACGAACTCTGCATGATATCATGACGGCTTGTATTATAATGCACAATATGATTGTCGAAGATGAACGCGATGAGCAAGAAGATGTTATCATTTCAACTCCACATTCAATTCCGAATGCTGAAAACATGGAGATAACGGAAACCGAACGATTCCAACAGTTCCTTGCTCGACATAAGAGGTTGAAAAACAAAGAAGCTCATTTTGCACTTCGAAATACATTGATCGAACATTTGTAGGAAAGACATGGAAATGCAGCGATGTAACATTTTTTTAATAATGAAATAATGACATTTCATTTTTAATTACTTGGTTCTTGAAATTTTTTATTTCAATTAATATTATTCAATATTAGTCTCATTCTAAAGGTATCGACAAGATATTTCCAACCGTAAAACTTTTATTTAAAAATAATTGGTAAAAATAAACTTATGTTGATTTTAAATTGAATATCTAAAAATAATTAGTTAGTTAGAAGGGTAAAATAGATTTTTTTGCAAAGGGAATAGTGATATGGAGAACATATTTGGAGGAAAAACTCCAAATATGCATTTGAAGGGCGATTTTGTAGAGCTCCATTTTTTGGAGCTCGGTTGGAGTGTAACCGGGCTGCATTTTGGAGAAATGCAGTCCGGTTGGAGATGCTCTTAGCGCACCTACCACCGGATACCTTTCTTCTTCTCATGTCATTAGTGACGGTGATGCCTTTTCAATTTCTCCTATTGAGAATTTGATCTCGCCTTCTTCTCATGGTTAATGATGCTCTGACTACCATTGATTGCCAAAGCAAACTTGATCTCTTACTTCCATGGATAGAGACATCTTCCAAATGTCACCTAACTTGAAAAAACAATAAAGAAACTTCTCCCACCCTAGTAATTATACCCATCAAAATAGTAAATTTTGTATCTCCACTTCATCACGTGTGAAGTCCAAATTATAGGGAAAAATAATATCGAGAGAAATTTAATATTTTTCCATTGCTAAAGGGGGGAGGTCAAACAAGAATAAGGTATAAGAAGAAGAGTAGGAAGGCAGGCCGATAAGAAGGGGAAAAAAAAAGAAGGAAGAATGGCTTCAATATCAAAACTACCGTTGCTTAATTTATTGATCTATGTTTCCTGGAATACAAAAGAACATAATAAGTTTAAAATTATCTTTTCATGTCATCTGTGCCACAAACTGTCTCATAATTTGGGTCCAAAGATAATTTATTAAAAAAGGTTAAGTGGGAAACAAACATTTAAGGCAGGGTTTAATGGCTAGCTAATATAAAATTTAATTATTACTAAAGATTGCACCTTTATGATTCCTCTAAATTTCAAGTCGGGCACTTGCCTAACCTGAAGACCATGTAGCTCCCCTTGATACCCAATCCTTTTGACATGTTTGCTCACGAGTGAATGTAGCATGATCGTCAGAGTCACAATTCCACGGAGGAGACAAACTGACTCCTTCCTATGAAGCCTTTCATTCCCTATGTCAACATAACACCACTCGTTACATCCAATTCAATCAACTTCTGCTGCATGAATTCTTTCCATGTCCAACCTTGAAATATGTGAAAATCATTATGTCTTGTGTAAACATCGTCTTTTTGTTAAGAGAACGTTAAAATTAATTTTGGAACAAAATAAAAATAAATTATATTATATAAAGACATATGACAATAATTTTTCGAATAAACAATTACTATCATTTTTAAGTTATTAAGTCTTTGACAATAATTTTTCGAATAAACAATTACTATCATTTTTAAGTTATAAAGTCTAAGGGTATGGTTGGCAACCCTTTAAAACTGGACTAGGACTAAACTTGACCAAGTTTGAGTGTTTTTGTGCTTGGCAAATAACTGGGTTAGAGTTAGCCCAGTTTTGTAGGCCAATATTGGCCACTAAACACATTCTGGTTTGGATCACCCCTCTCTTGCTACAAACTAGAACCAGTTTAGAATAGAATTGAGCCAAGACTAAATGTGAGTAGTTTTTTGTATATTTTTTTATTTTTTTAGAAACCTGAAATGATTCTATTACGAGGACTCAGAATAATGTGGTTACAGATTCAATCTGGATCTTCCAGGGAGTCTGAAAAGAAGATACATTTATATTTGCAAGTAAAAGATGCTAAATCATGCTTGAAGTCTGAGGAGGGGCATTTATATCTGCAAGCAAAAGAGGCTAAATCATGTGTACATGATTGCCAGTACGTCACTCGAACATGGAGAACAAGGAAGAGTTGAACTCTTTAGGGCTTATTTGAAATTGGACCTAGTGAAGGAAAGTTAAGGGAACATAGGAGAAGTTAAGTTAAGAGAAGGTAAGAGAACATATAAAACTTATTTGGAAAATTAGTACGGTGAATCAATGAGAACTTATTTCACCCTATTTGAAAAGTTTAATAAAGTGAAAGGAAGAAAATGGAATATATGTAAAATTACTACAATAACCTCACATGCTATTAAGTCATTTTATTTTATTCTTAGAAATTAGATAGAGGGTAAAATAGTCTCTCTATAATTGTTTTTATTTTAGAAGTTTCCTTCACCCTCGTTACACCTCAAATTGGAGGAAACAAAAACTTAACTTTTCTCCCCTCCTCTAACTTCACCCTCATTCACCCTCAGTACACCCCAATTTGAGGGGTAAGAAAAACTATAGGGAAAATTGTGTCAAGGCCCCAAAGTCCAAAACTTCATGTGCTGCAGCCCCTCAACCTTTTTCCCATGTGATTCAGCCCCAAAAAGTATCCCAAAATGCACTGCACCCCTTTTTTGGTCATGAGTGCATGCCAACTAAGCATGGAGAGAGAAAAAGAAACAAAAGACCCCAAAATACCCTTGTCTCCTCCATTCTTTTTTTTAGATCTGATGCCATGACTCCTTCTTCCTCCTCTCTCTTAACTCATCTCCTTCCTCCTCTCCCCATCTTTCTTTTTTTTCTCTTAGACACCGACATCCTCCCTCCACCACCGCCGATCTTGAGTGCACACTCCGGCCATATTTTTCGACCCCAAAGGCGAAGAGATGGCAAAGTACACGACGGATCAGGTGGAGAGCCCAGTTCGAAGTTCGTTGGCGATGACGGGCCTCTTCCCGCGTTGCTGAAAGGGGGCCCACAAGCAAATTAGCGGGCTCTTAGACCCTCCGGTGCCACCGCCGATCTTGAGTGCACACTCCGGCCATATTTTTCGACACTAAAGGCGAAGAGATGGCAAAGTACACGACGGATCGGTGGAAACCCGGTTCATGTTAAGTCTAAAAATTAGACTTAACACGATCGAGTTAGACTTAACATGAACCGGGTTGCACTTAATATGAACGGGTTGCACTTAACATGAACAGATTAGACTTAACACGATCGAGTTAGACTTAACATGAACCGGTTGCACTTAACATGAACCGATTAGACTTAACATGAACGATTAGACTTAACATGAACCAAATTTGACTTAACATAAACTAAAATAGACTTAACATGAACAGATTAGACTTAACACGAACACGGTTAGACTTAACATGAATCGGGTTAGACTTAACATGATCCAAGTTAGACTTAACATGAAGCAAAATAGACTTAACATGATCCCGGTTCGTGTTAAGTCCAGCTTTATTCGTGTTAGGTCTAATTTGGTTCGTGTTAAGTCCAGCTTTATTCGTGTTAGGTCTAATTTGGTTCGTGTTAAGTCCAGCTTTATTCGTGTTAGGTCTAATTTGGTTCGTGTTAAGTCCAGCTTTATTCGTGTTAGGTCTAATTTGGTTCGTGTTAAGTCCAGCTTTATTCGTGTTAGGTCTAATTTCATATTAAATTCAATTTAATTCATGTTAAGTCTAATTTCATGTTAAATTCAATTTAATTCATGTTAAGTCGATTTAATTCAATTAAAGGCGTCAAAATGCCTTTATCTCCTCTATATGTTTTCATGTTAAGTCTAAAAATTAGACTTGACATGAAACATGTTAAGTCTATTTCAACTTAATTTTAGGTCTAATTTCATATTAAATTCAATTTAATTCATGTTAAGTCTAATTTAATTCAATTAAAGGCGCCAAAATGTCCTTATCTCATCTATATTTTTTCATGTTAAGTCTAAAAATTAGACTTAACATGAACCGGATTGCGCTTAATATGAACCAAGTTAGACTTAACATGAACCAAAATAGACTTAACATGAAACAAGTTTGAATTAACATGAACCAAGTTGGATTTAACATGAATAAAAATAGATTTAACATGAACCAAGTTAGACTTAACATGAACCAAAATAGACTTAACATGAACCGGGTTGCACTTAATATGAACCAAGATGGACTTAACATGATCCAAGTTAGACTTAAGATGAACAAAAATGGACTTACATGAACCAAGTTTGAATTAACATGAACTAAATTGGATTTAACATGAATAAAAATAGATTTAACATGAACCAAGTTAGACTTAACCTGAACCAAAATGGACTTAACATGAACCAAGTTTGAATTAACATGAACCAAGTTGGATTTAACATGAACCAAATTTGACTTAACATAAACTAAAATAGACTTAACATGAGCGAAATAGACTTAACATGAACCAAAATAGACTTAATATGAACCGGGTTGCACTTAACATGAACCAAGATGGACTTAACATGATCCAAGTTAGACTTAAGATGAACCAAAATGGACTTAACATGAACCAAGTTTGAATTAACATGAACCAAGTTAGATTTAACATGAATAAAAATAGATTTAACATGAACCAAGTTAGACTTAACTCGAACCAAAATGGACTTAACATGAACCAAGTTTGAATTAACATGAACCAAGTTGGATTTAACATGAACCAAATTTGACTTAACATAAACTAAAATAGACTTAACATGAACGAAATAGACTTAACATGAACCAAAATAGACTTAATATGAACCGGGTTGCACTTAACATGAACCAAGATGGACTTAACATGATCCAAGTTAGACTTAAGATGAACCAAAATGGACTTAACATGAACCAAGTTTGAATTAACATGAACCAAGTTAGATTTAACATGAATAAAAATAGATTTAACATGAACCAAGTTAGACTTAATATGAACAAAAATAGACTTAACATGAACCAAAATAGACTTAACATGAACCAAGTTAGACTTAACATGAAGCAAAATAGACTTAACATGAACCAGATTAGACTTAACATGAACCAGATTAGACTTAACACGAACCTGGTTAGACTTAACATGAACCGGATTAGACTTAACATGAACCTGATTAGACTTAACACGAACCAGGTTAGACTTAACATGAATCAGGTTAGACTTAACACGATCCAGGTTAGACTTAACATGATCCTGGTTCGTGTTAAGTCCAGTTTTATTCGTGTTAGGTCTAATTTGGTTCGTGTTAAGTCCACTTTCAACATTGAATTTCCTACAGAACGGAACTCAGTTTCATTCGTGTTAGCTGCTTCTTCTTCGGACTTTTCGGTGGTGCTAGAACTTATGGGCGGTGGCGGAGGAGGAAGAGGAGTAGGGGAAGGAATTGGAGGGAGAGATGAAGTGCTATTCGACGGTGTAATAATATTCCATATGTACGTGAAGGAGTAGTGGTTATTTACTACCGTGGAGGGAGGAACATGTGGTGGAGGCGGTGGAGGAGACACGAGAGTAGTGTCAGGTGATGGTGATGGAGGAGGAGGACGTAGTGTTGGCCGGGACGAAGATGGAGAAGGGCTAGGCTTGGACGACGGAGAGGGAGATGGCGCGGGTGATGGAGGAGGATGGAGAGGAGAAGAGGAGATTGGTTATGACTAGAAGAGATAAGGAAGAGGGAAACATGAGCATTAGATCTAAAAAAAAAAGAATGGAGAAGACAAGGGTATTTTGGGGTCTTTTGTTTCTTTTTCCCTCCCCATGCTTAGTTGGCATGCACTCATGACCAAAAAGGGGTCTGATCATTTTGGGATCTTTTGAAATTTGAATCACATAGGAAAAAGGTCGAGGGGCTGCAGCACATAAAGTTTTGGACTTTGGGGCCTTGACACAATTTTCCCAAAACTATATTTTTTTCCCTTCTTTATTTTTTTTTCTCCTAATTACCTAACATAATTTTATTCTCAAATAAAAATAAAGGTTACCATAACTTTTCCTATCCCTTATTACCAAACAAGGCCTTAAAGAAGGATAAAGTGCCCTATTACTTAATCAGGGAAAGGCACAGGATAAGCTATTGCTCGATGAGACGTAGACCGAGAGAGGGAGTCACACCCAACCCCATATCACATAGACTGAGGGAGAGGGAATATTAAATAGAGGAGGCGACGTGTACGCAAACGAATCGCTCTCTCTCTCTTCATACGCTCAATTCATTTCGAATTTCGGTCAGATTCTCGAATTATTTCTCTATCGTCTTCTTCTTCTTTCTTTCTGTTTTGCCTTTGATACTGATGCAGACTGGTGAAGTACTGGCGATTCAAAATTCTGGTAATGGTGAGAAATCTTTCGTAGAATTATGCTTCAATTGCGATTTTAATTCACGCGCAGTCGCTTGATTTCTTCATGTTTTAGATGATGTTTTTAATTGTTATCAAAGATTATTTACAATCATTGTGTTTGCTTGAATCTTATTCGCTAGCCCCATAAACCCTAATTGGAGAGTACTGGCTACTGATTCTTCTCATTTAACACGGGATCAAAATTTCAAATCTGCTTACTCAAATATATATGCAATTTTAGGTTAAAGTTTACATCTTGGTTCGACTTACATGAAATTAGACATCATATATTCGAATGCAAGAAATATCTTGTGGTCGAAATAATATGAGCGAAAAAAATCATTTGGACATTCATACTTGTTCATTCATTTGATTAGCCAGATTCAGATCATGTTTATTTTTCCATGGTCATGGTTGCATTGCCTTATTTTATAACGAACAGGTGGTCTACTCTTTTGTTTATTGCTTCATTTCAGCTTCTGAGACATCTTTCTGTATGAATTTCTCGAAGCAACTTCTTGGAAATGTTAGAAACAAAGAATAGCAGCTTTAAGGAAATGCCCAAGTCCCAATCACTGAGTAGTGCGTTGGAAATTATTGAAGTACTTTGTTTTGTCAGAAGTAATTGTCTTTGTAAGAAACTCTAGTTTTTTCATGCATTTTTGGTAGTGATATTATTGTATTAATCTCAAGACTTCAAGACGCTCTTTAGATAGAAGCTAAGTTGCATGGAAACGGGAACGACCGTATGGGTAATGTTACGGGTACAGGTATAGGACACGACAAATTTGTAAATGGTAGGGTACGGGGATATGGCTATATAAATATTTATATACACATACATATATTATATATTGAAATTAATAATTTACATGAGAATAAAAGTCAGGGAATTGGAGTTAACATCTTAAGGAGTACGATGGGAGCTAATGTGCCATCAGCAGTTATTTGATTTCACTTACTGTGTGGAATTATAACATCAAAGCTCACCATCTGAGGTATTTTCTTCCTTTGGATCCTCGTCTTCGGAACCCTCACAATTTTTAAGAATATGACAGGGTTTAGCAAGAGCTAGGCCTTAACACGAATATAATCCTTGTTGATAAATGCAATCTAAGTATTTGTTTATGCACTGGAAATCCAAGAGCCCCTCTAAAAATTGGAAGATTGTCAAAAGCCCACACCCCCACATAATGCAAATAGCTCACCAAACAACAACATCAATATCGTTAGCTGCTTCACTACGCAAAAGCTTACAACCTGGTTTCTACCACTCTCTTTAACTTACTTCAGTCATGGGTCAATCTTAATTAACAGTTCAAGGTTGCTGATTATATTTATAGAACTAGCGATTATGTAGTCTACGACCTACTATTTTCAGAAAGAAGGTCTACAGAAATGACCCACATACTAACAAATCAGTTTAACACTTGGAGCTAGAAGATAGGGAACTTTAAGGTTTTATGAATTATGATTAATATAGAGCTCAGAACTCTGTACAAATAGAAGGTTTATGGAAGAATAAGAAATAATCTTCTTTGAGTAGCTAATAGACATACTGAGAAGACTTGAGGGACAATTTTCCCAGGTATTTCATTTATTGTTCTGCAATTCCCATGTCAATGAATATTCGTAGTAGATAATATAGGTACTTATAAGATTTTCAGGTCCATCTTTCAATATTCTTTTGTCTGTTTCTCTTTATAATTATTAGACACGAACAATTGTCATAATGTCAGACACAACAATTGTCCAAAATCTAGATATAATTGCACGACTGTATATGTATATTTCTATTAGTATATACGTTTGACATATAAATTATATATTTGTGTTATTTCATATATTAGAACCTAATTTTAATAAAGTGATCAATAGAATAGTTTGCTATGTCAAAAGGATCACAATATACTCCATCTTATACATAATTTTGAAGTACATAACCGTTTACAAATTTTTAAGTTTCAGAAATTGATGGATATTTGTGTCATTTCCACAAGTGTCGGACACACCATGTTTTGTTTGGCAGTTTCCTACATGTCATAGATTTTTGTACGCTTCCTATATGATGAACGATTCATTATTTTTAGGTACCATTTGGAAACACCAAGGCCACCTTTAAGGTATAAAAAATCAAGTGCTCCCATGCATAATGATCGATTAAGTTTAAGAATTGCCAAATTTGGGATGTATACAGTGCCTGAAACTTGGTTTTTCTCATACATTAATATGAGAAAAATATACGAACCTTTTCCAATGCAAGAGACGAAATCTTGTAGCATCTAATTTAGGGTGTGGCAGATATAAGAGCCCTTTTGGCATTGAACATGGCTTATACCATGTGAAAATGTTACCTATATATTCATTCGTACATGTTGCTAACGCAAGTTCATTAGCCTCTTGAACCCATTAAGATATAAGCCACTTGAGCATATTTTGTTATACTTTGGATTTTATGCTCCTTATGACATCTTACCGCTTTTCATAAAATACATTAAACTGATTTCCATTTATCATGGCCTTGCACTGTTTATGCTTTGTCATGCAGGATGTCATCAGAACTGAAATTTGTGTTCACCATTTTCACTCAACTCGAGATAATTTCCCACATAAAAAAATGAATACTCAATATGTTTTTCTTCTTTATTCATCTAATTTATTTAATTTTTTTCAATGATGTGTGGGTGGGTGGGTGGGTGCGTGCGCGCGCACTTGTAATATATTATGGGAGATGAGCAACCAGTGTAAGAAGTTCTCCACATGGGCCCTTAAAAAACCATGTGCCCTAGGATGATCCATAGAATCCTCTTTACAGATTTGATTTGATTCGTTGTTATCAATTAATGAGATTTGAGTTACTTACTTTTTAGCATTTATTTATCAGATAGATAGTTGGAATTTAATTCTTTTAAGGAACTGGTATTGATAAAACTATTTAGCTTAATTTTAGCGACTGCATTAAGTTGTGTTCTTGCTATTGATTACTTGATTGAAGGAGCACTTCTTTAACTTCTCTTACTGCGGGTGTTACTCCTTGTCTTCTTAAAGGGAGTGATCCTATATATTTTAATTTTCTTCTAAAGCTTTCAATTTTATCGTGTGTTACACTTTACATAGGGGACCCAAATCAAATCCTGTACAAAGGTATTTATATTTGATTTCTTTAACATTTTAGACTATAAATTTTAATTCTAATTTGTACCTCTCCAATTTATGTTAGAATTTGCTTCTCCAAATCTCATTCATATTGTCGTTATGTACTAAAACATATTTGTTGCGATCTTTAAAATATTCAAATAGTTCAGAAATCATTTTATCAAAGAGTAATTTCGTTCGATTAAAGAATTCATTTAGTGTTTCAACCCGTTCATCCAATTATTCAATTACAAAATTATTTGGGAGCAATATGTTTCAGGAACACACAAAATCATATTGAAAATTCGATCGAAGAATTTGATTTGTGTCTTGTGAATTATTCTTTTACCAATCCTATTTATATTTTACATGTTTGTATGCACAATAAAACTAGCCCTCGTTGATTTGTTTATTAAATAAAAATCGGATGGAAAATGGTGGTAAATGCATTATCGCTAAATAAATATTTAATAATCAAATGATTGAAGTCTACTTCAGATTTTGATTGTTTATTAAGAAAATACTAAACCATGTTGATTTTGCTTAAACAACTAATTGAATGGAATTAGAGTGAATAGTTAAGTACAAGGTGAATACTTATCAAATTGTTTTGAAATTACCCAATCAAATGCACTTTTACTTGCATGTAAAGATTAGGATGCTTCCGTATTATATGTCCTTTTAATCTTAGCTAACTTTTCAAGTTTAGCTACAAGCAGCACGCAAGAAATAATTAAAGTTGGACCTCCATTTAGAGGCTTCAGATTACCTTGAAGTGTCATTGTCTTCTCCCTTTCTTCTAGAGTTGTGCAAGGTTCTTTTGAATTAATACCTCTGAGCAATTCCTTGAATTGCTAGTCAAAATATTTTACAGAGTCATGCTCATTAAATTGTAAAACAACTCCTTTGTATAATAACTTTTTCCCTCTGATTCCCTCTGATCAAAGTTGGAGGGGCTCCGTAATTCTCATCTTTAGCAATATTTTATGTTGACCAAATAACAACTTCAGAACTCATCAGTCAAACATTCCATATATGATGTTGAAAAATCAGATTTAACTATGACCAGGAATTAATAAGCCAATCAAGAATGCCCTGTTGTCTCCTGCAACCCACTCCTGATATGCAGCCATTGTTAGTGATTTTTAACAATCACTGCTGATATCCATGTAACTGTCTGCTAATCTGCTCATATACCACCACTGTAGACATTTGGTTATGAGCCATTTCACATGATTTTGTAGCCCTCTCTCTTATTTATATCTTCTTACTCCTTCTCTTCCACCCCTTTGAACGGATAGTGGAATTTGCACTCAATTCAAACATCTGACAAATGAAACTTTCTCATGCCTATTTTGTTACTCCTTTCACGGTCATTCATGTGTTACTACTTACTGTTACTCTTCTGTCACCCTTTCTTTTTCTTTTTTATTTCCATGCATTTCAAGCTTATATTGATGAATTTCTCTTTTATCATGACTGATAACTCATGTTTGATTTATTGGTGCTTATTCGTTTCAAGGTTTTAAACATCGATATCGTGGAAATATTGCGCGGCCAAAATCTGTATCGGATTGCAGATATCAGGAAAATATCAAGGATATGTAGTAAATATCGGAGTGCCATATCAAATGATGTGTATATATAATATAATATCGCAAAATGTATCTAAACATACTTAATGAAATCTAAGCATACAAACACCTGAATAATATATGTTTAGGGTGGTTAGTAGAAACTTAACTAGGGAGAAGAGCCTACTAGAATTAGCTAAAAAGCTTCACAGAGTTGGAATTTTCACTAAAGGACATTAAATTTTTATTTTATTTTATTTTATTTTATTTTAGTTTTTTGGTAGAACTATATACTTTTGAGATAAGCCATATAAAAGGACATATCAGTCAACATATCAGCTGATATATCGGACATGTTAGGGTATATCACCCAAAAATTACCAAAAAGTGGTAAATGATATTGTGACCATATCGCTCGCAAAGAAGCCTTATAAAAGGATATATCACCGATATATTAGATATATCGGGTATATTTAAAACAATGATTCTCTTAGATCAAGCACACTTATGAGACTATAATTGTATCTGTATGACCATGGCTTAAACAATTGGTGTAATTTACTATACTCTTACTTTTACTTTGTAGCTGCATATAAAAATTTCTTTAATCTATTCAGAATATTCACTTCCTTATTTAGTTCTGATTTGGAGAAATAAATGAATTTATAATTTCAGTCCAAATAATGAATACTTTGAACTTTAAGATTATGTTTGATTTAAGGTGGAGCATAATGTGCTATATATTTGCTACTTATAACATCATTCAATTATTTCGATTTACTTCTTTTATGAGTACTGGCGGGAGATGGCACCCCTCCCCATTAAAGGATGAAACTCCTGTCCCTTTCAAACTCGAATTTGTTAATAGTTGTTATCGTCTCCGCTATCCTTTTGGCCTCTTTAAGCACCCTTATATTAGGTGTAACAACCAATGAATCTTACTTAATTCGTAATCAGTTTAATACTCAAATTAATTGATTTATTGTTAATTTATCACTGCAGGTTCTGTGTCAGCAGTTCACTGGTTGGCCGTGATACGGAAGTCCTCTCAATTGAAATACATGTCACCATCATTTTCAGAAACTAACAGTCATGAGAAGAAGCATAAAGGCTATCAAGTGAGAGTATATTGAAGCAGAGAAATAGCTATCCATTCTGGAGGCAAGTAGATCACTGGTATAACCCAAAAAGTCTCCTCACCAAGGCAGCCAAAAGGGCACAGATGGCACCCCAAAAAACCCAAAAACAAATGTTACAACCCATTTAATTTATGTCGTTTCTCTGAAATACCCTTCAATAATGCTACTCTTCTTCCTCAAAAGTGTTGCAAAACTTCACCTCCCTTCTATTCACATCAAACCAAAGCAACAACAACTATTGACGAAGAAAAACTCTTTTTAAGATCAAGGTAATCTCTTCAATTCCCTTGAGTTTAATCCTATTTTGGTTTAATTTTAAACTTTCACTCTATATTTTGTCTTGTGGAGGAAACTGGCTTCCATTTAATAACAACAATTTGTTTTTGGTTGCCATACAATGAGTAAGGGTATACCGTACTGAGTTGAAGAGAAATGAGGATGCAATTTGCTTTTGGCTTCTATATTAGTTATGGTGTTTTTCATGTTGCCCTTGTTTAGTTTCTTACAGCAGATAATGATATCTTGAATCTGAACTTTGGTTAAAAGAGCACATTGACCAATGACTTGATTAACCCTTTCAAATTATTCCCAGTAATGCTTTTCAAGTTTGTGCCAAACCATCTTTTCTAATAGATGAATCACATTGATGCTAAGAGGAAGCAGAAAAAGAGCGTACTTTTGGAATATAAATTGGGTTTTATGGTTTTTTTTAACGACAAGGGGTTTTGTAATGGAAAAGATAACGTTAGGGAGTTTCATAATAACTGACCAAACTTGAAGGGGGTTTCTTAATAATTACCCTATAAAATATGTCAAGATAAATAATATCTACTACCAAATCACAAAATAAGGTCTTAAGTCATAATGTTAAACACATCCAACGTAGTAGCGAAGTTCATAATTTTCCTAATCAAAAGTCATATCAAGATTAATATCAAAGCAAATTCAAATAGTATACAGGGACCAGTTAGGGCCCTCAATCAGGGTACTAAAAAGGTCTAATGGGTTTATTTTACTTTTTGGGATATGGGTTATCAGGTATAAAGACGCTATTGAATGTTAAAGAACAAAATTTATACGAGGCTGTGCCTTTCATGTGCCTTTCGATTGCGAGGCACAAAAAGGCGCATCCGCATCAAATGCGGGGTGCTTCGCCACTGCCCCGCATTGTAGGGCGCATGAGGTGGTGAGGCACGCGCCTTTGATAACACTGCATAAGATCTACAATATCATGTTTTCCTATATATTATCTTATTAAACTATTTTGTGCTCATTATGAGGGTTGAATCTCCTTGTAAGTCATTAGAGGTATTGCACCCAGCTTTCTAATCATATTATATTGAACTGTACAAACACATCTAATGACTTGTATATAGTGCCTCCATAGACGAAGATCCTGGCACCCTCTTGGATGACAACTTCTTAAAATTGGGCACAGGGATATGACACTTGCATATTTTTCCATGTGTGCTACAGATCAAAACACACTCTGTTATGTCATGTTTTATCTGAACCAGAAACTAACATGAAAGAGGTCCTTTTTTACGTCTTGTTAAGTTATACATAAATATAAGGTGTCTCACATACACCTAGGTCTCTCACATGATTTTGTTTTGATTTGTTTTGTTTTGTTTTTTTTTTTTTGAAAAATGAAATTTCTGACATGTAATTTTTAGCTTTTTAAAATCAAACACTTCTTTAAGGTGTTCAATACATGTTGAGAAAGTGTCATGCATGTTTGTTATCCGGTAAGTGGCAAACACGAACACGGAATTCAGATTGAAGAATTCTCTCTCGGTGGATGGAATATGCAATTGAATTCTATCAGGTCTTCTTAGAATACACATGAGTAATATATGGTTCTAACTTTTTTCTTTTGGGTGGTTTGGTTTGGGGTGTGTGTGTGGTGGTGGGGGAATAATGGGACTCACACGAATGATCAGTTAAGCCCAATTCCTTTCATTAATCTAACTATTTTATTTCTTCAAAATGATTGAATAGTGTTATCTCTATCAAATAACCACTTCTTGATTTTGGTATTTATACAAATTTTACTGCGGCTTGAAATGATTTAGTGCAAAGAATCGTCCTCTTGGAGACTTGTGACTATTGATTATGTTCAGTTCAAACATAAAGATGAGTTCGATGTTATAAGAGATGGAGACGGAACCTTTTGCCTTCTTCCTTACATGATTTTGATCCGTTAAAATTCAACATGAAAAAGGAGTGTGACCCAAAAACTGATGGTTGGACATGTGGTGCATCAACTTCTTTGTGCTTGCTTGTCGAATAACCTCAGTGTTAGATGGATCTGGACGTTAATCAAGGACCTTGTTCTATGTTGCTGAGGAGAGAAGGGGGGTGTGGAATTGACGTTGTTACTTTGGCCTTGCTGAGATGTATAATACTCGGTGGTTCGATGGTGTGACATTACATATCATGGTGATATTGTTGATCATATGGTTAAGATTCTTCATAATGTGACAGTTTATATGGAAACTTGTGGGCTTTCTGTACCACATATAAAAAATGGGCACACTAAAGGAAATGTACATACAATACCGATTGCCAATTTTTCAGTTGACACATAGACAGCAATCCAATAGTCAGATACGTCTCACACAAACACCTTCAAGTACTAGTATTATGAAGTTTCAGTAACTCATATATGTAGTTTATAACCTAAATAACTTTTATTCTTGTCGTAGACTTGGTTCAGGCAATTAGCTACAGAATATTCTTCAGCTTGTTATTCTTTTGTCTCAATGGGAGATGTATCTTAGCTGTTCTTATTATTCATTATAAACTTTTGTTGCAATTTTGTCATAGTTCTTACTTTATGTTGAGCTTGTGAATGAGAATGTTTGCAATTATTAGTTTATCTATGTTGCTAGTTTATTCTACTTTATTATTATGCATGTCAAACACTGGAACCCCCCTTCTCTTCTTACTACCTTGTTTCAAGTGGAAATCAATTATTTTTCCTTTTTATTTCCTTTTTTTTCTTTGGTAAAGTGGGACTCAATGTTATTATGGTTCTGTTGCATTAGTTGATTTTCAATGGATTTATCATCGTCTAATTTTCTAGTTTTGTGTGAGAAATAAAAATGACATGAAGGAACTAACATATGTGATGTAGTGGTATCGTATTGTTCTATTTGCTTACATATAATCTGATAATCTTAATCTATGTTAGGAATAATTATGAAAAGAATTAATCTTGATGTTAATGTCTGAGATGTTTTCTTCTTTATTTGGATAATGGTGTCTGAGCTGCATCTGTGCAGTCTTTTAGCTGCTTATCTTTGCATTTAAGACCCTCCCAAATACCAAGGTCTATGTTTGTAATTTGCATTTCACATTTTTGAATTTGTTTTATTGAACATAAAGTTACTAATTAAATTGTCCCTTCATCTTTATAACCAAATAATTACTTCGCATCCATAAATTAAATTCTCAGAATCATCTTCAAAGTGCCAAATAGGTTTTCACAATACCTGGTTTACTTTGTCTTTATGAAACCATATATAACAGTTGGTATTCCTCTTTCTCTTATTCAGTTATAACATATAAGCTCTTAGTATCATGATTTTTGAAGGCTTCGCACCAGCATTGTTGTCAGAAAACCATGTGAAACTCCTGGACTTCGTAGTCATCTTAATTTAATTGAAGTCTGCTGTGAAATAAGATGTTTCTTGATTAGAACTGTTAAATGAAGCATTATGATAATTTATTATAAAAAAAAAGATTACCCAAGGTTTGGAGCTTCTGATGGCGTTCTTTCTGTTTGTTGCTGTGGTGGACTGAGTTCGAGGTGAACAGGCACTTCTCCGTCCTCAGTTGTACTATCATCATTTGGAACATGTGAGCCACTGGTAGCTCTTCCATTGCTCCCTCTTTGTTCATAAGCCTGAGTTAACCAAGATTATCTTTTTAGACCATAATCATTTTCACCATAAATTAAAATTGTTTGGTCTGATTTTTTTTTCTTTTTTCCATAAAGATCTGTTAACATTTTCTGTTCCTTACCTTCTTATGTAATTCCATGTTTTCTTCACGAATAAGATTTATCTTCTTGTAAAGTTCCATATTTTCTTGGTGAATGAAATTTCCCTGCAATGAAACTGGTAAAGTCAGACCTATTAATAGTACATTTGCTGCTAATAGGTGGATTGCTCTTTTGTTCAGACCTTCCGATTTAATTCCTGGATTTCATCCATCATGATTTGGTCCTATAAGATTAGGAACTGAATTTATTAGTAACTGTACGAGGTTAAAATTAGGAAGTAAGGAAATAGTTCTGTGTCACATACCTTCTTCATCCGGATGCCACGTAAACTTAATTCTAGTTGATTCTCTAAATTTTGCAGATCTTTGACACTCAAGCCAGATAGATCTTCTCCCATCAACTGCCTGTCATAATAAAGAAATATTTGGTAATGCAAATTTGCATGATATAGTTAGATGTATTAATATTGTACTAATTTGTTTCTTTCTATTTGGTAATGCAAATTTGCATGAATATACACTGTATTAATAATGTACTACTTGTTTCTTTCTATTGAACTTTGATTAATTTTCTACACATGAAAACTATCAGGTTTATTCATAGGTAGTATTTTTATCTCCTATTGTTTCTAATTACTGCTTAGTGATGAAATGCTGAACTTGGTGAATGCTTGATGTGAGGACAAGTTATCGATAGCTTTTTGATTGTGATCTTTTCACTCTCTAGATATAAGCTAAATTCTCTTGGTATCTCTTGAAATGCACTTAACTTGCACAATTAAACATTTTCTGCCTTGTCAGACTCACATGTTTATATCTTTTGCTACCTATAGAGTATCCCATTACACATCTCATATGTCATGTCCCTATAAGAAGGTGAAATGGAGCTTTTTCACTCTCCAATTGAAAAATGACCTCTCGAAGTCTTCCCTCCTTCCTTCTAGTTCTTCAGTCCTTCCTTATTAATCCTAACCCTATAAAGTTTGAGCATCACCTCCTTTCTCCACTACCACTGCAGACATCACACCCTCCACCATCCTCACTCACTATCACATCTCCATTACGACTACACATCACCATTACGACTGTCAGCCTGCCTTCCACTTTTTTATCACCTCCTCCCTCCTGTCATTATGTCTACCAGAACCACCACTGCTACATGTATTAACCACCTAAACCCATTTTTATCATCACCATATACACCATCAGTGTCTTCCACCACCCCTGACCTCCTATATAATGAACATATACACCTGTCATCTCCTTCACTTCCAAACTCAACCATGCCATATCCTGATTTATCATCATCTTCTCTAGCACCAACTCCATTTTAGTAGAATCTTATTTTAGTTCAACTTATTAACCATGCCATATCCTGATTTATCATCACCTTCTCTAGCACCAACTCCATTCTAGTAGAATCTTATTTTAGTTTAACTTATTGGGTTGAGAGTTCTGTTCTAGAGTTGGTAGAGACTAGAGTTTTTATTGCATATAGGAAGACCAAGGTGTCAAAATCATATATTTTCCATAGTCTAGAGGCACCAAAAGATGTGATATCTTGAGTGAAATGGGACATTTTCAAAATATTGCTAAACATGTTCACAGACGCTCAGTAACTCAGTATTACATAATGGTTCATTTAAACAATTGACAGATGAATTAAAGTGAATACATAAAGCACATAAAGAGCGTCTAAGGAATAACATCTACATGTAGAGCTCCAAGAAGCAAGCATATGAATAAGATCTAATGATTTTCTTTCTTTCTTTCTTTCGAACATTAGCCGTTACCCTTTCATACCTATAATCCATCCATTACCCTTACGTACCTATAATCCACCCTTAGAGTCTTTGACAACTAAAATTGCTTGATCATTCACTTTGTTCTATTTTTTCAGTTTCCATGGGACTATACCATTCAGTGCCTAAAAGCTAATCAACTAGCTACATTATCGGAACTATTATCTTTAAAGTTGGTAATCGAGGACACTGAAGAGGATACAGTAAGCAAGGTTGTAAACTAATCAGATTAAGCCATTGGCTGTGATCAATTTTAATCATGATAATCATGTAAGCCAGTTGTCAATCGTTTGCTATTATTTTCTATTATCAGAAGGATATCTGACAATTGCTACTTTACATTATATGGAAAGAAGAATAGTACCGGTGGTGTTCTTGTAAGCTCTGAAGCTGCTGTCTCAAGCTCGCTGCCTCCCTTTGCCAGAACTAATGAGTAAAGGGAACACCATTTAGTCTGAAATATTTGCCTATTACTATGGTAGATATAATAATAAATGAATAGTGAAACATTCTTTGTCTGTTAATATTATCAGAACTAGAAGTGTCAAATACTTTAAGTAATGCTTTTAGCTACAGCTACCAAACATTAGAGTTGTACTGAACATTCCAGAATTTGTAAAACAGATTTAGACAAGTTCCTATGAAATATAGATTTAAGAGCTTATATCTTAATTTCTATACAAATTCTTCCCTGTTTCCTTAATGTGTCAACTTACTGTTCTCAAAGACTGTTTCTGTGTCTTTGTGATTGCAAGCTTTCTGTATAGTGAAGCTTGTTTAACGGGATCATCTTCTCCTATTCAACAGATTATTTTCTGTATTAAGCTGAAATATCTGTTGTTTAAGTAAAATTTTCAGGTTTTATTATGATTTTAATTTTCTAAAAGGATTTCCTTTGATCTAGCTTGCTGATAATTGGTATCAAAGTAGCGTTTTTTTTTCTCCTCATAAATTAGTGGTATTTCACGTTCAAAAAATTGCAGCTGACTGAAATTAATAAGTAGATATTATGATCATGCATGAGAAGATATATTCAAGCAAAACAAGATCAGTTGTTGAGGCGAGAAATAAGGGGAAAATTTATCTTATACTCTGTTGGAAAAATTTATCTTTTGCATCTAGTCATATACTGGAAGTACCCTAGTAAGGTCAAATAGAGGCTTCAATTTAGTAGAATTAAGGGGGAAATTTAAGCCCAAATAGAGTTAATATGTGAATCGTGATTAATATATATTAAGATAAAATTGGATCCAAGCTCTATTAGGGTATTTCTTATTTTTGTGTTTAACTATTTTCAGATTTGGCCAGTCAACATCTCCTAATTTGTGTCTGAGTCGAATTTGTCATCCAGTCAGTCAGCAAGTCAGAAATTAAGTCGAATTTTTCTTCAACAAAAATGTGAATAGAAAACAAACGCAGCCTCTTGCATGACTCCACCTGTTACTAGTTTTATGGATTGCGAGTTTGAGGTTGTACAGTGTTGTAAAAAATGGAATAAAGCGCTCAAAAAAGCAGAAGCACCTTGCCGCTCCGCTAAGGCCCTAAGAGGCTTGACTGCTTTTGTCTTGCAACAGTGCGTCAATAGCGCTTGCAAGATGAAAGTGGCCGAAAAGAGGTCAAAAACAGTTAACAAGCAGCCAAAAACGGTTGAAAGCAACCAAAACCAGCCTAAAAACAACCCAAAGTGCTAGTCTTAAGTGGTTGGACCACTTTTGGTGTCTTTGCCTTTTTTTTTTCCTTGTTTACATGATTTTCCCCCTTTTTTCCTCGAGAAGAGTCTGCTTGAAGTTTGGAGGAAACTTGGAGCAATATAATGATGATGTATTTAATAGTTATATTTTCTTCTTGATAATTTACATTAATTGATTAAGCTGTTGACAATTTTATGTACATATCAGATGAAATGTTTTTTATATGAAAATGGCATGTTAGTTTGTTACATTACAATGTGCATATTATTTGACAATATTAGTGATTTAACCTAAGTATTGTTACACATGTATTTCATGCTTAGGATCTCTATAAGTAATCACATCTGTATTTGTAGAAATTTTCTCCACCTTTGCTTGTATTTATAATTTTCAGATTTTCCCTTTTTTAAAACTGTTGCCCCTATCTGAAATTAAAAAATAAAAATAAAAAATTGATTTAGCGTTTTTTTTTTCTTTTCGCATAAGCCCTTTTTATGCCCCAAAAAGCCTAAGTGACATCTTGCTGCTTTGCTTCGTTTTCCACAACCTTGAGGTAGAAAAATTCATTGGATCAGATTTACCGCCGAGTTTTACACGGATGGCCTCATTTTTGAAGGGCATCTTACTAGCCAATCTTAAATATGTCAAGCCTGTTCAAGAACAGTAGTATGATTGTTTTAGAAGGTTTATACCAGTCAAAGTCAGATCTTTGTACTGGAATTTTATGTATGCATGGATGCTGAAGATTAAGAAGGAATTATAGTATGGAATGGAAGGAGGATAGGTGAACGTGGAACTAATGAAACATGTGTTGACTTTCCATATAGCTGGTTTGTCAGGCTGATAAAACAAGGAGACATATTTAATCAAATATATAAAATTGTGGATACTCAGTTTCCAATGACTTTGTAGTCAAGCTATTAATTCCTCTTAAGTCAGATGTATTGGATCTTTGTTCTGGTATGGCAAGTCTACTATTTAGTGTGCTAGAAATGTATTATATCATTATATGAAAGTACCTTCAGAAATTTGCTTTTCTTGGTTTTTATAGCTCCATTGTCTGTCATCATTTGCATTGCAAATAAAATGCTAATAACAAAATATACCCATTAAAAGTTCCACTGTATACTCATGGTTTTCTCTCATGTATTGGGAGAACCTAAGAAATGGCGCTGATTTGGATAGCATTTTTTCTTCTCCTAGTCTCTTTCTGTCCCTCTTTCTACATTCTGAAGCTATTTACTTGTTTAAACTTATAATGTTATAATTAAGAAGTATACTTAACGTGTGGATAGATAAAATCAACTACTTTCTATTTTTTCCTATTGTTTATATCATATGGATTATTTGTGAATATGGTTATTGAGTGAGGCTTGAACATGATGTGTTGTAAAAGTGCATTATTTTGTGTTAGATGCATTTACGGTGATGGAAACATCATAAAAAGTCTGAATATGAAGTATATACCTTAACCTCTGAGTTTGAATTGGCTTCTACTTGTTGCTGCTCCTCTTTCGTCTTGTTATATCTGTCAATCACCGACTTCATACTGAAATTAAAAAACATGTCAGTAAATCAATATGAGGACAAGCATATCATTTATATTATATGTTGTACGTTTGTGCATGTGTATGTATATGTATGACTTATATGTGCATGTGTGCATGCATGAGTTCACATATGGTTTATGTACACGTGTACAAACATGAGTTGTGTGCATATGCTTTCATGTTCATGTGGGCTGCTTGCATGCATGCTAGTATGTATGAGATTATATATTCTGAAGACTACAAAAACAATAGTTCTATCACCACACATCTTGATTTTGTTTCAAAACAGAGTAAAACCAATATCTGTGATATAACAGAAATATTTTAAGCATATGTGAATATATGCAGATGTAAACTCTAGTTCGCCAATCATGGTGAGCCATTAGCTTGATCTAAATTTAGGCATCCATTCTATGTGAGGAACATTTAATCTGTATTTGGCTTTGTAATAAGTTAAGTCTCAAAAAGCTGGACTGTAAACGTTCTTTTTAGTTTCCCCTAGCAATTAATATGATTCAGCTAACGGCAAAAACTGAGAGAGTAGAAAGGTGACTGTCTGTTTTTTGTTAATAGTCATAAATAACACATGGTGGTATAGTAAGTTCTCCAGCAAGAGACTTTTAATTTTGTTTTTTTCGAGGAGAATATTAGAAAATTTTCAGCTTCACTAGGATTGGACTGTGTTTGATTATTAACTCTGAATCCCGTGTCTTTATATCATTGCCGTCGCTGGTATAAAAAGCGGTATAGGTGTCCGCCTAGATGGAAGTTGTAGGTGGGCCACCTAATTAAGCACTTGGGGCGCCTAAGAGGCATGAACCGCCTAAACGGGCTGCATTGCTTTGAAAAAGATATGGGTCAATATGTGAGAAAAATGGATCATGACAAAACAGATGGTATAAAAAGCGGTCTAGGTGTCGGCCTAGATGGAGGTTGTAGGTGGGCCACCTAATTAAGCACTTGGGGCGCCTAAGAGGCATGAACCGCTTAAACGGGCTGCATTGCTTTGAAAAAGATATGTGTCAATATGCGAGGAAAATGGATCATGACAAAACGGATCGAGTCAAAACCCGATGGCCAAATCCAAATTAGAGAAAAAACTGCCATGAGAATTTTGCATCCCCAAATAAACCTTTTAATTTCTCATTATTTAGTTTTGTTTTACAATAGTGCTCAGAGTTTCCATGATCATTTTCATCTTCCTCTCTTTTACAATAATGCTTAGAATTTCCATGATCTTTTTCATCTTCCTTCCTATTTCTTCAGTTCTTTCTCTTGTTCTTGTCCTCTTTCTCTCACTGTGGCAGCCGCTTAGACATCTGATGCCAGGTCCAGCAACTGGAAGTTTCAAAGCCTTCTAACATTCTAAGATTTTGGAGTGATTAAGCATATGTTCCTGTTATTGGACAAAGATACCTTCTAGATTTTGCATATATAATTAGAGACTACAAATTATACCTTCTAGATTTTACATATATAATTAGAGACTACAAATTTTTCTTATCCAGTGTTCTTTGGTTTCATTAAGAAGAAAACAAAAACTTTCCCCTCTTAAAACCAAACCTTAAAATCAAGAACTAAGCTCTCTAATGTCTGGTTCTGAATTAATTCACAATTTTGCGCTTGAAACTTTGCCCCTTGAAATCAGACCTTAAGAAAAAAAGCTCTTTAATTCATTTACTGTTTTCTTAAGGCATTTATTCATCTTCTACCATATGATTGTCATGCTATTTGGTCCAGTTTGAACAAAAAAAAAACCCTGCTTTTTGTGCACCATTCATGCATTCTGGACAGGATTAACCTTGCAGGCTCGATTTTTGCATTGCTGGATATTGACCTCTTGTTCCTTCAAAGAGGAAGCTTAAAGTCATCCTTGGTTTTAAGTATCTGAGGTGATTAAAGACAGAAAGGATGACATTTTGCTGAAGGTGGAATGCACTAGCTAGACCAGCAGTGAAAAGCCTACAACAGCAGGACATGCCCATGATTCCAAACCTGCTTAACCAAGGAACCTAAGGTCGTTCTACCCCTTGTTATTGTAGATGGTAAGATATTCTCCAACTTTCTTCTTGTGGAATTAGTGGGGAAGCATTAGATGAGCTTTTCTGTGTGGATTGTTTCAAGTTCGAAGCTTTGACCAATAACAATATGTATAATCCATATCGTATCCGATTTTACAAACCCAGTTGAAACCGGATATTGTCTAGTGTTCTACTAACTAGTACAGATTAATATTGGCTAATAAGAATTAAGCATAAGAAAGTTTATGATATGAAATACAGAAAATGGATTTAATAGTACTGTAATGGGGATTTGTTTTTTGAATCAATAAAGATAAAACTTGTGAGTATAATATATTATTCTAGGTGTTAGTAATTTCGATACAAAATGTCAAAACCACTAAAGTTTAAATAATAATACTAACGAAAACAAACAAAAGTTACAACCAATTCCAAGATTTCAAATCTTGGATCCTAGGCTTTTCTTAAGAATTAGTAGCTTTCATAATCATGTGTATCCATGTACTCTTTTGGGCTTATATTAGTCTTTACCATCTTCAGTCCTATAAAGTTTTTAGTGTAATCAGAATGTTTATGGTTTAGCATGAGCTTAAACTTCAACAAACATGGTAGGTTATTTTCCCTACTTAACTAGACAAGTATAATATGTATTATAAGCCACTCCCAAACAGTTACCCTGGCTAGGATTTTGGCACCAAAACTCAATTTGTGGATGTCTAATTGACACGGTTGTAAAACATTGTCAATAATTCATAACCTTTTCCTGTAGTACTATTCTCCATGGTTGAGTATAGTTTTATTGGTTGTTGATACTTCTGGAAATGCCACTATCAGTCTTCTACCTACAAGAAATTATTTCTATATTTGAGTTCTTAAGATTAATCCTCAGATCTTGTACAACAAGTATCATGAATTATCTGTTTCCTTGTATGTCTAATGTTGTTGGATGATAAACTCAGTTGGTAAACTGAATCAATTTTGATATCAAGCTGACTCATATGCTCATCCCTGTATATCTGAATTAGTATTAAAACATGGCATGCTTTAAAGTGTTCTAATATTTTAGGATATGCAGATTGACTTTCATTCTTCTCGGATTTTGATTCATTTGCATTTAATTGTTTGACTCTGCATATGCTTGCAATGAAGCATGTACCAACTTTTGGCAGTGTCTATATTAGCACAGTGATCTATTAACACGAAATTGAAATTTGATTGTCACATGGATTTAGTTGGATTATGACTGACACATAAGTGTGTGAATCATGAAAACATAGTTAGGTCTTTGCTTCTTGAGGAACCGCCTACCTCCTTTAGATTATCTATTACTTACAGGGCTCTAATCTTTCAGATGATTTAGTTAATTCTTTTTTATTCACGTTCTCTGTGTTTCTACAGAAAATTAAAGTTTTACTTGCTGTGTTCTACTTCATTTCCTTTCTATTGACAATAAAGAGGAGAGATTATTCCTCCTGAAAAGGAGGTAATAAGAGAGGGGAGAGAGAGAGAGAGAGAGAGAGAGAGAGATTATTCCTCCTGAAAAGGAGGTAAGATAGGGAGGGAGGAAGGGGGGGGGAGGGAGGAGAGCGAGGTTATGTATTCCGTTATCACCATAGAACTTGTAAAACTTCTTGGCTTGTCGTCATCAGTCCTAAAGTCCCCACTAATACACCAAATCTCCGAAGTTGTGTTGATGGTTATAATTTTATATTCTAACATGCCCTTGTAGGTTGATGACCCTTTTTATGGGCTGAAACCTGGACTCATGCAGCGGTATTATTATTACTTTTTAAAAATTTTATTTTAAATTCGTGGCCAGTGGGATTTGAATCTGGCTTGCTCTGATACCATCTTAAAGTCCCTGCGAATACAACAAAACTCTGAAGTTGTGATGGGGATCGAGGGTTATAATTTTATATTCTAACAGTCAGAATAGGGGTGACGCCAGCTTTCAATTTGGTCATAAATAAGATCCTAGTGATGTGTCTTGATAATGATCCCTGTGCAGTCAATTTCCCCAATTTGATATCAGACCCCTAAATCTAGCAAAATGTATTTAATTATAAAATTGATCCTTAATTCATTTTAATTATTTGCAATTAGAGCATGATTTATATCCTCAAAGCCCTAAGTTATTTGAAAGTAGTCATCCAATGTAATTTGTAAATATAATCAGTTGGAACTAGAGCTAACTTTTAGGGCTTGTATCAAAACACAGTAGAAATTAGTATCTGATCATGTGCGTACATGTGCGTGATCCTACTTGGTGAACTAAGGAAATTACAATGTATTGTAGGATAATTACAAGGTCTTTGAGACATCTGGTAACTAGAATGCAACTTGGGTTGTTTGAATCCTACTTGGGTATATGCATTTGAATTGAGCATTTTTCTAGTTTAGATAATTTGGATCAAATTAGTTTTAATCCATGGAAATGTTGACTTGGAATTGGCCCTTAACCAATATGAGCTCGGCTGTATCTGGTCTGTAGTTGGTGCTCAACCAGTATGTTATCTTATGCATGAAAATGTATTACACAGATATATGACTTTTATATTATATATAAAAAATAAATATATATAGGTCCTTTAATTTAAATATAGTTCTCCCTCTATTGTTATTATGCTTGGCATGATATTGATTTATGGCTTGGTTTCAATTTTTGATAAGCTGATCTAATTAACCTGTTTATACCCTAGTCAAAACAGCCAGCCTGAGTTTGAAGAGGTTTGGTTATAGAGAACTGTTTAATATGAGGTATTAGCTTGTAATTGAACCTGTACCTTATCTGAACTGTCAGATTTGCATACTTGTTACAAATGATTAAGGAGACTAATTGCCAAACCTTGAAAGTTCAAAATAGAACTGCAGAGATGAATGTCAGATGATGGTAGCTCAATACCAAGATGAGTAATAACCACTTGTAACTTAGGAAGATGGAGGTGAAGATTGACTTAATTTGGTCAGTCATGTGGAGGTCCTTTATCATCCTGAATTTTACTAGCACTTGGTTCAAAATAGTTTGAGTATCTAAAAACATGATGAATGCTTTTGTTGGATTTGCCTATTTAACTTGCAGTGACAAATTGTATTTTTACATTCCTGAAGGAACCTTCACCATCAAGAGAACCCAGAGCATGCCAAATCCTAGAAAAGATCTTCTGCATAAAAGTAAACTAAATGTTGCATGCTTTTGTGTCCCTTGTATATCTGTTTACATTTCTCTGTTGCAACATGCTCAAAAGTTATTTTGCTTAAGCATTTTCTGCAATAGGATTTGTCCTCCAATTTTCACTTTACTTCCGATTTCTGTATATAAGGTCTATCAGAGTGTGTTTTTGTTAACTAAATTTGTTCTCGTGGTGGGCAGCACTACAACATTTCTCCTCTAAGTATAGTTGAAGGGAGCTACAAAGACATCACGGGGATGCCCTTGTAAGCTGTAACCCTCCAGTTTGGAGAAAACTAGAGGAGGTGGCAATATAGATATTTCCTTGCACTTTTCTGGTTTCACGGAAAATCAGGAGGTAATTGAATCTCTTTATTTTTTCCAAAGATGTGTCATAGATAAACATGGATTGATTCTCGTCAACAACTAGCTTGTTCTTTAGTCCAAGTGAAGTTTAAGCAGATTGTTGAAGAAGTCCAGTGGTCCTGGTCTATTGTGTTAATGGTGTCCAAGATGACAATTATCCTTGGATTATTAGTGTACTAATTTCCAATTCCACTAATCTAGCAATAGATATCATTTTTGATGCACTATTAATGTAATGGGTTGGAGCCACTAGTTATATTCTTCAATCCTGGTGGGATTGCAAAGACCTGTAGTAAGCGGAGATGGACTAAGGGGAAGATTTGAGGATCTTGAAGTAATTGGCTAATGCAAGTTCGCAATTTAATTTCACATTGATTGAAGTTGATGAAGCTTGCTTCCTACTTGATATCTAGTGTAGACTTTCTGTTAATAACTCATTTTAATTCTAGGTTCATGGTTTGATTTGTTTTTAGATTCTAGAGACCAATTCGTTGTTAATCTAGTTCAATCCCATATTAGCTTCATTTCAATTTCTTTATATAATCTGTGAATTTTGTGTTTGGTTGATTGATCTTGATATATGTATAATGGATTTTAGGATTTGGTGATGTTTCTATATTTTTTATTGATTCTTGAAGGTTTAGAGTGAGTTTACCCATGTTTAGCTGAATCGTGGGTGAAATCAACTAGTTTTAACCCCATATCTTGAGATCCTTGAGTTTTACGAACAATTGAAGAATTCAAGTGTACATCTATATTCATTTATTTATGTTTGAATTAGGTCTGATTTTTTACACGAATTGGATTGAAGGAATTGTGAGTATGGATCTTTCTTCATACTATAAATACCATTAATTTGTTCGGTCCATGTGAATTGTAGAATTATTGTTTGTTTGCTCTCTAATACCTTTCCCCTTGATCCTTGATGTTTAATACATAACGTGTAATCAATTCACCATAATTTTGTTTGGGAAAACTAATCAAATCTTGATATTTTGTGCATGACAATCTGAAGCTGGATCAAGAGTCAATAGGAGTTGAGTCTTGGTGTCTCTCGTACCAGGTTCAGGATGGAAGTCTATTTTTGGCTATCTCTGGTTTCAGCTGGCTGAGGATTTTCTTCTATATGGGATAGCGAACTGTGACAATCGCACATAGTAGCTTGTTTGGAGCTGTTGAATTGAATATCAGTCATCGTCCGGTGTTTACCTTTTCAATGTGTTTTTTTTTTCTTTTTTTTTTTTTGGCTTAAATTTCAAACTACCATAACTTTGCATCATAGTTCCTGATTGAGGTAAGCCAGGAGTTGACCAAAAGCTATTTTTGAGGCCCGTGAAGTGGTTGGGATCCTCTACTCATCAATAGTGGATCCTAATATTTGCTATGCATCTCCACCTTTTATTTTGTGGGCTCCACCTTTCACTTTGTACTTGTCCACAAGATCAAAGGTGGAGATGCATTAGCAAATATTAGGAAACACTATTGATGAGTAGAGGATCCCAATATGTGAAGTGGTGACTAAGGTTCACTGGTTTGAGATTTATTTGGGTAGAAGGGCTATTTGAGCTACTTGAGACCAATGGATTCTGATTCGACATTTATCAAATCATAACATGATTTCGTTTGGGACCCATGGGTGAGGTTTGGGAAACAGCTGAGGATATTGTTTTCCCTCAACTTTCACGTGAGGGTCGTCAATTAGGTTAGGAGGATGCTGTAGAGACTGATCCCCTCTCGTACAACTGGCGCATGATCCACCGACATTGTTGATTTTTATGCTTGAACCTTTTAGGACTAGTGAACAACTTTTCGTGTATTGTTAACTAGTAAGATTAATTATCTGGGGATTAAGAGGGGAAATAAAAGGTGAAGCACTATATAGACTTGGGCCTAGTGTGTTGTATATGTTACAATTGTATGAACTTGAACCTAGTACGTTATACATGGTAATTTTTACGAGCCACCTCGGGTCTGGTACATTGTATATGGTACTGATGCAATCCACCTCGGACCTGGTACAATCACCTCGAGCCTAGTACATTGTATTCTTCCTTGATTTGATGGGTAGTAGTCACCAGTTAATTCCAAACAAGACTAATAAGAGATGTGTAGTTTATTATATTGGATCTTTGTCATGTTTGTATTCATATTTCCAATTTTGATTTAACGGAATGTCTCTTTTACATTTACATGCTTTACACCTATATGCCTGCCACCTCACGCACTTTTTGACGTCGACACTTGACACCTTAATAGGCGTACCTAGACTTGTTATCTTTTGTTTGTGGTGCTGCTAGTGTTAGTATAGTAGGTTTTTCACAATGTTTACTGCTCTTTCCTTTGACACTTGTGATATGCTTAGGATCCATCATGTTAGTATAGTTGACACCTTTATTCGTGTTTGCTTAGGCGTGCGTTAATCACATGCTCCTATAGTGAACACATATCTCCTCAGTACACCCCGCATGCGAGCGGAAGTAGAAATCCCGTCAGAACCAACCCTATAGGAGTGTGGTGATTTACACAATTGATAGGATAGTCGCGATTCCCAAACAAACCCTTTAACTACTCATGAATGGTGTAGATCATCCCATTTTTTACGGTGTTTTGATAGAATTTTTACTCTGTCAGCGGCATGTTCACAACCAACAAAGGATGGTTTGGAATGTCTATATTGCCTCCCTACCCAACTCATGGATGGTTGAGCATTCCCACTATTTTGCAGGGTTTCTGAGGTGATATGGTACTCTAGGATAATAGATGTTACTGTTTCGTTATATTTGCTTAGGATTTCATGCTTTCCGTCTTACTCATGCATTCCTGTGCTCTGTATGTTGCGTGCATACTTTGTTTTACCACTTGCTAGTCTTCTTTCGGGTGGACCTAGAGTTGTATATCCAGATCGAGAGTGTGATTTACCATTGCCTGTGCGAGCTCATCTGGACATGCCGGTATAGCATCAATGAGGTCAAATACGCCCTAACCACTCCATCATCTATAGCTGCATAGCCCTTACCTTGGGGGTTTGACTCTATTTTCAGTGAGATCTTGTATCAGTTTTATGGCCGTGTGCCTTACAATTATAGTCGTATACCAGTTGAGACTTGTATTATTTCTAGTTTCAGACATATTGGATTTGTATTCAGTTATCTCATTTTAGTTTCTGTTGCTTATTCTTGTTTTAGTACATTGTTCTATGGATATTGTGCATGGCATTTCATTGCTCTGCCTATTTCTATATTAATAATGATAAGCTTGAGGCAAAGAAAGTTACAGTTCTTGGTTATGCTAGTGAGATGATGAGATGTATAAAGCATTATTTCTAGGGCAAAGCTGTTGGGATTCTCTCCAAATCTCATAAATGGATAGTGCTTGAGGTGTTAGACTAGGAAGATTGAAAGGCTAGTCAATGTTGGAAAATGCAAAGAATGGCAATTTGAATGGCTCATGCATGAGAAGATAAAACAATGCATTGATTGTTACCTTGAAATTCTTATTTGGAAGCTATAAAATGGAATGTGCTAGTGTTGAGAAGGTTATCCTCCAGAAGAGAGGGAGGATCCTCTCAGAACTTTTGAGTGGTTGGTGTTCTCAGGGTTCTTTGAGTGATGTGTTACTCTTAGAGATCTTGAGTGATCGGTGTTTTTGTGTTCTTTGAGAGATGTCAAATGTGCAAGGGTTTTCAAGTTTCTTCTGTGCAAAATTTGTATCACTCGTACCGGTTGTATTGGTTTGTGAAGATAGTGGATTTCTCTATTGAGGGACTGTGGATGTAGGCATGTTTGGCCTAACCACGTAAAAAAAAATTTATGTTATGTTCTTGCTTGTGTTTCTTATTGTGTGATCCTTGTCTTTGTGCTCTCATCATTCCCCAATAGTGATACTAGAGTTAAGATTGCCAATGTTTGTTTGAAAGATGGAGCACACTGTTGGGAGAAGATTGTCAAGCATGATGAAAGGGACGTTTGCAATGTTGTTGCCCAAAGTTGAAGGCGGAGGATTTGTTGGATGAAGTGATTGCAGTCTTGGGAGTGTTGATATCTCATGGGTGCAAACATTTGCGAGTGTGGGCTCTGGTGGAGATGGTTAACAGTGAGTGAAAGAACTAAGGCATGCGGTAGTGAGTGGCAATGCATACGAGGCTTAGGATGATGAGTGTGCTGGAACTGGGATGCAAGCCTAGAGGGAGGGAAGGGGGGGGGGGGGGGGGTGAATAGGATTGCTACAATTTTTCGACAATACTCAAAATATGTAGCGGAAATAAAATGCGAAAAACTAAAAGCAAACCAATACAGGAACAAACGAGATTTTTATAGTGGCTCGGATCAAAATTCTAAGTCCACTCTTCATTCTCGCGAAGGGCCTTCTTCACTATGATCGGAGTTCTACCAAATCACAGCCCGATTTGGTAGGCTTGACAGACAGGACTCTGGAATCTACCCGAAATCAGTCGACTGATCTAACTCCTCATAATGACCAGAAGAACTCTAATCCTAACTAGTCACTCTCAATTCACCTGGCTTGAGTACGTTAATCCTCAATTCTCCCGGATTGAGTACGCTGTCAAACTCACAAGTTTGAAATATAAAATCAACCCAAAAATAATTAAAGAGCAATTAAAAAGATCTTACAACCCTTTAAATAAATCGCTCTTCAAAACATTGATGTTGAAGATCCGTGAAGAAGCTATATTGTAGTTGAACGCAAATGGTATTTCTCTTCGCTAAAACAATCCTCCGATGTTGAGCACGACGAGAAGAAGTTGAATGAGGCTTTGGGGGTTAAATTCTCAAATCAAATTCTCTCGCTAAACCCTACAATAGATCTCTCCTTTTTATTCATTTTCTTCTTTTTTTATTATGATCTCTACCTCCTCTTAAATAGTCCTTGATAGAACAAGAAAGAGATATCTAAATCAGAGCCCAACTTGGAGATCAAACGGGTCGATGAATAGCTGAGATTAAATCTGAAAATCTGTCGAAAACCCGTCGCGACCATTGATGGTTGACCATAGTCATCGATGGTGGATGATGATCATTGATGGTTGCCTGTAGTCCATCGATTGTGCAAATTCTGATTTCTGGATTTCAGCGATGGTTGACTGTGGACCATCGATGGTTCGATTTCTGATTTCTGTTTCTACGATTGTTTCTTGTAGTCCATCGATGACTAGACTTGACCATCGATGGTGTCTCGTGACCTTCGATGGTTCAAAGGATGAAATCAACTATCATGTTGATTTTTTCATTGGTTTGTACCGCAATTTGTTCGTACATGTTTATTCCTGAAATATATCATCTCACAAACTAATCAGTAGCAAATGAGAGTTTGTTATTAATCAAACAAGAGATATTGCACGAATATCGTTACACCCCGAACAATGTTCTAATAGAGTGGAGCATCGATAGGCAATGTAGCGAGGGCTATCGTTGAGAAGAGAGCATGTACAACGATCAGGCAGTGGAGTAACAGTGGTCAATGGTGGCAGACGTTGGTGGCGAGTCCTGAAAATCGATGGTGGCGATCAGAAACAGAGGCAATCACAGTGATAGCTATTGGTAACGGAGGGCAATTGTGAGAGTGTCTCACTGACACCAATAGAGGAGCGACAACCGACAGAGACATTTTGACCGGTAGAGGTGAGCGGTTAGTGTTGGCGGTAGTCGGTCACACTAAGGAATTGGAGATTCGGGTTGAGGGAAGAATTGTTGGGATTCTCTCCAAATCTCATAAATGAAGAGTGCTTGAGGTGATGACTTGGAAGATTGAAAGGCTAGCCAACATAGGAAAATACGAAGGATGGAAGTTTGAAGTGCTCATGCATGGAAAGATAAAACAACGCATTAATTGCTACCTTCTTAAACTTCTTATTTGGAGGCTATAAAAAGGAATGTGCTAGTGTTAAGAAGGTTAACCTCCAAGTGATAGTGAGGATCATCTTAGAACTTTTAAGTGATTGGTGTTCTCAGGTTCTTTGTGCGATGTGGTGTGATGATGGCCTCTTAGAGCTCTTGAGTAATCGGTGTTCTCGAGTTTCTTGAGAGATGTAAGATGTCCAAGGGTTTTCAAGTTTCTTCCATGCAAAACTTGTATCACTTGTATTGGTTGTATCAATTGTATTGATTTGTGAAGATAGTGGATATTCCTGTTGAGGGACTGCGGATGTAGACATGTTTGGCCAAATCATGTAAAAATTTTTTGTGTCGTGTTCGTGTTTGTACTCCTTATTATGTGGTGCTTGTTTGCGTGCTCCTATAATTCTCTAACAAAACCTACAATCAGAGTTCAACAAGTGTTTGATTCATACAAAGAAAAAATATGTCTGCGTGTTGCTAAGGATGGTAGTTTAATTCAGAGATTATGAAATGTCATTTGAAATGTAGCGAGATTGAGGGGTGCATCTATACATCAAGTAAACGAGTTCATTATTAAAAGTAAAGAGGGTCACTGTTCATTTTAAAGAAATCTTTTTATGTTTTGAAGTGTCTCTGAGACAATGATGTTTAAAGTTTGATAGTTTAATGATTGAGCATAGTTATGTTTATCATTGGAAGCTTAATAATAGTTATGTTGCATAGTTCATGTGTTGATGATGTTTATTGTATAGCTAAATAAATGATAATTGATAAGTCAAAATCTAAGCTCAACTTTTGAGAGGAGTTTGAGATGAAAGAATTTTTAAAGGAGTTTGAGACGAAAGAATTTAGAGTATTAAAGAAGGTTTCAGACATAAAGATTTCAAAAATTAAAAGATAAGTAAAATTAAATTTTTACGGATCAAGAACGCTTGAATTGGCATATAGGATGTGAAGCATTTGAAGACTTATTGTTTCTCTTTTTATTTTTCATCATGATATCACCGTAGACTAAGAAAAAGAAGATGTACATATTAGGGCAATTGATGCATAAATGAGAAAAAAGAAGAAAAAATGTACATATTTCAGATTTTTCATTCATGTAATGAGAAGCATAACTTAGAATATCTTCATTACCGATTTATATATTGCACATACAAGTGATATTGCAAGATAAAGTTAAAAGATTTATGGAGAGACAACAGAACATATACTTTAGTATTGAGAATATTTTCTAAGGTGTTAATTTATCTTTTAATATGAAAATATATAATCTAATTACGAAATTCTTAGTTATTGTGATTAGGCAGTTTGAAGAAAAGAATCTATGATTCTTTATGTAGTTACTATTTACTACAAAAGCAAAGTATATGACAATAAAACAATCAAAGGAAAAACCCTCATTAGTTGAAGTACTCAACCTATAACATTAAGGTGTGATTACAATATTTTGCAACAGCCATAATGCAACAATTTGAGGAAGCATCAAATGTGTCACAAAAGAATCAATCATATAAATATAGTTATTAGTCCATCAATATTGAAATATGGCTGGCAGTTGAAAGGATACAACAAAATAAGACTTAGACGTGGTTCCTTCTAGACCTTCTCGCGGACACAGAGCTACAACAAATGATACCCACCAGCATAATGTTCTATTTAATTCGGTAGGATACGACAGTATTTCAATAGGACCCAGTGAGAAACGTCTGGGACCAAAAACATAATTCAACATTCTACATTTTGGCAAATCGAGTTCAATTGAACTTAGTCAAATTCAGAGTCGGGTTTCTAGTTTTCAGATCTTGTATGGTCAAAATTTGAGCTAGGATTTACTGGGAAACTCTTGTATGGAATAATGTATGGAATAACTCTATAAATACGAATTATTTCCTCATGTCAAAAGGAGGAAGGCCAAATGAAAGAGAAAAGAGAGTACTCTTGTGATGATTTACAAGAGAAAAGAGACAGTCAAGTAAAAATTTATAAAAAATTAGAAGGATCACTCCTGTGAGGAATCAGTAAGGGAAAAAAAATGTATCTTCTTTTTTAATTAATAATGAAATCTCCCACTTCTTCTGTAGACGTAGGCATATTGTCGAACCACATAAATCTTTCAATGTTTTCTGTGATTGTTTGATCTTGACTTCATCATAATGTTATTTGCCAAACCCAAAAGTTAAAATTTAGGATCTAACAGAAATATTTGAGTATCATAGTGATATTGATTGTAAAGCACGATGCTTAACAACCATGAGTTAATGTCGTGACAATTTGAAGATTGATATCACAAATAACATTGGCGGAAAACCAAACCACAGGTCAATGATGAAACAAATGAAAATAAGAAAAACAACAATGATATAGAGATTAACAAGGTTTGACAATCAACGTGGCTACGTATCTTATCAAAATACAGCTAGTTCACGTTTTCACTACTAATCAATGAAAGATTATAGCCATTCTTTTAAACCCCAATAAATCCTACCTACCGTCTCTATTTTTCTCTCTTATGTATATAAAATAATAGGTGATTGAAGCCACATATTTATAGCATGGAGTTATGTATATAAGGCAAAAAAAAGTACAAAACTGTCACCATGAAGGGAGCCACAACAAAAGAGACACTAAATAGATTGTATTAGAACAATATCATCATACAATCATATATTAACAATTCTTTCTGGGGAGGTTCCCACTGAATGGTGAATAGGACCGTTGACCATGGAGGCAATCACACCCTTGAACCCGCCAATAGTTTGGTTACAACTTTGTAGGCATCTAATTTTGGATCCCAATAATATGTGTTCTCCATGTAAATCATGCTTCCCAAATAACAATCTCCCACTTAGAGACTGATTGATACTTTTGAAACTTCTATAGTCAGTGATTCTGGTCATATTCAAACTCCAACATCACTCAAGATGAACAAATGTTGTGTAAAGGCTCACAATTTTTGTCTGTAAATCACCTTTGTCAACATGTCCCCTAAATACTTGGTGCCATGAATGTTATCCAAATTTAGTTCTCATTCTCGAATAGAGACCGTAAAAAATGGTATAGCAGCTGCATATACTTGATTCTATAATGAAATGCAGAATTCCTCACAAGATGAATTGCATTTTGACTATCACTTCATAACTTGCAGTTCACCTTCTTACCCCAACTCCCTAATCACCCTTTATAGCTAAATAACCTCCTTATTTTCTTCAGTTGCTGCAATATATTTGGCTTTCATTTAGGAATCTATTGGCTATTATCAAACATGCTTGGAAATGGAATATTGATTAGGATATTAGAGTTCTGGATTATAGTGAATTTCTTGTTAAGTTAATAGTATGTAGAAAATAATCGAATTAGTGGGGGCTAGTATCTCTTCAACTGTTTCGTTATAAATGAGAGTGTAGTAGTGGTCTCCACATGAAGGTGAGAGCTTTGGGATAAGAGGAAAGATGTGGTCTCTATACAAGATGTTTCTCTTTATCTTTGGAATTGGACTACTTTCTCAAGAGCAATTAATTTTTTTGTAAATTTGACGAACTATGATTCTGATAAAAGAGGTGTTGATTTCAGAAATGCTAGATTGAAAATTAAATGTTGTTCTGTCTAACATTCTTATAAAACTAAAGGCGAGGGTGTGGATTCACTTGTATATTATTAGTGTCAGTGTTCTTTCAGTAGTTGGGGATAATGAGCAAAATCCCTAATGATTTTCCAGGAAAAAGAAAGGGTAATCAAGACTTGGAAAAAATCTACTCAGAATTTTTACACCCTTCAAAGCCGCTGAAGAAGAATGCCACTGATATTTCAACAAGTTCTAGATCAGTAAGAGACATTGGATTATGAGAAATGATTACAGATCTTGAGGGGTTTGAAGCTTGTATGCTATGTCTACTACTGTAAAGTTCTACAAGTTCTTTACTTCAGAGGCTTCTCATATTTCTTCCAACACTCCTCCTATAAATAGTGTTGATTCAGCTAATAATACTAATGATCCTCTCATGAATTTTAGTACCCCCGAAGATCATTCTTCTTATTGGGGAGGACCGGGGCACGACCGTGTCATATCAAGAGGAGGTTGTTGTTACTAATGCTAATGAAGTCTTTGGACATGGTATTGTGGATGTTTTAGTTGGAGGTTTTAGGGCTTAGTCCCTTGCCTAACTCTTGGTGCTGGATATATTCCTTATCAGTCTGATGAAGTCCTCATAGGTGTAGAGCCATTGAATATGATTCCTGCAGAGTGGCCTACTCCTTTTGATAGAGCTGTTGTAAGTCAAATGCCACTCAAAAGCTAGCTTTTGTGAGGAGGATCAGAAGACCACATAGAGAGTGTCTGATAAATACTTGTGACAATCCTCTAGAGTAGCTGCTGATTTCTTGTTGACATTTTTCTCTCTCTAAAGGTGTGTCATCTTTCTTTGATACAACTTTTATTCCAATTCTTTTTTATTCTCTTCGTGATACACAGATACACCCTTAACTTCGTAATGTGCACATATATTTGATAATAAAGAGGGATTTAATCCTATTTAGCAAGTTAGAAAGATGAAGAGGGAAAGAGCTAATATTTGAGTTATGAGTTTTTTTTTCCTTCTATGTCAGCTGTGTGGAAGTTTGATCTTTCATCAATGATATGTTTCTGGAACATTGGAGGACTATGTGCTGAAAAAAGAAGATATGCAATTAGGGATTTTCATTTCTTAAGTGGATTTAAAGTGGTTTGTTTTCAAGAAACTAGATTGAAACTTGTAAATGAGCCTTTACTACGAAGGTTAGGTAGCAATGGGTATGATGAGTGGGCTTGTTTACCTTCTATTGGAGCCTCTTGTGATATGCTTATTGGATGGAATGGTTCTAAATTGAAGAAAGTCAGAGAGATATTGGATCAGTATGTATTAATTGTTATTTTTAATGCTTAATAGATAAAATATTGTGAGCACTTTTCTCAGTTTATGAACCTCATACATATAGAGAGAATAGAGAGAGATTCTAATTTTGGCAAGAGCTACATGATGTTAAATTGATCATCTAGTGCTTGGGTGTTTGCAGAAGACTTTAATGTGATCAGAAGATTTGGTGAAATAACAGGTAAGAAATGTCATTATAAAGATATGGAGGAGTTTGATGATCTACTTAGTAAATTTGGAGCTCATTGATACTCCTCTTTAAGGAAGAAAGTTTACTTAGACTAGTAAAAGGGATTCTCCTTTCTTGGCTAGATTAGATATGTTCTTTTTTAATCTGGAATAGGAGAATTCTTTTCCTATGGCAAGTCAAAGAGGATTAGCTAGTCACAATTTTAATTTATTTTAGATTTTGGTACTATTGAGCAGAATGCAAAGCTTTTCAGTTTTGAAAAAGTGTGGCTACAAGCTCCTGATTTTCATGAATATGCTATTAATTGATGGCAAAAAGCTCCTTTTAAAGCATTGGTCGTAGATAATATTGTAAGAAAAAGAGAAATTTGAGGAAGCAGATTAAGATATTGACTCAAAAGAAGTATTTCGGTATCAAAGTGACAAAATTTTTTTCTTAGTGATATTATGAAGCTGGATGTTCTAAAGGAAGATAAATGGTTATCAATTGAGGAGGCTGAAGAAAGAGAGGAGTTGTCTCAAGAAATGAATAATATTGTGTATCTTAAGGAAACAAAGATAAAATGTTCATAAGTTAAAGAAAGGAGATTAGAGTTACTTCCTATTTTCATAAGATTGCAAGTGTGAAGCATATATCCAATAAGATTCTAATTGTTAAAATTGTTTTGGGAGAATAGGGTCAGATTCTGGCATTAATGAAGCTACTATCAACATTACAGGAAAGTCTACAAATATAAAATTAAATGCATATGCCAAGTAGATTAGTTCTTTCTTTTTCCTTCTTTTGAGTGGGCTGCTGATGAGTTAGATGTACATTTTACTATGGAAGAGATATAGAAAGCAGCATTCGATATGGATAGAGGGAAGTCATCAGGTCCTAATGACTTTTCCCCTCTTTCCCTTCTGGATGGTGATTGTGTGTCATGATATTTTTAGGCTTTTGAGAAATTCTTTGAAGGCAAATCTAGAGATAAATAGATTGAATTATGCACATATTGTTCTTCTTCTTCTTCAAGAAAAAAAAAAGCTTTATCTACTGATCTACTGGTGATTATAGGCCTATACGCTTATTTAATGCGGTGTATAAGATAATCAAAAAAGTCATCACAAATAGGATGGATGCTAAACTGGCCCTAGTCATTGATCCTATACAACCGGGACTTATTAAGGGGAGATATATGCTTGATGGGGGTAGTAGTAGCTCAAGAGATAATCACTAATTTCTTTCAGAATAAGAAGCAGGGAGTGTTTTATTGAAATTGAACTTTGCAAAAACTTTTGTTAAGCTTGATTGAGACTTTAGTTTGGAAGATTTATAAGCTAAGGAGTTTGGTAAAAGATGGTTAAAGTCACTTCTTGTTTACAAGATGGATTATTTGCTATAATGTGTAATGGTAAGCCAGGTAAGTGGATCTTATCTAGGAGAGGGGTGAGACATGGGGATCCTTTTTTTTTATCTCCTCTTCTTTTTTGTTTTGGCTGTTGATGTATTGACCAACATGTTGAAGGTAGCTGCTAATGCAAATCCTATTGAATGGCTAAGTCCTGATGCTTTAAGTCCAAAGATCCTTTGCCTTCAATATGCATATGATACATTAGTGTTTTGTCACTCTAATTAGTACTAATTGACCATCTTGAAGCAGTTATTATATAGATATGAGGTATTATCTAGCCTTCAGATTAACTTTTTTAAAAGTATATTGATTGCACTTAAACATAATCCTACATTACAACAACAATTAGCCACCATAATGAACTGTGTGAGTAGAGAGTTTACTATTACTTATTTGGGAGTTCCCTTGAGGCCAACTTAACTTTATAAAGATGATTGGTTCCCTATTATTAACAAGATCGAAGCTAGATTATCTACTTAAAAAAGTAGAACATTATCTAAAGTGGGGAGATTGATTCTTTGAAACTCAATGCTTAGTGCTATGCCTCTCTTCTAGATGTCCTTCTTCCTTTTCCCTTTGGGTTTATGAGAGAATTGACAAGACTAATAGGAGATTCTTTGGACATGTTTCTTAGATTATAAGGGAGCTTTTAATTTTATCAAATAAGAGAATATTTGTAGACCTAAAGCTTATGGAGGTGTAGGGGTTCTAGATATTAGAGTAATGAATAAATCTCTGTTGGCAAAATGGTTTCGTAAGTGGATTGATACTTCTAACGTGCTGTGGAAGAATATAAATTAGAGAAAGGATCAATGTTGAAAATAGCGATAACGCATAGCGTAACGCTTACCTCTGGTTAATGTAAAACGCAAAATAGCGTAACTCATAATGTAGGTTAAATAATTTATTATTATTTAAATATTTTATGGATACATAACATTCAAAATCAAAAATATGAATAATAATCGCAATTCTCAAACATATCATCATAAAAATAATATCACGATTGATATATCATCACAATTTCACAACAAAATCAATCATGTTTGCCTTAACAATCAATCCAAAAGCATGAAATACTTCAAGTTCAAAACCAAATCATAGACGTTTTAACAAAACAAGCATTTCTAAGTCATAAGTTTTAACTTTTAACTTATGAAAAGTGGGTTTTTGGGCTTGTATTTAACTTATGAAAAGTGGGTTCCATCCACTTAAACTCAATCACAGCCATTGAATCCTTTAAAAAGCAATCCCAGCCATTGAACAATATAACCTAAGCTACGGTTACCACGACGACGCTACATTTAGCTTACGCTATGTCTAAAATAGCGCATGTTATTTTGTCCGTGCGCTATTTTCAAACGCTATGTAGCGTTAAGGCAGCGCTACGTTACGTTAAGCACTATTTTGCGCTACGAAACACGCTATTTTCTACATTGGAAAGGATATATTGAGGGTGGTGCATTATATATTTTTAATGTAGCCAAAATTTCAAATTGCTGGAGGAATATTATTAAACAAGGAGATGCCTTTATTCTGAATACAAAATTGCATACTAGAGAGATGGTGAAAAGATCTTGTTTTGGTTAGATAAATGGGTAGATGACTTTACATTAGCTTCTTCCTTTCTTAACTTGTTTCAATTAGCCTTTTTACCTTTTGCTATTGTTAAATCTCAAAGGGTTAACGTAGGTACAAGCTGAAAATGACACTTTCATTTCTCAAGACAACTTACATGATCCTTGTGATTAAATACTTAATGTTATAAAAAAAATTAGACATTAGAAATATCTATGGATAATGATAGTAGATTATGGACTTTAGACACAAATGGACATTTTTCTACAAAGTCTTTCTATCCTTTCCTAGTGGATGGAGGACTAAGATGCAATACTATGATATCTAGAAGGTTAAAGCTCATCTAAGAGTGAAAAGTTTGCTTTGGTTAGCTCTACTTGGTAGATTGAACACCAAAGATATATTATTACAAAAGAGCATTCAAATTGATTCTAGCTGTGTGCTTTGCGATAGAGAGTATGAGTCACATGCTCACCTTTTCTTTGAATATAGATTTGTTCAGTCCATTTGGAATTCTGTGTGCTACAAGTTCCATGTGAGTAATTTTCCATGTGATCTTTTGGAGCTATTGACTTGCTGGAGAACTAAGAAATTCAAAGGAAATACTAGAAAAGAATGCAAAGCTCACTTATATGCTCTAATTTGGTGTATATGGATGAAAAAAATAAGAGTATCTTCTTGCACAGACACACACATTCATTGACATATGGAAGAAAATATCTTATTTTGCTTATTTTTGGCTATGCATTTAAAATCCAACTACTATTTAATATGGAGATGGTGTATTGTCATTTATGGGTGCAAAACTTTGCACAGTGGTGCAGTGAATCAGTTGCTACATCATTGTGGAGTAGGAGGGGGTGCTACTAGCCTGTTGTTCTTGACTTATGCATTTAGTTTCCTTTATTTCTGAGCACTTGGTTGTAAATAAGCTCAGGTCATGGAATGTTATTATTTTGAACTTGGTTATGATAGATATATGTGGAATGTGGAAAATCACTTTCTTTATATGTTTTTCTTTCTCTTTGTGTTGGAGCACACTTTCTTTTGTCGTTTGAAATTTCCTACTAAAGGAGTTGTCACATACTTTGCATTCTTCATGTTGAATCACTCAAACACCTTCTCAATGTAACTATACTGAGATAGATATAGTTTTCTTTGTTTCCTAGTTTAGTTTATCTTTATTCGATAAAATTACTTTTTAGTTTATCTTTATTCGATAAAATTACTTTGTCTTACACAAATCCTTCGTAGAAAAGGTACCTGCCAACTTCTTCTTGAACTCAATGATCCTCTTCATGTTGTGTCTGCTACAAACATATCGTTACTTAATATTCAAAATAACATAATAACCACTATCGTACCTCTTCATTTACACATGATGATCTAAGTGATACCTTGTGATGTTTGACTTCTACGTGAAGCATTCAAACTTTAAATAATACAGTCTAGAGCTTTATTGAGGCCATGCAAGTTCTTCTTCAGTTGGCAGACTGTATACACCTTTCCCTTTACATCATACATTTCTACCTGATACATGTAAATCTCTTTCTCGAAATTCCCATCAAGAAAGTCTGTCTTCACATTCAAGTGCTCTAAATACAAGTTTTTCACAGCTACTATACTTAACATTGTTCATATTGAAATCAATTTCACAACCGTAGAAAATATTTTATTGAAATTGATAATTTTTCTTTATCTATAATCTTTTACCATATGCTTCACCTTATATTTCTCTGCTCCTCTAGCCTTATTCTATGTCATGCATACTTCACTTGTTATACAAGACTCTTAAATCAGTTGGTCACTTCACCAATTCTCATTTTTTATTTTGCTCAAGGAATTCCATCTCATCTCACACGGATTGCTCCCATTTCAATCTTGATTCATTCTATGTAGCTTCTAGAAATTACTCTACTCGAGAGGTAGACAAAGTCTTTTTGGATCTTTATTTTCTTGAGTACTTGTTCTAAAAACTTGAGTTTCAAGCAGTTGCAATTAGTTGCTCAACTCAGCTTCAATTTCCTTATATTTTTGGTTCATGGATTTTAAATATTTATTTAGGCTTGGTAATTGTCTATCCTAAGTCTCATCAAATTCCATATAGTCTTAGACACTCTTTTTGATTTTGTTACCTACTCTATTTCCTTATACATGTTGCTTTCACTGAATATCACATTTTAGCTTCAATTGATTTTTTTTATGCTCATAATCCTAAAAATAATAACCATACTCCTTCGTGCCATACCAATGAAATCACACTTCAATAACTTAGAGTTCAGCTAGTTCGTGCTCTTCTTATTTATGTGAACATAAATAACATAGCCAAATACTTTAGAAAAGAATAATCATCCACTTTATAGCTAACAACCCCCATGATATATGAGCATCATGCTGCACTCCTATTAATCACATAAACAATCGTGTCTACTACTGCTCTTCAAAACTATGGAGGCCGACCAACATGTTATTGGGATGTAGCCTTGTATTTCAGCCTAGAAGATAAAAAAAGTCAAAATTAGAATAGAGTAGAAGAAATGGAGGTTCAGACAGTAGACTAGCCAGTCAGATCAGCCAGGATTCGTAATGGTGGATCGGCTGATTGGACCGACCAGGATCTCCTAGCAGTAGACGAAATAGTTAGTCTGGTTGATCCAATTATGCAATATACTATTTTGCATTGTTTTGTTTATTTGGAATTAGATTTGGATTAGGATTCCCATTTTGTGTTGTTTTTAGGTTTGATCCTATAAATACATATCTTTCAGGTCTAGGGTTAGTATCGAAGATAAAAGAAAATTTGCATATTATAAAAAGATTGAACATGGTTGTAGAGAAGCAACAAAAGAGAGAAATTATATGATTGTGTTAGGATCTTTTGGTGAGATTGGGTAATGATTTCTTGCGGGTTTCTTGAAGAACATAAGGTCAACTCTTGTATAATTTTGAAGAATAAAAATAACACAAATCTCTCCTTATTGACTTAGGCAATTGTCAAAGCACGTAACTATGCATATTTACGTATAGTATTACTTTTGTACAATATTGATATATTTTATTTTCTATGTTTGTCTATCTTTCTCTTCTCCTATGTTTCTCTATTTTGGAGTAGGTCAGTTGCCCTAGTTTGATGGAGTAGACTTCATTCAGTACATTAGGGCACACGATTTCACACCGGTTGCAATAATTAGTATTAACATCAGACTCGTCTTTGGAAATAGACTAATCTAGAGACATGGCAAAGGATGAATCTTCAATGATAAAATTTAAGGGTAAGGAAAACTTTGGCCAAATAGAACAAAGACTTGTTAATTAAACACGACCTAGATCTTGCAATGCTAGAAATTTAAAAGAAGCCACAAAAAATGACAGTCAAAGATTGGTTAAAGATGGATAAGATGGCACATAGTACGATTCAATTCTTTTTATCAAATGAAGTAATATACAACATGATCGGTGAGGAGACAACAATTGAATTATAGAATAAACTCAGATCTTTGTACTTTATCTTTGTACTTGACCAAAAGTATATTCTACTAACTTATATTAGAGCAGTAGTTCTATGGACTGCACTTGAAGAAAGGTACACTAGTATTGGAGCATCTCAGTAACTTGAAAAAGGATCGTGGCGGTGTTAGTAGCCACATAATCAAATCTTGAAGATGTTAAAAAGATGATGATTTTCTTTTATTCTCTTCTCGAGAATTATGAAAATGTCATTGCATCGCTACTCATAAGCAAAGACTTCACTGTAGATGAGGTTAAAGCAATGATTCCCTCACATGATCTTAAGCGATGATTGAATTACAGGGATGAGTCAAGTACAAGGTGTTTTTGGGTCAAATGTAATATATAGTTTATATTGTTCTTCTGGAATCAAAAATAAAATTTATAAGTTTTGATTCTAGAAAAATGTGTTGAAAAAGACTAGATTTCTTACTCCAGTGATCACGAAGACGTCCTTGTTGAAGTTGTTCTTTGTTGTCGAGTTTGGAGTTGAAGGGAGCTCCATTAAAGTGAAACTTAACTCGTTGGAGAGGGGTTGCCTCTTTGATGAGCTAAAGAAATATCAATAAATGATCGGGAATCGAATGCTACAAGGCTATACCAACACAAGATCAAAGATCAAGTGTTTTGGGGAGTAATTCTCTTGGATCACAAGAGTTTGGCATGTCGATGCGGTGATAACCCATTGCTGAAGGTCGTAGCATGATGCTGGGGGTGGTGGGGGGCAGAGCCCAACTATGTGTTGAACCAAGAAGAAGAGCCTCTAAAATGCTAGAGAAGGGGGCTTATTTATGGATTTGAAATAGTGCTCCACATAGGGTTTATCCATGTGAGGTTGGCTTCAAGTTGCACAGTTATTATATCAGCATTTAGCTGCACAATTACTTTTCAGAACAATAGTGGTGCGGGAATCTATTCATTATCACGCGCGCCTTCTTAGTCAAATTTGAGTAAATGCAAATATGGCTGATTCAGCTTTATGCACTCTGTGGGGCTACGCGCGCCTACTTTAGTCAAATCTCATTAAATATATTGTTATGCCTGATCAACTTTATGAATTCCGCGTTGCTATTGTGCCTTCCATGGTAGACGGTGACAACTCCACAAGTACTATGAACTAGTAATTATATGAGGTGGTTATCAAGGAAAATCAACAAGCATATGTATTGATAGCTTCTGAGATGGAGGAAGGTCAAAGAGTCAAGGGGCTAATGGTTTCAACAACTATACTTCTTATGGTGATTGGGTATTAGATTATAGGTCATCGATAAATATATTCTCAGCAGAACGTACTTGACTCCCTGGTGTAAGGAGTCATGGAGACTACTGAATAGGCAAACATAGGATGTGAGAGGTTGTGAGAACATGAACGATCACAATTGTAGAAAAAAAGAACATGCTTTCCTTGTACGATCTTCGATTAGTCATGAAAGTGATACATAATCTAATATCATTAGGTGTGCTTGATCAAAGGGGTATCAAACCTAGGTGGACAAGAGAGTCGATCATCACTACCTACCATGGAAGGAACACTATCTTGATAGGAAAGAAGTATAGAGATGACTTGTATTAGGTGTCTGAAGCGTATACAAGGTGGAGCTTTATCTTCAAAGGGGATTTCAGCCATGAGGAAAAGAGGTTTACACATAGATTTCTAAGAAGAGCCAACATGAAAGTTTGACTTTTGGTGGAGTCATGAAGAAGTCTGTAGCTAGTCTCTAGATAAAAAATGTCACAATGATTGCTTATCGTAATTGAGTTAACAGACTTCTGCTTTTCATAAATGACATACACCTATCACAGGAACAAACTACATGGAGATAATTCCATAGATTTGAAGATGTGTGTATCTTCAAACTAGCTATAGTTTTATAAGCATCCAAGATGATGAAGGGATATGTGCCTTCACTTTGAGTCGTAAAGGGAAATAGACATCAAAGATGACCAAGAGGTATGTGCCTTCACCTTAGAGTTGTAAAGGGGAATGACTAGTTGTAGTGATATAGACAATATGTGCAGTGAGGTTATGTGTTCCCTTAACTTTAGTTAACATGAAGGTATATGTGCTCCAAATAAGGTGAGAGAGTATGTACCATTTCCTTTGAGTTGTAGGTCTATTTAATCCACTTGAGTTGTTGTGTTATGAAACCTGAAAAAGGTGAGGGTACATGTACACTCTAATATGAGTCTTAGTGAACGTATATGCATCTCCATTTGAATTGTTTTATTACAAACACTTAATAAGGTGACGGTGTGTGTACCCTCTAATTTGAATCGTAATGAAGATATATGCATATACATTTGATTTGTTTTGTCATAATGACCAAATATGGTGAGGATGTAAGGGCATTCTGTTAGAAATAGGGCAAATCAAGAGAAAGGTGCCATTTTATTCATTAGTATTGGGGTCTATATATACAAAAGGAGTGGTCTCATTCTTCTACTCTATCCGATGTGGGACTAAACAAAAGGGGTCTATTCCTATCTAACATAAAGAAATAACTCTCAACACATTCATATGTGAGTTTTATGTTGATTTATGTATGGTATAGCCATCATCAAGTTGCATTTTATTAAGAAGCAAGTGACCAAATTAGACACAAAGAGGTAAGAGTTTATGTGCCTTCTTATTTCAGTTTTTATAAATGTATATACATATCTATTTGAATTGTACTTGAGTAGTCGTTAAGTGTAACATGTTTACGAAAGAGTATTAATCTCCTGAATTGTCATTGTTTGATTTGTTAATACATGAATTATATTTGTGTCTACAACCGAATATTGTCTTTGCTGTAAGGTAAGTCTGTCAGTTCATGCAAAATATTCGGACTACACCTCTATAGGGGGCAAAAAAGAAGCCTCTGGTGCATCATTGAAATATTGACATGGCCTTTCTTTTTACCCATCCACCAACAATACTCTTCTAAATTCTTTTGATGCACATTAGGCTGCTGATTCTCGTATGATAGATCATCAATCATCGGAGCTTATACTTTTCTTGGACCAAACATGCTTGTGAGGACTACAAAGATTCAAAGAAATATAGTGACCCTAAGATGAACCGCTGTATCTTAATATTTATCTCTTTCTACTGCTTCTGCCGAGCTTCATTTGTTATGCTATTTGTTTAGAGATTTAAGTCTCACTTTACACTCTCCACAAAGGTTGCTTGGTATAATGTTCCAGCAGTTCGTGTGACAATCAATCTGATCTTTTATGTTGGGTTTCACCACATGGAGATTGATCACCATTTTATTTGGGAATTACTTGCTTGTTGTGCTCTCCATGCTCATTATGTCCCTTTTGATCAGCAACTTGCAGATATTTTTACAAAAGGTCTAAGAAGAGAATGGTTAAACCATTCTTCCATCCAAGCTCAAGCTCCACTGCGTAACGTCTCGCTTGCGAGGGGGCGTGAAAGAAGATATATCTCACAATCCAGCATATGTAGGAGGGGGAAAAAGATGTCACAGGATATGTAGCATATCTTGTGATGTCATGAAATATTCCTAAAACAACTAATGTCATTAAATCATGGTTAGTGTGAAGAGTGTGAAGGGTGAGGTGAAGTTACCTAAAATATCTCCCCTAGAGAAAGTCATCATTATACGAAATATTATAAAATATGTAATTCCCACAAGTAATCTCTATCGACACAAACAATTGTGGCCGTCTTCCAATATTATCCATCTTCTCTTTTCCACACTTTTACGTTAATTAATAATCCACTAGTCCAATACATCTCTTTTCTTCTCTTCATTCAAGGCTGTCATTGCGTTACCTTCCAACCAGATCTTTGATTTTTTTACTTGTTACATGCCTCCTCGATTTCCTGTCAACAAAGAGCAACTTGCTTACATGTTCGAATGCGATTATTGATCCAGTTAAAGGAACTCTCTCTTTCTGCAAGTCTTTACTAAATGAAATGATGGCGTGCGTTGTCATACCCATGAATCCTAGCTATTTCCAAGAAAAAGTTTAGCAACTTAGAACACAAACTGGAATAACTAGCTACTTCAGCAAACATAGTAACAAGAAACCAACGAACATATATTTGAAAAAGTGATTTTCACTAATGGAACACAGAAACAGTATGTCTATACTATCAGCTTCCTTTGAGCATATATATATATATATATATATATATATAACTGCAGCAAAAACATTTCAACATGAGAAGGAAAAAGCAGCGACAACAAATCACCTGGTGCTAGCGAAATGGTAGAGTCTGCCAGTGCTAGAGAAGATCATGAGCCCAACCTCAGCATCACAAAGAATCGCCAACTCCTTAGCCTTCTTCAGCAATCCATTCCTCCTCTTTGAGAAGGTCACTTGTCTGCTCGTCGAGTTGTCAATCCTTCGGATAACAATCTTTCCTCTCCCCATGCTAATCAAAAATCGATCGATCGATCGATCAAGAATCCTATAAACTAATACATAAGCTGTATCAGATCTAGTGAAACAAATTAGTGTAGAAGATGGAGGAGATAATAACAGCACCTGAGACTGGTTTCTTGGTTGGTGGCGTCTCTTTCTCTCTTTCGGATCTTAAAATTGGAAATGGGGATATTTGTTAAATTAGATATTGTTCTAGCAAGCCCCCTCTATTTTCCTTTTTGAGTTTGGATGCCCTAATTTGATAAAGGAAGAGCACGTTTCCCACTTGTTGTTTAGAAGTATTTGCCGAGGTTTTGTCACTCAACTGCCTCCGACTAATAGATCGCTGACGCGTGTTAAAAAGGTAATTGAATTCCATTTTTAGTATGGACTGGGGTTACTCTTATTTACGCTTTCTCCTCGTGTACGAGGAAAGCATTTACTAAATTCGTATTTGAGTTTTCTTATATATTTTTAATTAGTTTCAAAGGATAAATTACCAGATTGGTATTTTAATTAGACCCCTTTTATCAATAGGATTTCTTATATCCCCCTGATCTCTCAAAGTTATTGAATTTGCACCTAAAGATATGGTGTTTATGTGAAATTGACCCTTTAAAATCTTTATTTTTTTCTTATCCACACTCAATCAACTCCTCATCTTCTCCCTCTTTCCCCTAACCCATTACGTATATATATCATCAATGGCTTCCACTATTCTCATCCTCTCCTCTCTTACTCCCTCTCCTTTCTCTCCCAATTCTCTCCTTCAAAAGCTCCACCAAAACCCTCAAAACTTATTCAAAATCTTAGATAGAGTGTAGATAGGAAAGATGAGGCTTTTTAAAGAGTCAATTTCACATAAGTGTACTCTCTTCTGCCATATTATAGTAGGTTAGTGAGGTAGAAAAAAAAATTTCCAGCAAAAAAAAAAAGGTTCCTTGCTAGAAATTATCTGTCGATGAAAATTTGGGTCTTGTTACACCTTTGACTCATTTAAAATACAGTAATATAGAGTTGCCTATTTAAAATACTTTATCGGTAAAATAAGTCTAATTAAAATACCAAGATGGTAATTTAGCCGATTTCTAATAGACATATTTATAAACAAGTTCTCTAAAAATTACACCAAATTAATGGCCTTTTAAACAACAATAACGTAAGGACTGTTTATTATTACCATTTATACTCTTGTTTTCTATTTATTATTCCTGTTATGCCCCTATTTCTCGCTGCAGCTGTCAGCCACCACCAACTATCTTTCGTGACTAGGGGTGCATTCGGTTCGGATACGGTTCGGATATGACATTTACCATATCCATATCCGCTTTCTAAAAATGGATACGGATACGGATACGGATACAGATACGGATATTCATCGGTAAGAAAAAAACATAACCATATCCGCACTAAACGGAAGCGGATACGGTTCGGATATTAGATAAGCGGATACGGATACAATACGGATATTAATCGGATATTTGGGAAACGGATATGAATCGGATATGACAAAAAAATACATATGATTATAATATTTCGCACACTAAATATAACTAAAAAAACATTCATCTATTAAACATAATCAAGATAAGTTTATTCAACCATATAGAAAATGTCTCCTCATAGACATAAATACTAGTCCTCATGTAATTCTCAAGTCTAATCCAAACAACAAAAAAGTGCAAAAACCGTATCCGGATATCCGAACCGTATCCGCATTTTCGACTCGAAAACCGTATCCGAAACCATATCCGGATGAAAATCAAACAACAAAAAAGTGTAGAAACCGTATCTGGAAAAAGTGCAGAAACCGTATCCGGATATCCGAACCGTATGCGCATTTCGATCCGAAACCAGATCCAAACCATATCCGGATGAAAATCAAACAACAAAAGTGCAAAACCGTATCCGAAACCATATCCGACCGGTTTCAATTTTTCCTTACCATATCCGCATTCTAAACGGATACGGTTACGATCGGTCCGGATATATCCGGACCGTTTTGCACCCCTATTCGCGACCCACCGACTATAATAGCTCCTTGTTGATCACTACCCCTAACTGGCACCCATAATCGTTGACCATTACCGGCACTGTCTGTTGCCTCTTGTAGTCCGTGTAACTCCTAAGGGAGAGATAAACTTATATATTAATTTTTGTGAATACTCGGATTGGATTTTAATTGAAAAACTAATAGAAGGCTGGAAGATAAAATTTTCTCAATGGATCTAATCGGAACTCATAAAAAAATGGACCCCTTCTACCCCACTTCTAACTTGTCACATCCCCAATCTTCATCGCCCCTCAATCTCTTAAAGTGTACCAAAGAAGAGCACCAACCCCTCAGTAAGATAGATCCACGTAGCCGACAATGTACGTATTTTTCATGGAGGAGTGGATAGGTTCACCTAGCATCTCCCTCTGACCCCCTCTTTCTTCTAGGAGAGATCCTTCTTCTTATGAAAACAACGCCATGTTAAGGGGGAAGTGAGGAAGGGAAGTCTGCTAATCACTCTCATCTACCTAGACAAAAGATCCTTTCATCTATAATCTTGACCCCTCCACTGTCCGAGTAACAAGCAGTTTGTGTATGCAATTCCTTAGAGTGTCTTTTTTAGTTGAATAAGAGGACCATTTGTGAGGCTAGCTCTCCACACCTGATTCTCGCAGTGCATCTATTTCCCAGATCAGCACACCCCCATCCGGATCTACGTCTCAAGATCTTGCCATGAAGGGACACCAAATCTAAGCAACGATTCCCTTTACTTGTTGTACAAACAAAACTACCGCACAATTTAACACGGCGCGAAAGTTAAAACCTCGAAATCCACCAAGAGGTGTTCTTTGAATCCACAAAAAATAACCTTTGAATCCATGAAGAAACAACCTCGAACCCACAAAGTAATGTAAAAGAGAATTTTATTGATGAAAAGTTATGCCTCTAGGGTTTACAATCCTCTGCTTCAATAGAAAACAAACTAGACTCCTACTAGTATTCGAATTATACAAGAAATAGAAATAATAAAACTATCATTAAAAGAATCACTATGATTGAGGAAATAAATCTATCAAATTTTTAAGTCAAACTGGATTTGTTTCCTAATCAAAGCAGACTCCTAAAATATTACCCAAAATGGTAAAAAAGTTGATAGAAAATCTGATATCTCTCAATGCGGAGGGAATTTTTTGAAATAGGCGACGACAAACCAAACAACGGTGGGTTTGTTTGACCCTGTCTCGAGAAATACATAATTTTCATATATTATTTTTCCAATTCCAACACACGAATTGGGACATCCGACCCATTTTATGTAGTTTAAGATATTACACTTCATTAATTGAGGAAGGAGATGTAATGTGAAAAGAGAATTACAATGAGGTCAGAGTTGTTCAAATATTTTATTTTGGCTAAATTACTAGATTAGTATCTTATTTTGATCCTCTTTACTAATCTAGTATTTTAATTTGCTCCTACTATATTAAGGTATTTTCTTCAACCCATTTTGCCAATAAGGCGCTTTTTCTCGCTGGCGGTGAGAATTTTGGTATGGATATAATTTTTTTATTGAGGTATTTACATATATACCCCTCAAATCTTTCATATTTGTAAAATTTCCCCACAAATCTTGTATATAGTGACTAAAATATCCTTTTCTTGCTTAGATAGGATTAATGATCCTCATTTAACTTCATATCCGATACCACCTTCCTTTATTAGAAGCCATTGCTAGTTTGCTACCTTCTAAATCCATCCTCACATCAACCAATATCATCCTCCTGCTAGCTGAAAAAATCAAATTAAAAATGCCGAAATGCCTCTCAATCAAACACAAAGAAAAAAATTTCAAATCTTTGGATCACAAGCCAAAACCTCCATCTTGAACTCCTTTGCCCCCTGCTTCTCCTCGTTCCATTAGCCTCACTATGATTTTTTAGATTGAGATTGAGTTTGGAATTGAGATTGAATTTGGGTTTGATGATTGTTTTCAAGGTACAATTCAAGGCAATTGGAAACTAGAGTAAGGAGTTTGGGTCTCTCAAGTAATTGAGACTAACAAGTAGAGTAAATGAGGTCAAATCAAGACAAACTTGCTTCAAAGAAAAAAAAAGAGAACCCATGGTCACTAAACTTAGGGTCATGGGAAGCTGCTGAGAATAACTTTGAGGTGTATATGCAAAGAGATCGTTGGGAGGATGAGAAGGCGAGAAGATGTGTTTGGTGTAGTGTGTGAGCTGGATGAGGCAATAGATGATAGAGAGGTGTGGCAGCTATGAATGGAGAAGATGAAACCTTTTAATTAAGAATATAATTAGAACTAATTAATTAAAAAAGGGTAAAATTTTCTATATTAATAATTTTCTCCTAATCTAACAAAAGTTATAAAATCCAATATTGAAGAATTGAGAGGTAAATTTTGATTTTGTAGCTAAATTTTCACATATGAAAATTTTGGAGGGTATATATACAACAAAAACCCAATTAAAAGATTACATTCACGCTGGAATTCTCACTTCCGGCGAGTAAAAGTGTCTTATTGGTAAAGGGGATCGAAATAAAATACCTTAATGTCGTCGGAGGAAATTAAAAAACCATATTGATAAACATGGTTAAAATAAAATACCAATATGGTAATTTAGCCCTTTTATTTTAGACGTAATTTGGTCTTTTTACATTACAAGTTAACGTTGTTTAGTGAAATTAATGTAGAAAACTTTACTGTGAAAGTGTTGCAAAATACAAGTTAGGATACATAGGTGCAAAACACATGAAACCTTGAGAAATTTATTTATCAATTAGCCATTTATGTAGCGCAATCATAAGAAAAACTGAAGGCAAACCTTAAAATAAATCAGAAAAAGCAAAGATATAACCACATTTTCTTCTCCACTATAGTATATAATCATCTAAGCTAATCTATATATGTCAAAAATGGTTTTGTATTCTCTTGAGTGTCACTTCCTAAATTATAGTTATCCAATAGAACAGATACGCACTATATTCTCGTGAATCCTATCTTTTTAATTTCATTCAAAACGAATCATAATCTTTCAACTAATTATACTCAATATGATTTAAATAGTAACTTTTCTACTAACCAAGAGAATCCTATGCCAAATGGATACATATTGAGTGGGAAGCTTACCACTGATGGAAAGGCTTTTACCTGGGGCGGGTAATGCACATATTTGGGGATAAGTGCATTATGCAATAAAATATCCAAATTAAAAGTACTTGGTAACACTTAACTATCTAAGCTTCACTTAGTTAACATGCTATATATATAAATGGGTCTTTTTATCTTATTGTGCTTGGCAAATGTCCCAGATACTGAAACACATACTGCTGGCTTCTCTCGATTGGCTGAGAGTTACCACATGGGCGTTGCCAGCTGAGAATCGCTTTCTTCAAGATTTTGCTGCTAATGGCAAACAGTAACAACATTCTTGGCCCGATTCCCAAGTCTCTGCAAGCTGACTTGGCGTAGAATCATAATGTCGTAAAGTGATGTTAGTATCAACTCACCAGATTTGGGATAGTCAGGTTTTACTCAAGAAGTTTTGGTTTCGTGCATGCCTGCATGGTGTACAAGGGGGAAGTTGATACCGTGTTAGAATACAAAAATATGAACATCAGCTTTCACCGTGACTTTGAAATTTTGGTGTAATGGTTTGAGAGAATTTAAGATGGTATTAGAGCAACCCAGGTTCGAATATTATTGGCCACAAATTAAATGCAGATTTTTTTTTACAAAAAAGTTGATACCGTTGCGTGAGTCTAGGTTTTAGCGCATAAAAAATGACGCTCAACCTGCAGGGACATATTAGAATATAAAAATATAAACATTAACTCTCACCATAATTTCAGAATTTTGACCTAATGGTTAGAGGGAATTTAAGATATCAGCACAATGCTAAACATTTTGTTGATGTCCACGTTTAAAACTTTAAGACGGACTGAATCGCAGTTGCTCGATATGGAGATGGATATCATCGACTTCACGGGCAAAGCTTACAAGATAAAAGAAATCTTGAAGATCTAAAGCTTGCATAGTCTTGCTGCTTTCTTTGAGGTGGACTCTTGTGCAAAGGACTATGCCTCGTTAGACAGAGTTTGAATTATGTCTACTATATGATTTAAGATCATCGGACATATCTGCTCTATGTCTACTAATTACGACGCGTCACGATCATTCAGAATACCAAAGTGGGTCCCTGTGACGCCCCAGGTTTCAACAAGGCTGCAGTCCAAGGTGAAACCCAGAATGTCAAACCTGCCATGCACCAACACCGTGCAACAACATGTTTCACCATCACAGTAATATCTCTCTAGTGAAGTCAAGTAACAGGTGAAAGTACAAGACAGGCAAATAAATAATAAAATAGAACAATGAGATCGAGAATTTACGGAAGTAGTATAAATATCATCAACATCAACAGGGCCCAACTGGAGATAAAATAGCATACATAGAATCTGTCTCAGTACAAGAATCAATAAGAGGTTCACTAAGGCACTCAGCCTTTACACAATAGGATCACAAATCTCTAGAGTCTAAAAACAATTAAAATAAATATCTACCGTGGAGCTCGGAAAAATAACTACTAATATAAATAACTAAAAGAGGTGCGTGATGCTATCCATCAACCTCGACTCTCGCATTACACCTCGCCACCGAAAAGAGGGAAACAACGAGCCAAGCTATAGCGAGATTCATCTCCACGCCTGTGGGAAGGGCTAGGAGAAAATAAGAAAATACTTGGTTAATACATATAGATACAAAATCATTCATAAAGTACTAAAGAAAAATTGGCATGTAGAGACCCACAATACAAGAGTTAGTACGTCGAGCAAAATAATCCAAACAAGGAAACCCTCATGTATATACCATGTCTCGAATTGTGAATCACTATATACCAATTCCAAATTCTACTGAATGAAAAATATTACCGAAGTAAAATACAATTATTCCAAACCTCAACTTTAGAGTCAAAGTCACATCTCGAACTACCCTCGGATAGTTGGCCTGAGATCACAAGGGAATATCGTCTAGCTCAGTCATCACCACAAATCATATCACATATATACTATGTATGCAATGCATCTAAGCGTACCCAACACTCGGGTAATTTAACATGGAAGCAATAACACAAGTTTGTGACCACATATATATATATATATATATATATATATATATATATATATATATATATATATATATATATATATATATATATATATATATATATATATATAGAGCAAGGCTCTATGAACTTAAGTTCATAATGAATAGTGGTGCACCAACTTTTCTAACCACTCATCTTGCTTTGAGATCCGTGAAAGATATAAAGCTCACTTTGAGATTTGTGCATCACAAATCTCAAGACAAGATGAGTGGATAAAAAAGTTGGTGCACCACTATTCATTGTGAACTTAAGTTCATAGGAGCCTTACTCTATATATATATATATTCTCACAATATATCCCGACAGTGAGCAAGGACTAATAGAATCGTCTATTTAACTTAAGTTATTAACATTCCACCATGCTATTTTTTTTTACAAGAAATTCTACGGCTCGTCGCATCATCATGCGGATCGACATATACGGCTTACCAGCCTCATCGTATCACCATACGGATCGACATAGACGGCTCACTAGCGTCATCGCATTACCTTGCGGATCGACGTATACGGCTCACTGGCCTCATCGCATTATCTTGCGGATCGACATATATGGCTCACTAGCCTAACTGTGTCCCAGATGTCACGTATACTTTATTAAGAACATGTACTTATGTGTTCGTGCACATATCTCGGTGTACAAATAATATCTCATGTACACAACATCTCAGGTGTTTAATAGATTCTAGACATCATAATACAATTCAGGTTGGTCGAAGAAATTTCTCAAATCAAAAGTATACGACTCAAAACATACACATGTATAAATTCGCTAAAAAATCCTACGAAATCCCTCAAAATCGCCAAAGAAAAGAACAAGGCTTTGAGAGAAGGGAAAAAGGGCTACTAGGGTTTGGGACACAGGAGAAAAGAGGTATTTTTCATGTTTAAACATGTGTATATATGACAGCAAACCCGAAAAACTACAGGCCTAAACCTGAAACCTGAAACTGGAAAAAAAAAACAATCTGACTAGAAACAAACTCTTCGGTATTGTAGCTATAACTTTTGCATCCGACCTCAGAATGAGATGATTAGAGATTTTCTGGAAAGCTGCTGAAGGTATCTACAACTTTGATCTTTTAAGTTTTTCCATATTCACAACGTATCAGTGTGAAAAGGATAGAATCTCTCCACTAGTCATAAATTTCCAGATTTATGCATCGAGCATGATTTGTGCACTTGCACTCATATATGCACATATATATGTTGTAAAATCATCAGAACTCAGATAAAAAAGGTTGTTTAATTATTTTCAGATCAAAAAATATCTCTATAACTCATTGTAAATCTTTTTAAACACAAAAGATCAAATCTTTACACATATAATATAAAAGAATCTCTTTTCTATATTCAAAACTAGTTCTTTTAGGCTCAACAAAACCTTGTGAAAGAATTTCATTAAAACGATTCTCTGAAAAATTAGGTGTAGGGTTAGCAGAGATGAAACTTGCCTGAAATCTTGTTAAAACAAGTGAAGGATGCAAAGCGAGGTAGATCCCTAAGGCTGCCAATCCAAGGTGAAATCTTGCTTCAAAGGCTCTTGAATTCTCACAAGAAAGTTTTAGGGTTTAGAGGAGGGTTTGGTGGCTGTTAGGGTTTGAGAGTTCTGATAAAAGATATGAAAATTCGTGAAAACATGTATTTATATACAGGTTAACCCGAAATAACCCAGTCAGACCCGAAATCCAAATAAGAACCAAGAACTGCTTTGACTAGGAAAGTATCCCCCTTCGGTAGTTTGACCATAACTTTCTCATACGAACTCCAAATGCGGTGATCTAAGATTTGTTGGACAGCTGTTGAAGAGACCTACAACTTTAGTGTTTAAGGTTTTCCAGATTATAACTGTAGCAGTATGTAAAACCTATAAACTCATAACTAGTCATTATTTCCAGATTTATACTCGTGCATGTTTCGTGCATGTTTTGACACGTTTCTCTCACAAATGTGAACTTGTTTGTTCTCAAAGCACTTGATAACATACTCAAATGTCATTTAATGATATTTATCACCATAAAATATATTTATCAATATATATCACAAAATATTCAAATTATCGGGGTTTTACATTCTTCCCCCTTAAAAGAATTTCGTCCCCGAAATTCCGCAAACGCATAATAGTAACATCAACATTTAAAATTCTAGAATGTGAATACCCCCGCTCAACTCCTAATTAAACGAAACTAGTACATCGGGCGAAAAATCCAAACAAGGAACCCCCCATATATATACCATGTGTTCCGAATGATTAGGAGCTAAGTGTTAGTACATCATTTTAGTGTTAAATATGGATGTAGTTAAATTACATATATAAATATAAACATCATAACATAAAGGTATAGCCAAGTATCAACCTCTTACTGCTCAAGCAGTGTGGGTAGTCATGACGAACATCCTCCTCGCTCCCAAGAAATCTCTTAGCTTCCTTCCGGTTCCTTTGGACCTTCACTAATGGAATAATTTTATTTCTAAGCTTTTATCTTCTCTAGCAAGAATACAAACCGGAACCTCTATGGTGGTCAAATCATCCTGAATCTCAATTTCTGGTGTATCAATCACTCTCTGCTGCTCCTCGTCACGCAAATGCTTTTTGAGCATTGAAACATGAAAGACATCGTGTACACTCGACATCGATGCTGGAAGATCTAATTTATAAGAAACAGCTCCAATACGCTCAATAATCTTGAATGGACCAACATATCTCGGAGCAAGCTTCCCCCGTTTACCGAATCGCTGAACGCCCTTCATCGGTGATACTTTCAACATAACCAAGTCTCAATCACGAAACTCTAGGGGTCGTCGCCTCGATCCGCATAGCTCTTTTTCCGACTCTGGGCGGCACGAATGCGTTCTTTAATCAATGCTACCTTCTCTGTGGTCTGCCTAACAAGCTCCGGTCCAAGTAATAGGCTATCCTCTGGTTCTGCCCAACATATAGGCGATCTGCAAGGCCTCCCGTACAATGCTTCATATGGTGCCATACCAATAGGAAAATAGTATCACTTATCATTCACTGCATGCTTTATACTTCAAAACAAATAGTTCATAAAAAAAAATTTGTAAATTTTCGCGTATATGTATAATACGTCCTCACTCATACTAGGAATTTCTAACGGACTCTACACATGATTCCTAGGAAACTCTATCCTAGCTCCACAACATGACACAAGAATGATCCTAAGGATACTAGAACCTGGCTCTGATACCAACTGTGACGCCCCATGTTTCAACAAGGCTGCAGTCCAAGGTGAAACCCAGAATGTCAAACCTGCCATGCACCAACACCGTGCAACAACATGTTTCACCATCACAGTAATATCTCTCTAGTGAAGTCAAGTAACAGGTGAAAGTACAAGGCAGGGCAAATAAATAATAAAATAGAACAATGAGATCGAGAATTTACGGAAGTAGTATAAAGATCATCAACATCAACAGGGCCCAACTGGAGATAAAATAGCATACATAGAATCTGTCTCAGTACAAGAATCAATAAGAGGTTCACTAAGGCACTCAGCCTTTACACAATAGGATCACAAATCTCTAGAGTCTAAAACAATTAAAATAAACATCTCTGTGGAGCTCGGAAAAATAACTACTAATATAAATAACTAAAAGAGTGCGTGATGCTATCCATCAACTGCGACTCTCCGTTACCTGCCTCATTTGCACGAAGAGGGAAACAACGGCGTCAAGCTATAGCGAGAATCATCTCCACGCCCGGAAGGGCTAGGAGAAAATAAGAAAATACTGGTTAATACATATAAATACAAAATCATTCATAAAGTACTAAAGGAAAATTGGCATGTAGAGACCCACAATACAAGAGTTAGTACGTCGAGCAAAATAATCCAAACAAGGAAACCCTCATGTATATACCATGTCTCGAATTGTGAATCACTATATACCAATTCCAGTCCTACGAATGAAAAATATTACCAGAAGTAAAATACAATTATTCCAAACCTCAACTTTAGAGTCAAAGTCACATCTCGAACTACCCTCGGATAGTTGGCACAGATCACAAGGGAATATCGTCTAGCTCAATCATCACCACAAATCATATCACATATATACTATGTATGCAATGCATCTAAACGCACTCCAACACTCTGTAATTTAACATGGAAGCAATAACACAAGTCTGTGACCACATATATATATATATATATATATATATATATATATATATATATATATATATATATATATATATATATATATATATATATATATATATATATATATATATATATATATATATATATATATATATATATATATATATATATATATATATATATATATATATATATATATATATATATATATATATATATATATATATATATATATATATTCTCACAATATATCCCGACAGGTGAGCAAGGACTAATAGAATCGTCTATTTAACTTAAGTTATTAACATTCCACCATGCTATTTTTTTTACAAGAAATTCTCACTCGTCACATCATCATGCGGATCGACATATCGGCTTACCGGCCTCATCGTATCACCATACGGATCGACATAGGCGGCTCACTAGCCTCATCGCATTATCTTGTGGATCGACATATATGGCTCACTAGCCTCATCGCATTATCTTGTGGATCGACATATATGGCTCACTAGCCTAAGCGTGTCCCGGATGTCATGATACTTTATTAAGAACATGTACTTATGTGTTCGTGCACATATCTCGGTGTACAAATAATATCTCATGTCCACAACATCTCTGGTGTTTAATAGATTCTAGACATCATAATACAATTCAGGTTGGTCGAAGAAATTTCTCAAATCAAAAGTATCGACTCAAAACATACACATGCATAAATTCGCTGAAAAATCCTACGAAATCCCTCAAAATCGGCAAAGAAAAGAACAAGGCTTTGAGAGAAGGGAAAAAGGGCTACTAGGGTTTGGGACACAGGAGAAAAGAGGTATTTTTCATGTTTAAACATGTGTATATATGACAGCAAACCCGAAAAACTACAGGCCTAAACCTGAAACCTGAAACTGGAAAAAAAAACAATCTGACTAGAAACAAACTCTTTGGTATTTTAGCTATAACTTTTGCATCCGACCTCAGAATGAGATGATTAAAGATTTTCTGGAAAGCTGCTGAAGGTATCTACAACTTTGATCTTTTAAGTTTTTCCATATTCACAACATATCAGTGTGAAAAGGACAGAATCTCTCCACTAGTCATAAATTTCCAGATTTATGCATCGAGCATGATTTGTGCACTTGCACTCATATATGCACATATATATGTTGTAAAATCATCAGAACTCAGATAAACAAGGTTGTTTAATTATTTTCAGATCACAAAACATCTCTATAACTCATTGTAAATCTTTTTAAACACAAAAGATCAAATCTTTACACATATAATATAAAAGAATCTCTTTTCTATATTCAAAACTAGTTCTTTTAGGCTCAATAAAACCTTGTGAAAGAATTTCATTAAAATGATTCTCTGAAAAATTAGGTGTAGGGTTAGCAGAGATGAAACTCGCCTGAAATCTTGTTAAAACAAGTGAAGGATGCAAAGGCGAGGTAGATCCCTAAGCTGCGCGCCAATCCAATGTGAAATCTTGCTTCAAAGGCTCTTGAATTCTCACAAGAAAGTTCTAGGGTTTAGAGGAGGGTTTGGTGGCTATTAGAGTTTGAGAGTTCTGATAAAAGATGTGAAAATTCGTGAAAATATGTATTTATATACAGGTAAACCCGAAATAACCCAGTCAGACCCGAAATCCAAATAAGAACCAGTAAATCTGTTTTGACTAGGAAAGTATCCCCCTTCGGTAGTTTGACCATAACTTTCTCATAAGAACTCCAAATGAGGTGATCTAAGATTTGTTGGAAAGATGTTGAAGATACCTACAATGTTGGTGTTTTAAGATTTTCCAGATTATAACTGTAGTAGTATGTAAAACCTATAAACTCATAACTGGTCATTATTTCCAGATTTATACTCGTGCATGTTTCGTGCATGTTTTGACACGTTTCTCTCACAAATGTGAACTTGTTTGTTCTCAAAGCACTTGATAACATACTCAAATGTCATTTAATGATATTTGTCACCATAAAATATATTTATCAATATATATCACAAAATATTCAAATTATCGGGGTTTTACAGTCCCACCGATCGAGTATGCTAGAAAGAGTGTTTGCTCTAAAATCGGCCGCTAGTTGCTAGACTTCGGTAGCTCGGACCGAAGAGAATACACTCTAATAAGAAATGCCCATCCTAATTAGAAAGTTGAAAGCGTGGGTAAGGATTGTGTAATCTTAAGAAGAGCGTACTTGCATTTGATAAAGAAAGGAAGGTGATCTGACGTATTGAAGGGTCAGATTGAAGTAGCTTCACTACTTACTTGACCCTAAATGCCAGTTGTCGTGCCCTCACATTCCAACATCATGTCGCGAGCACATGACTAGTCTAGACAACATATGCAATCGGGTGAAACTCAACTCAAAAGTATATACTTAAGCCTACAGAGACATGTATATACACCATCTCATATTGCAGAAATATATATCATTGCGGAAGCAAAAATACTAAATAGAGAAATGTCAACAAGTCCCAAATGCATAAGACGGCTAAATCATATAGGAGATATGGTATGGTTGTAGCTTCAGTAGCACCCATTCACCAACGCTGAACTCCCTTTCAGAATGCTTCTCGTCGGTATACACCTTCATTCGATCCCGAGCCTCCAAGAGGTTATCACGCAGGAGTTGTAGTACCCTATCCCTTTCCAACAGAGCATCTTCCACTGCTTGAACATGAGCAGTTCCTGGAGCATAGGACAGAAGGTTTGGTGGTTCACGACCGTATAATGCTTTAGAGGGTGTCATTCCAATGGAGATGTGCCAAGTTGTATTATACCAATACTTTGCCCAGGAAATCCAGCCGCTCCACTCCTTTTGTTTGAAGCTACAAAAACATCGTAAGTAAGTCTCCATAGCCTTGTTGACAATCTCAATTTGGCCATCCGTTTGCGAGAGATATGCTGAGCTCATGCTGAGTGTGGCCCCTTGGATTTTGAAAAATTCAGTCCAAATCTTACTTGTAAACACTGGATCCCGATCACTCACTATTGTGGAGGGAAGACCGTGGAGCTTGAACACCTCCTTGAAGAAGACCTTAGCAACATTAACTGTAGTATATGGGCGTTCAAGAAGCATGAAATGAGCATATTTACTCAGACGATCAACAATAACATATATCACGGAGTAACCCTTGTTGTTGGGCAAGCCTTCAATGAAATCCATCGAAATTGATTCCCAAACCACCTGAGGAATAGGCAAAGGTTGGAGCAGTCCCGCTGGTCTCATAGCTTTAGTTTTATGATGCTGACAAATATCACAAGCTTTAACAATTAGTCTTACCCCTTCTTTTTCATTCCTGCCCACCAGAAACTGCTCCTCAATCGCTTAAGTGCTCTTGGTACCCGGAATGACCTCCCTCTGGTGATGAGTGGTACCCTTGTATAATCTCCTCACAATGGAAGATGCTGGATTGAGCATGATCCGCCCTCGATATAACCAAAGTCCATAATGGAAATGATAACGGTTAGTGTCCAGCTTTTCCTCTTCCATCTTCCTCCTTAACCTTTCATAGAATGGGTCAGTGGTAATAGCCTCCTTGGCTCTGTCCAGCCATAAGGGTCGTATTACAGTGACCCCCGAGCATTCTTCATCATACTCCCCCCTTCGCGATAGGCCATCCGCTGCTCCATTCTCTCTTCCCTTCTTGTATTCCACTTGGTAATGAAAGGCCATGAGTTTCCACAACCAAGCACTCTAAGCATCGGTGCCAACTCTTTGACTTAATATGTGCTTGATGCTCTTTTGATCCGTCCGAAATTATTTTTCGTTGAGATAAGGCTTCCACTTACGAACAGCCAACAGAATAGGGAGGACTTCTTTCTCAAAGGTAGAAAGAGCTAGCAATCGACCCTTGAGTCCTTTACTTATGTAGGTTATTGGATGATTTTGTTGCATTAATACAGCCCCTGCACCTTGCCCTAAAGCGTCACATTCAATAATAAAAGTTCCTTGGAAATCTGGCATCCTCAATACCGGTGATGCCGTCATTTCCTTCTTAAGCTTCTGGAATGCTTCTTCAGCCTTAGAAATCCAACTAAATGAGTTCTTTTTTAGTAACTCTGTAAGCGGTTGGGCAATTCCACCGTAGCCATTTATAAACTTCCCGTAGTACCCCATGAGCCCTAAGAAACCACGTAGTGCTCTTGGGTTTTTAGGAGTAGGCCAATCCAAGACTGCTGAAATTTTCTTCGGGTCAACTTCAACTCCATCTTCCGACACAATGTGGCCGAGATAGACCACTCGTTTGACCCCAAAGCTACACTTTTCTCTCTTAGCAAAGAGTTGATGCTCTTGGAGCTTCTCAAGAGTGAGTTGAAGATGGTGTATGTGTTCATCCCAATTCCGCAGGAGCACAATCCTTTCATGGGGTTTCTCCTTCTCCGCCGAGTATGGTGCCATTCCCTGCTTCAACTAGTTCAACGATATGGAGGGGAATAACATCCCCAACCTCGGGTGCACCACCTAAGTGTCGACCCGAATTTCCCACATTCACCGGAGAAAATGTTCATGGTTGGATTTATAGGGTTCGTCAACTGTTGGAGTTTTATGCAATTCCCGAAGACCAGCGGGTTTGGCATGCATCCCTCTTCCTCGACAAAACCCTATAACAATGGTTCCACTGGTTGGAAAAGGGAAAGGGATGAGTCCTGAGTTGGATTGAATTTGAACAAGCTCTGGTCACTCGATTTGGGCCGAATGAGTACTTGGACTATAAGGGGCTCTCTCCAAATTGCAGCAAGTCGGATCCCTTGCAGACTACCAGTCCCAGTCAGCTAGTGAGAAGGAGAAATCGAGTGAAATACAAGAAGCGTTCTCAAACTGGGACTGGTAGTTCGCAAGGGATCCGACTTGCTGCAATTTGGAGAGAGACCCCTTATAATCCAAGTACTCATTCGGCCCAAATCGAGTGACTAGATCTTGTTCAAATTCAATCCAGCTCAGGACTCATCCCTTTCCCTTTTCCAACCAGTGGAACCATTGTAACGGGGTTTTGTCGAGGAAGAGGGATGCATGCCAAACCCGCTGGTCTTCGGGAATTGCATAAAACTCCAACAATTGATGAACCCTATAAATCCAACCATGAACATTTTCTCCGGTGAATGTGGGAAATTCGGGTCGACACTTAGGTGGTGCACCCGAGGTTAGGGATGTTATTCCCCTCCATATCGTCGAACTAGTTGAAGTAGGGAATGGCACCATGCTCGGCGGAGAAGGAGAAAACCCATGAAAGGATTGTTCTCCTGTGGAATTGGGAGGGCCCTCTGGGTTGGTGGGCGTGCTCTGTTCTGGCTGATCGTGAGGAGACTCCCAACATCATTTGTGCCAATCCCTCAACCCAGTAACCCACCACCTTTAGGCTGGAGCTATGTTGATCTACCGTCCCTCACAAGGCTTCAATCTCTAGCTACCCAGAGTCGGAGACCTCTGACTCCTTGTCGAATGCCGTTTGGATTGGCGAATGCCCCCATCAACTTTTCAAGGACTGATGAATCAGATATTCCGTGAATACTTGTGTAAATTCATCCTTGTTTTCTTTGACGATATTCTTGTGTATAGTCGTAATTGGGATGAACACATACCATCTTCAACTCACTCTTGAGAAGCTCCAAGAGCATCAACTCTTTGCTAAGAGAGAAAAGTGCAGCTTTGGGGTCAAACGAGTGGTCTATCTCGACAACATTGTGTCGGAAGATGGAGTTGAAGTTGACCCGAAGAAAATTTCAACAGTCTTGGATTGGCCTATTCCTAAAAACCCAAGAGCACTACGTGGTTTCTTAGGGCTCACGGGGTACTACAGGAAGTTTAAAAATAGCTTTGGTGGAATTGGCCAACTGCTTACAGAGTTACTAAAAAAGAACTCATTTAGATGGAGTTCTGAGGCTGAAGAAGCATTCCGGAAACTTAAGAAGGCAATGATGGCACCACCGGTATTGAGGATGCTAGATTTCCAAGGAACTTTTATTATTGAATGTGATGCTTCAGGGCAAGGTGTAGGGGCTGTATTAATGCAACAAAATCATCCAATAGCCTACATGAGTAAAGTACTCAAGGGTCGGATGCTAGCTCTTTCTACCTATGAGAAAGAAGTCCTCGCTATTCTGTTGGTTGTTCGTAAGTGGAAGCCTTATCTCATCGGAAAACAATTTATCATTCGGACGGATCAAAATAGCATCAAGAACATATTAAGTCAAAGAGTTGGCACCGATGCTTAGAGTGCTTGGTTGTGGAAACTCATGGCCTTTCATTACCAAGTGGAATACAAGAAGGGAAGAGAGAATGGAGCAGTGGATGGCCTATCGCGAAGGGGGGAGTATGATGAAGAATGCCCGGGGGTCATTGCAATACGACCCTTATGGCTGGACAGAGCTAAGGAGGCTGTTACCACTGACCCATTCTTTGAAAGGTTAAGGAGGAAGATGGAAGAGAGAAAGCAGACACTAACCGTTATCATTTCCATGATGGAATTTGGTTATATCGAGGGCGAATCATGCTCAATCCAGCATCATCCCTTTGTGAGGAGATTATACAAGGGTACCACTCATCACCAGAGGGAGGCCATTCCAGGTACCAAAGAACACTTAAGCGAGTGAGGAGCAGTTTCTGGTGGGCAGGAATGAAAGAAGGGGTAAGACTAATTGTTAAAGCTTGTGATATTTGTCAGCGTCATAAACTTGAAGCTATGAGACCAGCGGGACTGCTCCAACCTTTGCCTATTCCTCAGGTGGTTTGGGAATCAATTTTGATGGATTTCATTGAAGGCTTGCCCAACAGCAAGGGTTACTCGGTTATATATGTTGTTGTTGATCGTCTGAGTAAATATGCTCATTTCATGCTTCTTAAACACCCATATACTGCATTTAATGTTGCTAAGGTCTTCTTCAAGCAAGTATTCAAGCTCCACAGTCTTCCCTCCATAATAGTGAGTGATCGGGATCTAGTGTTTACAAGTAAGATTTGGACTGAATTTTTCAAAATCCAAGGGGCCACGCTCAGCATGAGCTCAGCATATCTCTCGCAAACGGATGGCCAAAGTGAGATTGTCAACAAGGCTATCGAGACTTACTTACGATGTTTTTGTAGCTTCAAACAAAAGGAGTGGAGCGACTGGATTTCCTGGGCAAAGTATTGGTATAATACAACTTGGCACATCTCCATTGGAATGACACCCTCTAAAGCATTATATGGTCGTGAACCACCAAACCTTCTGTCCTATGCTCCGGGAACTGCTCGTGTTCAAGCAGTGGAAGATGCTCTGTTGGAAAGGGATAGGGTACTACAACTCCTGCGTGATAATAGGGTACAACAACTCCTGCGTGATAATCTCTTGAAGGCTCGGGATTGAATGAAGGTGTATGCCGACGAGAAGCATTCTGAAAGGGAGTTCAACATTGGTGATTGGGTGCTACTGAAGCTACAACCATACTGACAACACAGTGTTGGTTCGCGAAGGGTGCAGAAGTTAGCTGCTCGCTACTATGGACCTTATCGAGTTGAGGCTCGCATAGGGACAGTGGCATACAAACTCAAGCTACCAAAGGGAGCTCGCATTCACCCCGTGTTTCATGTCTCCCGACTCAAGCCCTACATAGGCCAAGTACCAGAAATAGTGCAAGAAGTACCAACCTTGTGGGAGCAGGCTGAAGAGGAACCAGAAGAGATATTGGACAGAAGGATGAAGAAGAAGGGAAGGCAGCAGTCGTCTATATCTTGGTAGAAGAGGCGACGTGGGAAGAATATTATGCATTCATCAAGAAGTTTCCAGCTTTTGGGCTCGAGGACGGTGCCCAATGTAGAAGGGGGGACTGTCAGGACAAGGCCCAATAGGCCCATGCTAGCTTAGCCCAGCTTCAACTCTACAACCTGCTTGAACTTAGACGTGCGAAATAACAAGTCACTAAGTTCTAATCACCACGATCTCAGTTAGTGGCAGTTATTGAAACTAGCAATTTAGTGTTGTTAGAGATGATCTTGTAAATACCTATGTGGTTGGAATATGATGTTTTTCTATGGATGAATATTAAACTTAATCTTGTTCTTCTCTAAACTTTCTCCTTCTCTCACTATACTCTGCTTCTCCTCTCAAACCTTTGATTTCTTATCTTTCTATGATCAACTTCTTCCCCTCAAAATAATACGACATGGTCGGGCGCGGAAATCGGTGTGGTCAGGGAAATGTCCCTGACAGTTTTAAGGCATATACTGGTAATATCTTACAATACTCATGTCCAAGAAACCATGTGACTGAAAATATATACACTATATTGTTGACATACAATCTTGTCTGGTGCTGCTAGTTCTTATGTAGGATTGAAAGTAGTTTGTAATTAACTAACTAATATCACATATTAACTTGTGTTATTTGGGAAGAACATTGATAGTTCATGTGTGATGCAACTTTGGTCACTTGACATTGTTTATATACTTGTTATTCTCTACCTCCCATCTTTAATAAGCTCAACATGAAGGATCACACGCTTCCTAGTAAGTGTCTATTTCCCCAGTTAATTAATCGACATGTACTTTTTAGTTATCTTCTATAAATGATATATTGTGCACTAGATCTGAGTAATTCAATACATGGAAAATATCAATCTCATGGGCGTCTTCTACATCTCGATACCCAAAGTTATAAATATATGCTAGATAAGATTCAGCGTAGTTATCAAATAACTTGATATAATATTGTGTGTCTAAATGGATCATGAGTCAGATAAATGGAGAGGTAGCAAGCTTCCCATCATTAGAGAGTGATGGAGGATCACACGACCCCGCTCACTAAAAGCATGTATTCCAAACTGTATATACTGTATTGTGTCATGAGACACATATATGTGTAAGGACCATACCCGCTCTGAATTAATTTTGACCGTCGATTCTGATCGTGTAAACTTGAACATTAGATTTCATTGATTCCTATGATCTTGACATGTGGCACTTGCCTTTTCTTCCAGTAAAAATCAAAATTTTGTTTTATATTTTGCTAAATTAGACTTTTGGGTTTGAAATGTGCATATTTAGTTTTTCATAATGGTTTGGGCCTTACGAGAGAGATAAATGGGTTATTATTTTAAATAAGTTTATTGGGTTGGATCCAATTGAATGGGTACCTATTTGCCCCAAACCCTCAATTAACCCCTCATATAAAAGCTCCAAATTCTCTCCCTCATAAGTTAGGGTTGAGAATAGAGAGCTTCAAAGCCAAAGAGAGGATTGCATCAACACCCAATGCAAGTGTTTTCTTGGTTAATATTAATTTTTTGGAAAATTTTAATTTACGGGTTTTGGAGATCTCATTCTCCTTTTTTTTTTTTTTTAATGCAAACAAGAATTCGAAAAGAGTTAGTTTTGCAATTTCGTGGGATTTGATCAAGAGAATGATTTCTCTAAGAGGTGGATCTCAATCCACAATTTCATTTAAGGAGAGCGAGCTATTGTTATAGAATAATGTTAGCTTTGTAATCTAGAGTCTTTGATCCATATTTTAATGAGATTTTCTGTGAGTTTTGAGTAGTTTGTGATATCTGAAGTTTATTAATGGTTTTGAGTAGATTGGATAAGGGGTTGTCCCTATTTTTTATTTGGATTGTGAGCTCAAAGACTCTAATGGTAATTTTAGATATACTTGATCATTTGATGTAAAACTTGATGGAATAAAATCTCCTTAGCAGTAGAAAACTTGGGTTAAAATTGATTTTTTATTTGATTTTGAATTGAGGAAGTTATGTATCAAAAACATTTTGAATCTCGCAGATTTTAAACCGAGCTCATGCGCTCGACCTGCCCAACACATGCACTTGACCTGTCCAGCTCATGCGCTCAGTGAAATACTTGAGAGTAGTTTTGTTTACAGTGTTTGAGAGCATACGCCCAAACAATGAGCACACGCATTTTCAAAGATGATTTCTAATTCAATTTCTCATTTTGTTGTAAAAACTTAGCTGATGTGTCATTAGAGTGAGCACACACGCCTAACCTCCGAGCGCACATGCTCAGTTCAAGAAAATAGATTCCTTCTATTTTAGAATTTTGATTCGTTCGAGCTTGTTTTTCATGATTCTTTTATTTCCATTGACGTGATATGATATCAGTTACGCAATATATTGCTTGTTCTTGCCATCTTGAGATAAAGTAGATGATATAATAGTTGCTTAATTAAAGTTCATGGTTTATATTCAATTTATTGATATATCCATGTTTAGATTCAAGTAAAGCTTATTGTGCTATGTAATCATATAGTGATATATTGTATGCTTCTGCCGTGCTATGTTATATTCTGTCATGACCTAGAATCCACAGACATTATGCATGTTGACCTAAGTGATACTTTAGACTTTTATTTACTCAGTTCGATATCATGAGGCTTAGCCCTAGGGGTATGCATGATTAGGCATCAAGATATGGTATATAGATGATGACGATGTTTGCTTATGTTTGGATATTGAACATGTCCCTCCTGACACTAAATCAATAATGTTTTCTGCTTGAATCAACAAAGTTCTAGATTTGGGAAATATTGTGACTGTGAGTATTTTCCACCATCAAAAATTGATCAAGCATAAAGCATGATAAATCAGGAAAGAGAAAATAAAAAAGAGATCAAGTATCCGCATGCAACAAGTCATGAATGACTTGCTTTGACATTTGATGGGCATGTTTCTACTGCTTTCAAAACCCAATCGGAGAGGGCACCTACATGATGGATGTTCTCTATGAATTGAGTTATTCGGGCCTAGTACATAATATATCATGTATAATCAAGTTAAAAAAACATACGTGTGAGTTAATTAATGGGAGAGATTTTGACATCTCATAGATAGTGTGTGGCCCGGGATTGTCTTTGAGCGCTAGTGCCAGATGAGTATGTGCACATAAAACAAGTAGAGTAAGAATCTAGTAACATTCCCAGCGGGTACACCAAACATATATTTGTAGACGCACAAAAAAAAATTTATGTCTCAACATGCAAGCCATAAGCTTAATTAATTAAAGGGTTTAATACCTTTTGATAAATTTAAAAGTGAAATTAACTGAGGATACCTACAGCTCATATACAAGTTAGCTTGAAGGGAGGCTCTCTATATTAATTAATTCAAAGAGGCACGCCTTCCCCTTGTAGTTGTTAAATTTGATGAGCTCAACAAGCCTTATCAATGAAACCTATTATGAGGATGATAGTACCTCATATAAATCAAACTAAAGTGAGGGATAGTACGTCATATAAATCAAATCCAATATGAGGTAGGCTCTCTATATTAATTAATTCAAAGAGACACGTCGTTCCCTCAATAAGCCTTATCAACGAAACTAATTGTAAGGATGATAGTCCCTCATATAAATCAAAATCAATGTGAGGGATAGTACCTCATATAAATCAAAACCAATGAAGGTAGGCCCTCCATATTAATGAATTTAGAGAGGCACGCCTTCCCCTTACAGTTGTCAAATTTGATGAGCTCAACAAGCTTTATCAATAAAAACAATGTGAGGGATAGTAACTCATATAAATGAAAATCAAGGTGAGGATGACAGTACCTCATGTAAATTTGAGAGTATATGCACCCTCTGTTAATCCAACACAAAAAACACATGCCTCATCCCTTCATATTAACCAAATTCTCAAACTAGAGGGTGCATGTCAATTTCAGTATATTGGTGTTGTCATGTGATCATAAGCCTTGGTAATAAAGTCTAACTCGAAGATACTCACCCTCAAACAAATTTAATTTTAGCTTGAAGGTATATGGGCAACTCATAACACTTATTTTAAGGAAAAACACAAAAGATAAGTGGATAGATAGATGAGAAGTGAAAAGTAAAGAAAATATTCGTTATGATAAACAAACGCAACAATCTTGATAAGGAAGTCTTGATAAGGAAGTTATAATAACTCCCCCACCAATCCCTTTCCAACACCTGGTGATAACTTCCCCTTCCCTTCCTATAAAAAGAGACCTCATTTGCCATTCAACGGGAGAGAGATAAGGAAGACAATAACAAAAAATGAACAACAGAAGAGTTAGAGAAAAGGCTGAGAGAAATTAGAAAGGAAGAGAGATTTGAAGTGTGAAAGAGCAACGATAAGGTCCTCTGCACTTTTAATTTTGAAAGGGAGGAGGGCTCCAGAACATTGTCTGGAGACCCAAGATCTCATTTCCTTTCTCTTAAATTTTATAATACATTAGAAAGATAATAATATATATATATCTCTGCATTTGAGTTCTTATGTCTATTTAATTCTTTACTTTCTACTAATCAGAGGTTTCTTTTAATAAGAGTAATTAACAGGAAGAAATAAATTTCTGGAAGTATGCACCTCACAACCTTTTTGCAAACAAAGTGATACTAATATGTATCTAAGGAGTAAATATTTAGGGATTGCTCTACTCTCCTTGAGATTGGTGATACGGCTTGATCAAGAAGAGATTAGCCTACCCAAATATTATTTCTCCTCTGATGGATACTAGCACCACTTTGAATTTTATTCACAAAATATACACGTCGGGCATTCAGACCCATACATTATTATCTCATGAGATCTTTCCCAAACAAGGTTAAGTAAAATATGACAATAATTAGATGCACACACTACCTTTACATCATACTCAAGGATCTAGGTGCACTCTCGTTCTGTGATCTCTATTGTTGTTATATATTTGGTTATCTGCTAGTTCTATTTTATGATCTGGATTTTGAGATGCATGTTTCTTGTTCAAGAAGAAAAGTAAAGTGATACAATTATATAGTATTTCTTACGTTTATAGAAGTCATGCAATCATGATCCATGTTATATATGCACAAACCACTCAATTCATTTTACCACTTGCTAGACGGCTTTCTGACAAGCTTGGTTTGCACACCAGGGCAAATCCAGACACGTCATCTTTGCTTTTAGGTGCCACGAATTTTAGTGATGTTTTTATAGATGGGGTTCCACGACCAGCTTATCTTTCAGCTTATCCAGTTTCTTTTCTAGTTTGCCAGTTATCATATTTTGTTATCTTTTGGACTACAGTTATTATTTTCGCTGCCATGTAGTGACTCTAATGTATCTAGTTTATTTCAATTGTTATTCTAAACTTGTGTGGCTGAGTGGCCTTGTTATTATTATGCTGTGAGGATGACATTGATTTCAGACTTATGATATCCTTTATGTTATTCGGTTATCTATTGGACTTGTTGATTACTTTTGCTGACTATTCTTTGCTTTCGCTGAGTATTTGTACTATATATTTATTTTGCTATATATCACTTTCTCTATATTTGTTATTATGTATAATTTTGTGATTCTATTTTGCTTATGGTGGTTGGGATGTATGTGCCGATTTTTCTGATAGGCTTAAGTATATGCTTTTGGGCAGTGTTTGGCTCGATTGCATTTTTTGCCTAGCCTAGTCATGTGCCCATCATATGATTCTTGGACACATGATCTGACACTATATAACATGTGTTGGTATAAAAAAGGACACGCTCAACATTCGCCATGAACTTTATTGTCATCATGTATAGTCTCATATCATGGTGCCTAACAAACCAATAGGCCAAGTCACTTGTATAGCATCCAGCAAAACATAAAGTCCATATCATGGTGGTTCGTAGATCACATGCAGAGATGTCCGTGTAATCTAGGTCTTTGTATATAGCATCATGAATAAGGTAAAAGGAACTAAACATCATTTAGCATAAGAGGCATCACATAAATATTTGAAATAAATAGCATTTATTGACATCAATTACAATATAAGGAATATGAGCACATACTGATATATCATAAGCAATAAAAACTATACAAATCGCTCTGAAGTAGTTTAAAACGTCTAAGAAACTAAATCGAGCAAACAACCATAATCTGCCAAATAGTCCTTACCGCCAATGATTAACGGGTAACCCTCTATCGAGGTAGGCATTCGACGTCAATATCTTATGAGCATTGCTTCAGTGCTCCAATAATAGGAATTTGGAAATTTTTAAATGAAAAATAATACTAGAAATTTGGAAGGGCATCTCAGACCTTTCTTATTTTGTTTCTCTTTCCATTTTTCATTCTTCCCTAGCCGTTCCCTTACCCCCATTTCATTTTGCTTTACCATAAAATTGCAGAATACCAAAAAGAAAGAAGAAAGGAGATTTTAATAAATTTTCTGACTCTAGCACTCCTAAATAGTTCTTAAATTAATTTTTATTTAAAGTATAAAAGTTGTTCATTTATCTCTCATCTTCTTCCTTAGTATTCTATACTTACACCATGTTCTATTCTTCACTACAATTTTGGGATCTCATGAAATTGTAGAATATATATATATATATATATATATATATATATATATATATATATATATATATATATATATATATATATATATATATATATATATATATATATATATATATATATATATATATATATATATATATATATATATATAGAGAGAGAGAGAGAGAGAGTAAAGTTCCTATAAACTTAAGTGGATAGGAGCCTTTTGTCCACGAACTTTTTATCAATTGATTTTGCATTGAGATTTGTGTTATCATATAATACAAATAAAGACACAAATCTCAAAGATAGCATTGATGTGTAGCATAAATCTCAAAGCATAATGAAGAGATAAAAAGTTTGGTGGACAAGTGCTCTATCCACTTAAGTTTATAGAGCTTTACTCTCTCTCCTCTATATATATATATATATATATATATATATATATATATATATATATATATATATATATATATATATATATATATATATATATATATATATATATATATATATATATATAGCGATAGGGTTAGATGGTTTGCTTAACGTGAGATGGATATTTTACACCGTTAGATTTAAATTAATGATAAGATTTAAACTAATTGGTTAATTAATTAAAGATATGTGGCCCCCATATTTATTTGATTTCCGTGCCAAATCTTTTCTAAGATTTCTCATATCCTCCTTTTCGCCTCCTCTCTTTCTTATTTGGGTTCGGTTTAGAGTTAGGGTTAGGGTTCGGGTTCGGGTTCGGGTTAGTGGGTTCGATTTAGGGTTAGGGTTAGGGTTCAGGTTCGGGTTCGGGTTCGGGTTAGGGCTTGGGTTAGTGGGTTCGGGTTCGAGTTAGGGTTAGGGTTAGGGTTCGGGTTAGGGTTAGTGGGTTGGGGTTCAGGTTAGGGTTCGGGTTAGGGCTCGGGTTAGTGGGTTCGGGTTCAGTTAGGGTTAGGGTTAGGGTTCGGGTTTCGGTTAGTGGGTTCGGCTTAGGGTTAGGGTTAGATGAGATTTGATAGGGAAATCAAGTAAATGTGGGGACCACATATCTTTCATTAATTAACCTATTAGTTTAAATCTAGCCATTAATTTGATTCTAACGGTATAGAATGGCCATCTCACGTTAAGCAAATAATCTCACCATATCGCTTCTACATATATATATATATATATGTGTGTGTGTGTGTGTGTGTGTGTGTGTGTGTGTGTGTGTGTGTGTGTGTGTTATAACCCTTCAAATCATCCGTATATTAATCTGGGATTAGTAGCAGACAAGTATCCTGCATTAGAGGCTGGACCTAGTTAATCCACTTCTAGAGGGCACGAACAGTGTCGGTAGACTTGAGCGGCGACCTCGGTAGTTGAAAGCAACTCGGCCGAGTCTTCTCTGTCGACTCCTTGCGAGGATGACTCGCAAGGCGGTACTTGCCGACATCTCGACACCCCTGGATCGACTCGGCAAAAGGCTTATTCAGCCGTCCCCTTTGTTAACTCCTTATGAGGACGACCCGCAAGGCGGTACATGTCGCCACAATAGCATAATCACGAAGCTGATTGAAGGGTCATCCGATTCAACCTCTTTGAATATGCTGGCCCCACGGGCGACCCACTCGGCAGATTCACCGACACCTCGCGAGTTCGACTCAAAAGGCGGTGCTACTCGGCATGCCGCCTAAGGTAGGGAGGCGACGCCGTGTCTCGAGCCTCCCGCCAAATGGTGAGTCGTCGCCACGTTGAATACAAGATCCTAGCCATCAATTCTCTGAGCTCATAGGTCTTTAAGACACGTCGTACCACGTGCTCCCTATCACTTCGCATTAAATACCGACGCGACCTCATCCACTAAAACAATGATACTTGTAAAGGTGGATCTGACCGACCCATGCCTAGTCGAAGTGACCCCCATCCACTTGCCGACCGACACTTGTAAAGCAGAAGCTGACTCAGCCGCTAGCTGTCAGTCGGCCAAAGTTACTAAACTACCCCTTGAACATTGCTATAAATAGGAGAGCTGTTTACAAATAGAGGTAAGCAATTTTTACACACTTGGAAACTATTGGATAGCATTTAGCTTAATCTTTACTTCCCCACTCAAGATTATTCACTAACTTGATCGTCAGAGGAACCACCGGGGATCCAACCCCAACCTCTCATGACTTGTGACAAGTGCAAGTTATCTCAGGGATTTTTCGGTTTGGACATCCAGAGGAGTTAGAGGACCCTAATCATCTGACAACCTAAATTAATTGACTGTGTGATCCATAGCATCAATAATATGGAGCGAAAAATTCTAATACATCATCAAGAAACATCAATAGGCTAACGCACATAATGAGCATTGAGAACTTGATTCCACATCAAAATTTCTTTGAATCCATTCTTGACCAAATTCCTTTTTTCTGAAATCCCTTTCTCCAGTCATGAAACCTTCTCAATAATTAATCAATCACTTCATATGCAAGGAAATCCTTAAATCCCATTGCTCTTCTTCTTCACATCCATAATGAAAATTTTAACAGTTTAGATTTAAGAAAGAGGGAGAGATGGAAGGAAAAGAAATAAAGTGAAATAGAGATTTTTCTCAGAAAGAATAAAAAAATTAACAAGAAAAAATGGAAGAAAAAACTACAAGGGGAAATTTAAGAAATATAATAGATGATGGGTTTAGCAAACTGTGAAGAAAAGCAATAGAGGTTGGAGGAAGAAATTGGCCAAATCACTTGTGATGGGTCTACTTGAATAATGAAGGTCTGAGGAAGAAGACGGGCCAATTAAATAGAAGTTAAACTGCCCTTAAGAGTGTTAAGAATTACGATTATAGGTGTGGAACTTGATTTTTGGTGGGGTTAAATTTTTCGGGGGTAGAAAGCGAAAATCTAGGATTTTAATTACTATTTATGCCATCGGTACTTCTTGGGAGTATCGAAGCAATTATAGTTAGATTATAACTTGCCACATCAGACTGATCCACCATCGGGATTATGCCCGTTCGATGTCGGGTCATCGTCTTCAATCTCTTGCTCACTTAGCTAGACAAACCTCATTCGGTTATTTATTTATTTTTTGAAATTAGTCATTCATATTAAGAGTAGAAGGCGTGGTTTGGGGGGGGTGTAATTTGATGCAGCTTATGATAATTAGGAAAGCTAATAGAGATTTCAATGACTGGGCAAACTAATTTCCTTTTTTTAATCTGGAACTTCATGCAGATCCTCGAACAAATCTGTAGATTTTACCAATTAATATGAATAAATATCTATTAAAAGATTATAAAATGGAGCATCAGATGATTGTTCCTTAGATGCATCGTTAGACGGAAATCAGTTCCGAAGAACAATCATCTGAAACCTAGGACTCTTAATAGCAATTTCAATAATTTGAGCGACTAATTTCATAATAACCTAAGGAATGGAGGACATTATGGCCATTTTAATGATTTGATGGACAAATTTCAAAATAGGAAAGATGTAAGGGACTAAGATTGAAAACACCTAATTTAATTTTGTGTTTGGCCAATGCTGAGCTCATATTCCCTTTCTCGATTGGCTGAGACAACACATGGGAGCTGTCTAGTTCACGTTTTTTTTATAACAAACGGACTGACCCTTGATCCTTGACCCTAAAAAATAAAAAAATAATGATAGGGGCACACCCCCAATCACACCATCAACCACATCCTCTCTCTCTATAGTGCATTGAGACCCACATGAAATTATTTTTTTAACAATTTCATGTGGGTCTCAATGCATTATAGAGAGAGGGTGTGGTTAATGGTGTGGTTGGGGGTGTGCCCCTATTAGGACTCAAAATGAAAAGGGATCTCAACAACTTGATTAGCAATATTAACCTAGTACATGTGTCAATCATCGCTATAACACCAGTAGCGATCATTGGGTGCTTTCCTCGGACTCATCTTTGAAGTAGAGTACAGATTTTATCAGAACCTCCCGCACAGTGCGGGAGGTTCTGATCCCTCCGTTTGCAAAACAGGCGCTTTTGTCTTTGCCCCCATTGAGCGATAGGATTCGTAGTATTTGAAGTATATATAAACTACTTCTTGACTGAACACAAAAAAAAAGGTTTTTTGTGAAAGACCCTCTCTATTATTTGTTATTACCCAATTGCAAATACACTCCCTTAGTTCTTATAGTAAAGAGACACCTTGTAGCATTGGTCCAAATGCGAATACACACTCTTAGTAAACTTATTCGATTCTTTTGAAAGTAAAAACGTTAGCAATTGGCAGTCTATTAAAAAATAATAATAATAAATAAAATAAAATAAAATAGACGAAAGTTGGAAATCTAATTGATTGCTTCATTGAGTAGATGAGTTTTAATGAGGAAAATAATACTACTCGATGTTGTTTTTATCTACTAGTATGCCACACGTGCATTGCATATGGCGTACTTGGTTTAAGAAATTATTAGTAAATTATATATTCTACATTATTGATACTTAAATATGTACTACGATATAATATTTACATATGGTATATTGATTCTCAATATATCATGCACGAAAATTACAAAGCCCACTAAAATAAAAAATTAATGTTAAATGTCTAGTACCTTGTAGGAATAGCAAAATTGTTATTCGATGCAAAATTATAAAAGCTATAATAGCAAGATGGAATCACAAGCCATATAAAGATATTGTTTAAATAGCTTAGTTCATGGGAGTTGTATAACTCAATTTTTAATCCAATGGAGAATTTCAATCAAGAGACAAATTAATCTGGATTTCATATAAGAAATAAAAAAATTTTACAGTTCAATCAAATATATCATATATAGGTTTGTGTATTCGATTCACTCAATGAATAGAAGATAGATAACCAATATGTTTTATTATTTAATCTTTGTAGCCTAAAGTTGATAGGAACAAAGAACTTCTGGTGATCAATCAAAAGAAGATAAACAAAGTTTGATGATTTAACATAATTATTAAAAAAAGAACATAAAAGATGTTTAATTGAGGTAAGAAAATTAAAAGGACAAGAAATATTGAAAGCGTTGAATAAGTTGATAGCACCTCTGAACTTAAAGTGCATAAGAACCGAATAATTAGTTAAGAATTAAACCATGAATATATATATATATCTAATGAACAAGAAAACACAACTTATGACCTATATTCAAAAGAAAAGTACAACTTATGATAAATAGCACAAAAACTCTTTATAGCATTATGCCGGGGTGGGAAATCTTTAAATAGCTTTGCATAAACTCCAAAAAATAAGATCATGCTTTCTTTCTAAGTGTTAAAAGATAAATAAGAATTCTACCCAATCCACAGTAAAAAGGTATACATTAAAAATAATCTTTGGTTCCCAAATTAAATTTATACATACTCTTAAATATCAAAACTTTCAAATAATAACCTTCATATAATCTATTATCCTTCTCTTTTACAAGGATTCAAGAGACAAAACACAAATCAAGAGCTACTGAATTGAACATGAGACATAGTCTTCAACTCCATAAAAATTAAATCTTTAAGTCTACAAACCATTTGACAAATATTATCCATTATATGCACATGCACATACATATACAAGCCACGTACACTATAAACCCTTTGACAAATTTTTCATATAACATATTTCATAAACCATTGTGTTGGTATAGAAATTTAGTTTAGTAGATGATGTGGTGGATTGAAGAGAATGGATGACCATAATTTATGGTGTAAAGATGAAAAAGAGATTATGTAAAGGGAAAAGGAAATAGTGATTAGTTGGTTGGATCCATAACATATGCATTTAATTAAATAAGTTTTGGAATCTTTAAGAGCGTAAGAAACTAATTAAATCTTATTACTATGATGATTTACAATTAATTTAATTTAATTTAAGACTTATTGAATGATATTTTGAGATAAATTAAATAAATAAAATAACTAAAGTAAGTTGGAATGATAAAATTTGAGAAGGGTAAAATGGCAATCAAAAGTTTTAGCACCTCAATCCTTTTTTATATATAGTATAGACAGATTAAAAAAATGGATGAGTTTAGTATGGCCAGTCTCATATATGCTTGAATCTCATCCTGCTGAGAGATCTGGTCCATTTTGGTCCAACCCCACGGCCCGCAAGCTAAAACAAGGCAAATTAAAAAAAATTAGGAGTATAAAGAGGAACGTAATGGTAAAAAAAAAGAAAGGGAAAATTGTATCCCCTCTTTATAAATAAGAATTTGAACATCCGCCCCCTTGACCGTTTCAGCCATGTTGCAAGGGGCTCACAAGTTAGAGCAATACCTCCAAGTAATAAAAATGAAGAGTTTTCTCTGTTATTAAGGCTATATAACATAAAATAAAAAATAATAAATGGATAATTTTAGAAAAAAATCACAGCACTAGAACAGCTATCTGTGATATCAACACAGCTGGTGTACCACAAAGCTTATAAGCTCACTAAGCTTTAGCAAGTATGATGTATGAGATTTTATCCTAACTAGACTTGGAGATAAAAAGTTTTAAGCCAAAAATGATACCCCTTAATGACACTCTAAGCATGTACATACAACATGCAGATGAAACAAATTAAAGTTCCCCGCGCCTCACTTTCCATTGCTTCTACTTACTAATGGGTTGAAAGTGATATATTTCCATGGTGATCATAGAGGAGAATGATCGAATTGTGTAGTCAATCACATTGCCAAACCCAAGAAGTAGTTCTTGATCAACATTATACGAAGGATCTCTAGATTCAAGATAAAGTTTGCAATAAGTATCTGAGCTTGCATAAATTTTCTTAATGATTTAGTAAAATGGCTTACAGAGAGGAAGAACAATTTGTACAAGACACTACAAGAAATCAAGTCTTTAACGAAGGGAAATCCCTTTGTTGAAGATCCAAAAACCGTCGTTATTGTATGCTAACGACGGGGGAAAATCCCTTCGTGGCCCGTCGTAAAAGCCTCCTTCGCTAAAGTGTCATGAAGGTTTTAGTTCCCATCGTGATAGGGCCAATAATAACATGATACATTGTCGTCGCTCTTAGTTGCGACAGTAGATATCACCGTCGTTACTAGTAATGACGGGCCATTTACCCGTTGCTATTATGTAATGACGGGTCATCATTCCCATTGTAGTTGTGTAACGATGGTTTGACATTCCTGTCGTTACTAGTAACGATGGTGATATCTACTGTCGCAACTAAGAACGATGGTTTGACATTACCGTCATTGTTGTTTAACAACGGTTGATAAGCTTATCACTGAAAACTAACTAATGATGGATATGTACCATCATAAAAGTCTCCATGGCGGGCAATTAATACCCCACCAATGACGGTGTATATTCCCTTCATAGATGTACCAAAACACTTTAGTGATAGTTTTCCCTTTTTGGGTACAGTCGTAGAAGTAAATCTATTTATACTTTCAAATTGATTATAATATTCACAATAGACAACACAAATATGTCAAAAGTTCTAATAATAATATGATGAGAGAACTAAATTTTCATTCACTAAAATCATCAAGATACAAAATTTCATCATCCCAAATATCCAATACTAACAACACGACTTAATAATATCCAATTGTTCAAAAAAAATTGAAACTATCCAAGACAAACTAAAATAAAGTGTCTGAGATCATTTTATGTCTAAGCAATTTGAAAAGTATTCAAAATCTCAAGCAATCGATCCTTTCTTCCCACCTTCAATAGCCTAAAAACAAAACAATCACATAAATAAAAAAAATCAATTTCAGAACAATTGCAAATATTATATTGTTAAGAAAAAAATCACATTTTCTCGAGTTCAAATAGTCAATCTTAAAAGTAATAAGATTATTTTAAATAAATAATTACCTAGTCTTGCATATCTTCTCGAGTACATGGAGTCGATGAAGTATTAGTTTGTTACCGAATAAATATATCATGCATAGCTTTCACTTGTGCCTCCAAGTCAGATATCCTTTGTTGTTGTTGTTGCTGCTGCTATTCTTGCTCATCTAAGCATTGTTGAAGCATTTGGTTCTTATTTTTTCTTCAATAACTTGTGCTTCCAAGTCAGATCGGCTTGGGAGAGGTCCCCTCAAATCCTTCAATGAAGTACCCCCTCCAAAAATAGTGACATGGCCTTGAGATTGCTTACCCTAAATTTTCTCAATTACCTCAATGTCTGAAATTGAAGGGTTTGCTCGTTTGACATGAACGATTTTATCCTACAAAAATCAAATTCATTTTATTACTATATAAAGATGTATATTAAACTAACATATGTTCCACTTACATATTTCTCTTGATCCCCAACTTCTAGTGTTACATCAACTTTTTTTCGAGTTTCACGCCACATTGTTGCCACATCGGGTGCATTCCTGACTTTCCACCCTTTATTCAAACATTTAATGAAAGTGATTTAACATTGAACTAAATATCAAGTAGTCATCAAATAAATAGGAAAAAAGCTTTGAGTGTATACCCGTTTCCATGAGATTTGCCTAAAGGGTTTACTACCCGTATGGTGTCGCATCTTTCTTTTATCCCTATTGAGTGTGTTTCGTTCACTCGCTTTCTACAAATGTAGTAAAAGAAAATTTTAATCAATCAGTCTATTTACAATGAAAACAATAAACAAGAATAGGATATTATTACCTGAAATTTAGAACTAAAATAGTGTTCCTTAACTAGCCAGTCCCAATCCTCCTTTTGCACTCCGTTAGGTCGATTTCATAGAGCATCTTGTGGTAATTTTCCTTTCACATGAAACTTGTGCATGTGACCACGCCACTTGTTCTACAAATCATGCATCCAACTCATTATCGAATCTCTTTTTGGCTCCATATCCGTGGCATCAAACTTACCCTACATCAAATTTGAGTTAAAATTTTATTTATAAGATCTAAAGACCAAAATCAAAGAAATAATTTTGAACATACCGTGATGGATGCCCACATGTGGTCTTTTTTCTGTTGTGGTATTTTTGTCCAATTTTCCACGGCTACTAGGCGCATATTTCTATCACGAATTATGATACCAAGATATCCCGAAAAATTAGGTTCAAAAGCTCTGTTTTGATAAAAAGTAACAATTTTTATTGTTCCCTTCAGCAAGTTATTCAATCTTACACATTGATTTGCACCACGTGGTGGATTTTTCTTCTTTGGAGGAATGTCACCTATATACACCATATGTTGAATCATAGCAAAATAAAGCTAAAGCTAAGAAAAAATAAAGCTATTTTATGATTAAAAAAACTATTTCTAACTTGAGAAGACAGTGAAAGGCCAAACATGAAATAACAAATTTGTAACATATGTAATAAAAACCTAGAACAACTCAGAACAATTTGCACATAAAAGGTATACCAGTGACATCTGTGGACGCTCAGGAAGGTTTAAACCATAGCAAATTGTTGCTCAACTTTATTATATGAGAAGGTTATCTACCAATGGATACTTGAGAATTAGCATCGTCACAAAATCATTCGCTTGAAAACAAATGCCAAAATCTCAACAACTAAAGCAACATAAGCTTCTATTACCTAGAGCAACATTGTGACAGCTTGAAGAGCTAAAGGAAAGACATTCTCTTCGCAATATACACGATGAATCCCCTTAGAGACAAAACAAAGGTAATATAAGGACTGTAAAATGTGCTTTCAAACCAAAGTTGCAATGTGTAATATACATGTTCATCACAATTTCGGATATTTAACACTACAAATCAGATTCAAGCCTACGTAAAAGATCAAGTAATTAAAATTTAAAAATAAACCTAGACCACTCCCAATATACTTGAGGAACAAGAATGTTAGCAAATGTTGCTATTTCAAGCAGCTAGAAGCCGGTCCGCTATTTCGGCAGCGGCCAGGAGCGTAAACCACTATTAGTCGTTGTTTCTATAGCAGAAATGGATCACATCGCTTCGCAGCAGCAGGAGTAGAAACAACAGCAGTCAGCTACAGAAATAGCAGATTTTGATTATTTTTAAAAAAGCTCATGGCTACAGTAAATTGTGGAGAATTATCTTGCATTTCATCATTAGCTTACACTCCATCTGTATTTGATCCTACAAAAAATAAGACAATTTATTAATCAAATCATAGATAATATTAAACTAAAGATGAGAAAATCATATTAATAAATTTTATTTCTTATAAACCTGCTGAATCATTACTCTCTTCAATGCTAGTATTTCTACTTCTCCAGCGATTTTGCACAAAATTCTCCTCCGCAAAGTTTCGTGAATCATCGCCAAAACCCGCATTCTTATGTTGATCTCATATCAGACTTTGATTATTCAAAGTCTTACTAAGAGAAGTAAGAAGTTTTCCCTTACTTAATGAATTTCCTCTAAGGGCTTCAATGCGCTTCTTTTGTAATGCACCGGGTGCTAGAAGTCATGCCTTGTTTTTTTTGGAAGTTACTTTCAGGGTCTTTTGTAGGTAAATAATATGTACCTAAAATTGTAAGTATACAACTATCAAGTTATAGTATAAAAAGTTATCGATCCCACGAGGAAGGTGTTGTTGGAGTTAATCAAAATCGATTCTTATGTTGTGTGTGTGGCAATTAGGAGTGATAAAGATGATGATTGTGGAGAGATTAAGAGAGTGTTTGTGAATATGTGTGAATAAAAATAAAACAAGATTGAGAGAGGAGAAAGAATGATGAATAAAATGAAGGAAAATAAAACAAATAAATTAAAATTAAGAATAAAGAGGAAAATCAAGAAAGTAAAGATGGAGGATTCAATTAAAGATATGAGGAATCTAGAATTGAATCAACTAGCTAATCTCACATATAAAAGATGAATCATTCTCTTTTATCACATTCGACTTTAGATTTATTAAGTATAGACTATCAATCTACTTAAGGAAAGCATAACCTATTAAATTATCATCTAAGCAAAATTAATACTCATGAAAAGAATAACAACTAAATAGTAATTCTAAAATTCTTTCTACTAATTAGTTCTTTAGTTGACTATCCTAAACATAATCATTTTAAGCATAAGAGAATGATTCACTAATTATGAAAGAAATAAAACTTAGTTTTATGCAATTTCTAGAGTTCTCACAAGAATTAGTTCCACATCTTAGAAAAGAGTAATTTCCTAGAGGGTTCTAGCCTCAAGGTGAATCAAAAAGAGGAAAATAAATAAAAATAATTTCCTAGAGGGCTCTAGCCTCAAGGTGAATCAAAGAAAAGAAAAATAAATAAAAATAATTTCCTAGAGGGTTCTAGCCTCAAGGTGAATCAAAGAAAAAAAATAAATAAAAATAAAACTGATCACAAGAGGGTTCTAGCCTCAAGGTGAATAGTATAAAAAATAAAATCTAAGCTATAAAATAAATATAAGAATTTAAAGCGAGAAAGTAAAGACATGAAAGTAAATCTACTCTACAAACATGAAAATAAAATCTAATTCAAGAGGGTTCTAGCCTCATGAATATTTAACAACAAGAAAAGAAAATATTACAAGAAAATAAAAGATAAAAGAGAAAACTTATATTTCAAGAGGGTTCTAGCCTCTTAATGAAGGCAAATCTTCATCTTGATCCCCATCTTCATCTCATCTTCATCTTCATGACCAAATAAAGAGAAGAAAAAAAATATGAAGAGGTGAAAAAATTCTTTTATTAATTGCAATAAAAAGTTATAATTTTAAAAGGTCTTCTCAATTAAGAGTAACCCTCCTCTCCAAATGGTGTTATTATAAAATTTTTCACACTCAAACCCCTCACTCTCTAACCCTATTTATAGCCTATAGCAATGAAGGAGAACCCTTGGATGAAAGTTGGAGACTAAGGATTAAAATCCAATCCTAAATTTAAAATCTGATGCAAACCAACCAAGGGGCCAAACGATTGGCCAACCAAGGGGGCAACCATGGGGTAGACCAAGGGGCCGACCAAGGGATTTACAATAGATTTTTATTTTTATTAATTTCTAGACCCGATTTCTTCATGCATCATTGAGCTTTCTTGGGTCTTCTTTTGTCTTCATATTTGGGCTTCAATAAATGATAGAAAATCAGGGAGTTTGATTCTTTTGAGCTTTTATTCGTTATTTCTTTATTAGCTTGCAAATTAAGATAAAAATAATTATTAGTGATATATTTATTTATATAAAATAGATGATGATGGTATAAAATTATAATAAAAATATGATTATTAAATACCCCACACCTAAACTTTTGCTAGTCCTCTAGCAAAGAAAGAAATTGAAAGAAAAGAAAAAAATCCTAACTCACTTTCAGAGGAATCGCGGTTGTATTTAGCACATACAACAAGCCTTTAAACCCTAGGTTACCCTAGTAAACGAGTTGTAGTTTTGTGAGGATTTGCAGTGAATATACCCATAAAATTCAGTCAATTTGCCAATTTAAAGAAGTTTATGAATAATTAATTTACGTGATATATCTAAACATTCTAATTGAAGCTAGTTAATACTCAAGAAAATATTTTTATATATAACTCCAAGGTAAATCTCTTTGAAAATCTTTTCATTATAGATATACAAAACCAAATCGAACTCGAAATTTAAATTAAAGGTTTTGAAAAGAATATGATAACTCTTTGTTTTAAATAATTTTCAAGTCTCTTAATCAATTTATTTTTAAAACATATATACAAATATAACTATATATATAAAAACATTATTAGTATAATTTTTTTAAAACTCTTTATCCCTTGGTGATTTTGTTCTTCTTGATTGGGCTTTCTAACTGACCATTTAACGAGTTTTGGGCCAATGAATCTCAACCTAATTGGACTTAGGTCATTAAGTATGGAAATACTCATTGAGCTTAATTACTCGGTCAACTTAGGCTTAGTAAGATAGAACCAACTTAGATTTTAAGAGAATTTTAATTGGTGCCCATTTGTCGCGCTCTTCTTTTGTAAAGTTAGTTTTTTTATAATATATATATGTGTATATGTATATATATCTTGAAAAATATTTAGATCAAGATAACTTTGAAAATTTATTTTCAACTCTAAGCTAAGCATGCAAAAATTTTCATTACATTAATTAAAAGTCTAAGTTAAGACTTAAGTGAAGTATACTATTTTGAAAATTATTTCTTAAGAAATTTATTTAGAGTTATCATAAAAGATGAACTTGAGTATAAAACTAACTAAGGATTAGAAACTTTAAAATTTATCAAATAGATCAATTATTAATCAACTCTATTAAGTTGGCAAGTGACAATATTTCTATGAAAAAGAAAAAAAATGGTAAAATAAAGGGGGGAAATGACTAAGATAAAGAAGAAAAAATGACTAGTCCCCACCCCCACACCTAAATTTTACATTGTCATCAATGCAAACTCTATGATGCATAAAGTAAAGCAGATAAGAATTGAAGCACTTATATTTGTTCGATTGACCTAGAATAATAATAAAAAATCTGCAATTATCTTTGGTATGAGGGGGGATGAAGTCAAAATTTTACTCTTCTTCTTTTTTTTCATATATCCTTTTCTTTTTATATCTTTTTGTTTTTGTTTTTAAAAGAACAAGAAACTCTCACATGAGAGAAGAGTAAATTCTTTTATCATTATTATGAGACAAAAAATAAAGATGTAGAATGAAAAATTAAACATGAAAAACTTATATTCTACATCAAATCCTACCTTATTGCTAAAATTTCTACCCCAGATTTCAAAAAAATCCAAAATGATATAATTAATGATGTGCTTAAATTCTGAACATTCCAAGGTTTTTAATGATATCTGCAGCAATTGAAGATAGGAATTTATATGGTGTTATGCATTTTGAACTTAGATTCCTTATTAACAAAAGTTTGACCTATCACAACCAGTTCTTCTTTAAAATTTCCTTAAACATAAGATTTATGTTTGAGGGTTGAAAATTTGGATGTTGTTTATTTTTCAAGAATCTAAGTCCATCAGCAAAGAGTTCTTCAAATGTTGAGTTAAAGAAGCATGTATTTAACATAGTTTCCTCATTCTGAAAGACCTGATTTATTTTTCTAATATCTTCAGCTCTTCACCAAAGATTTCCCCACCAAAGATTTCCTCAAAACTAAGATCTGACTCATTCTCTTCTTCTTCTATTAAACTTTCCTAGATGTAGTTTATTTCTAGAGGTTGATTAGCTGATTAGTTCCCTGGATTAAAAATATTGAGATCAGCAGTCAAATTTCTAAAGGACAGCTTTATTTGACCAGTTCTACAGTTGATGAGAGCATTAGAAGTAGCTAAGAATGGTCCTCCTAAAATTACGGGTATCTAACCTTTGAGATTGGAAACGGGCTACGTTTCCAAGACTATGAAATCCACTAGAAAAATAAAATCCTCAAGCTTAATCAGAACATCCTCTATCTCACCCATGGGGACTTTGACAGATCTATTAAATAGCTGTAAGGTGCATCTGGTTGGTTTGAGTTCTCCTACACCTAGTTACCGGTAGACTGAATAGGGAAGCAAATTAACACTGGTCCCTAAGTCTAAAAGTGCCTTATCAATGTATGTATCACCAATGACACATGAGATAGTAGGACAACCAGGATCCTTATATTTCAAAGGTACGGACTTTGAGAGCATATCACTGATATTGGCAGTAAGAAAGACTTTCTTTGGAATATTTATTCTTCTCTTCTTAGTGTATAAATCTTTTAAAAATTTTGCTTAAGAAGGGATTTGTTCAATTACATCTAAGAGAGGAATATTAATCTTAACCTGCTTAAAAGTTTCTAGGATCTTCTCCTCTTGAGGGGAGTATTTCCTAGGCCTGAGTCTATCTGGAAAGGGAGCAACTGGTTTAAACCTATTAATATTAGGCTCGAGTTCGGGTTCAGGCTCTTGGTCATTGTAAATGAGTGATTGCTGAATAGAGTCATCAGAAGGAGAGAGAATTTATTCTGATTCAAGGGTTTCAGTTGGAGGCATTCTAACTTGATTATCAACTTGTTTTCCTGACCGTAGTGAATGGATTGCATTCACTTGAGCTTGGTAGGTTAAACTTGATCTCGTGTCCTTAGGGTTGGTCACAGCTTTACTTAGAAATATTCCTTTCTCTCTCTCACTCACAGCACTAGCTAGTTAACCAAGTTGGGTTTCTAACCTAGCTATGGCTTGAGGGTTGGAATTGAGAATTTATCCAGTTGATTACATAAAGAAATTTAAAGTGTTGGATGTTTGAGTCAACAAGTTGGTGGTCTGTGTAGAAGCTTTAATCATAGTCTCCAAACCCTTTTCTAACCCACTGAGACGTTTGTTATGATCAGAATTCAGAGGAGTATGATTTACAAATTGATGATGAGGAGACTGATTTGGATATGGCAGATTTAGTTGTTGGAAATTAGTTTGAGAACTGAAAGGAACTGTGTTTCCCCTAGGAAATTGTTGGGTTGAAGAGGGAGTGAAATTTTGATTTCCGGAGTAGTTTCCCTAATTTCATATAAAATTCGGGTGATTTCTCCAACCAGGATTGTAGGTCGGAGAAAATGGATCATTCACGGGACGCTGGAATGCAGCATTTATCTGTCTTAGTGGTTGATTGTTTCCTAAGAGAGGACATTCCTCTGAAACAACAAGTAAACCCCTCAACACTAGAGCTGTCGACAAACTCATCACCAGGCTGGGTGTCGCTGATCTCAGGAAAGTAGCAATAGAGGCGGTAATGCTCCTTATTATGCACAATTTGGCGAATCCCTGCAGCATACCAGATAGTCCATTTTGAGAATTCGTACCACTGAAGCAATGTGATCCCTTCTCTGTGAGGACATGAGCAAGGGGCAGTGAAGTGTATACCACACCATCAGATAAATGTATGGTAGCTCCACTCTGGGGCTCGGGACTTTCTCTCGTGGGCATCTCTCCTCCTGATTCAAATATTCAATGGCCAATTCCCTTAGCCCATGGTGAATACAGCTGACCATAGCAGGAAGCTAACCTAAGCTGTATCCGTGAGCAAGTAAGGTCACGGCATAGAGCACTCTGATCGAGATGCAGTCGTTTGGCCGAGAGGGTATGACGCATCCTTTCAGCCAAATTGATAGAAATCCCACAAACATAGCCCGAGCAAAAATAGGTTCTTCCACTTGATGGTGGAAACTCTCAAATGTATCCCCTACATGAAACCCACACTCATCCGAGTCAGTAGTATGATGAACAGGACTGTGGTTGAAGATCCTGGTCTCTACTTCATGCCCAGTAGCCACAGGGATTAGTTCAACTTTTTCTTTTTTACTTACATTTCTAAAAAGGTACTCCGCCTAGGGCACGCGGGCAACATGGGCGCCATGTGCAGCATGCGCAACTGTCTGATGACAAATGAAGAAGTGGCAAACCAGCTCTTGAAACACTTCACCAAGATGAGCGAAGTGATCCATTGTCCTGAACTCTGCATTTGTGGGGAAGAACTCTTCATATGGTCGTTCTCCTATTGGCAACCAAGACATCTCAAACATCTCGTGCAAAGCTAGGCTAATTTTCCCTGCCAGAGTGAAAAATGTGTTTCTGTCAACGTTATATAGCTCCAGAATGCTATATAACACAAGTGCACACAGATCGACATCATATTTGGAAGCTCGTACTATGGAGTAGAGTCCCAAGTTTGATAATCTCTCCCCAAAAATGTCAAGAGAAAAGTTGATTAAACGTGTCCACCACTTAGTATCAGTTGACCTAATCCAGCCAGGAAACTGGGCATTCTCCTTCGGATATTGTCCGTCAGTTTGGGCAAATATATTTGGAACAACAACAACCTCATTGGTAGGGGCGTCTTCTTTAACAGAACCAGGGCGGAGGTCAGCAATGTTGAGTCCGAAGCAGCCCTACTTATAAAATATGCCCTCGGATTTCAAGTTGCCCACCATCACGATGCCCTCTCTCTTAACGAATGGGAACTGCATCAAATGAGGGATGGATAAACTCTACAAGTACATGAAGGATACTTGTCTTCTATCACTGGCAGATAAAAATGGCGATTTCCTTGGGCGTAGTACCAGCTTTCCTTTTCCTGATTGAAAATGGAGGTGCCACTTGGGTTGCCATCTCCAAAGAGGAATTGCGGTTTTCCCATTTGGTCAGTCTTTGAAATGGAGAACCCGGCATCTGTGATGAGTTCCCTCAAAGTATTAAAGTGAACAAGTCGGATCGCATTGATCCTCTCCAAGCTGTTGTTCTCGAAAAACAAGGGAATATTCCCGTTGAACACATGCATCATCGTGGGTTCATTAGCCCCGCTATGTCCAAAATGGTTACGACGGCTAATAGGCATATTTGCCAGAAGAATTGCACAAAAAGGGGAAGACAAGTTAGAAGACAATCAATTATGCCTTTGAGCCCATCAGCGTAGCTCGCCAAGTTTTCCTAGGCGAAGCTCGCTCACTAGTGAAGGTCATCTTAATACTAGCTCCACTAAAGTTGGCTACGTGTTGGTGAGGTAGGCGAAGTTCGTATCAATAATAACGAACTTCAACTCCGCAGCGAAATTCACTCAAGAGTCCAAATGGACTTAATTAGAAAACCTCGCTCAGGTGAAGTTCGCTCAAAAAGCCCATGGGGACCAATTAGCAAACTTCGCTCAGGTGAAGTTCACCCAAAAGCCCAATAGACTAAAATAGCGAACTTCACCCGAGAAGCAAAGTTCGCCACACAGAACGTCATTGATGGCGATCAACGAGACTTCACCGTCGCCGGCTGATAGGAAATAAATAAAACTAAAGTTGCAAGTGCACAACAATCAAGTTATAGTATAACAGATGTCGATCCCCCGAGGAAGGTGTTGTAGGAGATAATCAAAATTGGTTTTCTAAGTTGTGTGTTGTGTGGACAATTAAGAGTGAGACAACTGTGGAGAGATAAAGAGAGTGAGTGTGATTATATGCAAACAAAACAAAACTAGATTAAGAGGGGAGAAGAAATTAGAGGAAAATAAAAAAAAATAAGGAAAATCAAGAATAAAGAGGAAAATCAAGAAAGTAAAAGATGAGGGATTCAAATAGAGATATGAGGAATCTAGAATTAAATCCACTAATCAATTTCACTTAGAAATTATGAACTATTCTCTTTTTATCACATTTTTCTTTAGATTTATTAAGCATAGACTATCAAACCACTTACGAAAAGCATAACCCATCAAATTATCATCCAAGTAAAAATAACATTCATGAAAAGAACAACAACGAGATATTAATTCTAGAATTCATAAGTATAACCTATCAAACCACTCAAGATAAGCATAGATTATCAAATTCTTCTTCTACCAATTAGTTCTTTAGTTGATTATCCTAACATGATCATTTTAAGCAAAAGAGAGTAATCCACAATTTATAAAAGAAATCAAACTAGTTTCATACAACTCTAGAATTCCTACAAGATTTTAGTTCCACGTTATTGAAAACAAAAATAAAATATATACCAGAGAGTATGAAAGAAAGAAAACTAAAACTAATTATAAAAAGAAAAATAAGAGTAAAGAATTAAAGATCTAAACTATGAACATAAAAATAAATCTAAATTATAAAAGTAAAAGAACATAAAAGTAAATCTAAACTATGCAAGAAAATAAATCTATACTATAAAATAAAAATGCAAGAAAATAATACAAAAATAAAGATATGAAAGTAAACTTACTCTACAAGGTATAAAAATAAATATAATCTACTAAAAGAAAAGAAAAGAAAATACTACAACATGAATATCTAAAACAAGAAAATAAAATAAAGGAAAACTTACATTGCAAGAGGGTTCTAGCCCCTTGAAGGCAAATCTTTATTCTTCATCTTCATCTTTATCTTCATCTTCATCAATAAATAAAGAGAAGAAAAGAAAAATATGAAGAGGCAAAAATTTATTAATTGCAATAAAGTTATAATTTTGGAAGGTCTTTTCAATTAAGAGTAACACTCCTCTCCAATTAGAATTTTTTACACTCAAACCCCTCATAACCTATCCCTATTTATAGCTTACAGTAATGAATGGGAACCATTAGATTTTGCTTGGAGAACAATGATTAAATCTCAGTTAGAAAACAGTTTCTGTTGTGAACCAATCGGTTGACCAATCGGTTGGCCAATGTTGGTCGACCGATTGGCCAATCGGTTGGCCGACCGATTGGTTTGTAACAGATGGCCAACCGATTGGTCGACTGATTGGTCGACCGATTAGTTTTCAACAGATGGCCAACCGATTGGTCAACCGATTGGCCAATCGGTTGGCCGACCGATTGGTTTGCAACAGATTATAATTTCTATTGATTTCTTGACCCGATTTCTTCATAGATCCTAGAGCTATCTTGGGTCTTCTTTTGTCTTTATATTTGGGCTTCAATAAATGATAGAAAATCAGAGAATTTGATTCTTTTGGATTTTATTCATTAATTCCTCATTAATCTGCAAATTAAGATAAAACATATTATTATTGGCATATTTATTTAAATAAGATAGATAATGAGGGTATAAAATTAATAAAAAAGTGATTATTAAATACCCTCATACCTAAACTTTTGCTAGTCCTCTAGCAAAGAAAGAAAATGAAAAGTAAAGAAAGAAAAATCCTAACTCGCTTTCATAGGAATCGCGGTTGTATTTAGTGCATACAATAAGCCTTTAAACTCCTAGGTCACCCTAGCGGACGAGTTGTAGTCTCGTGAAGATTTATCGTGAATATACCCACAAAATTCTATCAACTTGCCAATTTAAAGAAGTCAATTTATAATCAATTAACCTGATATATTTAACCATTCTAATTAAAGCTAGTTTTTACTCAAGAAAATATTTTTATGTATAACTCTAAAGTAAATCTCTTAGAAAATCTTTTCATTATAGTTATAAAAATCGAGTCTAAATTAGAAATTTAATTAAAAGTGTTGAAAAGGACATGCTAACTCTTTGTTTTAAACAATTTTCAAGTCTCTTAATCAATTTACTTTTCAAGAACATATATATTCAAATATAACTATATATAAAAAATATGTGTTTGTGTGTGTGTGTGTGTGTGTGTGTATATTACACTCTTTTTCCTTGGTGATTTTGTTCACCTTGATCGGGCTTTCTAAGTGACCATTTTACGAGCTTTGGGCCAATGAATCCCAACCTAATTAGGCTTAGGTCATTAAGCATGAAAATACTCCTCGGGCTCAATCACTCGGTCAACTTAGGCTTAGTAAGATAGAACCACCTTGGATTTTAAGAGAATTTTTATCGGTGCTCATTTTTCACACTCCTCTTTTGCAAAGTTAGTTTATATATATATATATATATATATATATATATATATATATATATATATATATATATATATATATATATATATATATATATATATATATATAGAAAAATATTTGGATCAAGACGACTTGAAAATTTATTTTTTACTCTAAGCTAAGCATGTAAAAATTTTATTATTTTAATTAAAAGTCTAAGTTAAGACTTTAGTGAAGTATACTACTTTAAAAATTATTTCTTAATAAATTTATTTAGAATTATCGAGAAAATGTTAACTTGAGTATAAAACTAACTAAGAGTTAGAAACTTTAACATTTATCAAATAGATCAATTATTAACTAACTCTATAAACTTGGCAAGTGACAATTTGTTTTATGAAATAGAAAAGAAAAGAAAAATATGACATAAAAAGAAGAGAAAAGAAAAAAAAGGGAAAAATAAAGAGGAAAATGACTAGTCCCCACCCCACACCTTAATTTTGCATTGTCCTCCATGCAAATTCTATGATATACAAAGTAAAGCGGATAAGAAATGAAGCACTTATATTTATTTGGTTGATCTAGAACAATGATAAAAACTACAATTACCTTTGGTATGAGCGAGAATGAAGTCAAAATTTTCTTATTTTTCTTTTCTTTTTTTCATCATCATTTTTTATTTTTTTATTTCTTTTTTTCACTCTTTTGCTTTTTTTTTGGCAAAGAACAAGAAACTCTCAAATGAGAGAAGAATAAATTCTTTTATTATTCTTATTATTGTGAGACAAAAAGTAATGATGTAGAATGACGATTAAAAATAAAAGCTCATACTCTACATCAAATCCTACCTTATTGCTAAAAATTCTATCCGGTTTTAAAGAAGTCTAAAATGATAAACTCAAAATGTGCTTAAATTCTGTATAATGTGCTTAAATTCGTATAATGTGCTTAAATTCAGTATACTCTGAAGCTTTTAATAATTTCTGACATGTGAAGATAGGTACAAATGGTGTTATGTGAAAAGCAAGTCTCAGATTTGAACTTAGGTTCCTCATTAATAAAAGTTTATCCTAACACAACCAGTTCTTCTTTAAAAATATCTCTAAACCCATAATTCATGATTGAGGTATGATAAACTGGTTTTCTATATTTTTAGGAACCTAAGCTCATCGAGAAAAGTTCTTCAAAGCTAAGATCGAGAAATATATATCTAACTCAGTTCCCTTATTTTGAAAGACCTGATCTATTTCTATTTCCTCTAGTATCTTCAGATCCACACCAAAGATTTTTTCAAAACTTAGGTCTGACTCATTCTCTTCTTCTATCTCTTCATTTGATTTTTTTGGATGTAATTTACTTCTAGAGGTTAATCAGTTGGCTGGTTTCCTAGACTAAAAATATTGAGATCAACCGTCATATTCCCAAAGGACAGCTTTATTTGATCAGTTCTATAGTTGATTAGAGCATTAGAAGTGGCTAAAAATGGTCTTCCTAAAATGACAGCTATTTGGCCTTTGGGATTAGAAACGGGCTGCGTTTTCAAGACTATGAATTCCACTGGAAAAATAAACTCCCCAATCTTAATTAGAACATCCTATATCTCTCCCATGGGGATTTTGACAGATCTATCAGCTAACTATAAAGTGCATCTGATTGGTTTGAGTTCTCCTACACCAAGTTGCTAGTAGACTGAATAAGGAAGCAAATTAACGCTGACCCCTAAGTCTAAAAGTGTCTTATCAATGAAGGTATTGCCAAAAACACATGAGATAGTAGGACAACCAGGATCTTTATATTTCAAAGGTATAGATTTTGAGAGCATGTCACTGATATTGGCAGCAATAAAGAATTTCTTCGAAACCTTTATTGTTCTCTTCTTAGTGCACAAACCTTTTTAAAAAATTTTATAAGAACGGATTTGTTCAATTACATCTAAGAGAGGAATATTGACCTTAATCTGCTTGAAAGTTTCTAGAATTTTCTTCACTTGATGGGAGTTTTTCCTAGGCCTGAGTCTATCTGGGAAGGGAACAACTGGTTTAAACCTATCAAAATTGAGCTCAGGTTCGGGTTCTTGGTCATCGGAAGGGGGTGATTGTTGAATAGAGTTATCAGAATGAGAGAGAGTTTGTTCAAGTATAATAGTTTAACTTGGAGGTATTCTAACTTGATTATCGACATGTTCTCCTGACCGTAGTGAATGGATTGTATTCACTTGAGCTTGGTAGGTTGAACTTGATCCTGTGTCCTTAGGGTTGGCTACGAGTTCACTCGAAAATTTTTCCTTCTCTTTATCATTCATAGCACTAGCTAGTTGACCAAGTTGGGTTTCTAACCTAGCTATGGATTGGGTGTTGGAATTGAGCATTTGTCCGGTTGATTGCATAAAGGAATTCAAAGTGTTAGATGTCTGAGTCAACAAATTGGTTGTCTGTGTAGAAGCTTTAATCATGGTTTCTAAACCTTTTTCTAAAACATTGAGATGTTTATTATGATCAGAACTCGAAGGAATATGAGTTACAGATTGATGGTGAGAAGACTGATTTGGATAATGCATATTTGGTTGTTGAAAATTATTTTGTGAATTGAAAGAAACTGTGTTTCCTCTAGAAAATTGTTGGGTTGAAGTAGGAGTGAAGTTTTGATTTTCGGAGTAGCTTTCTTGATTTCATGTAAATTTTGGGTGATTTCTCCTATCTGGGTTGTAGGTTGGAGAAAATGAATCATTCATGGGATGCTGAAATGCAGCGTTTACCTGACCTAGTGGTTGATTATTTCCTAATAGAGGACATTCCTCTGAAACATTAGTTGGAGAAAGACAGTTATGATAACCTGAGGCAGAATCTTGATTGATTTGAACTGGAGCTCATTCTTTGATTTCTAAGGCTTCTAACCTACGCAGGATTGTAGTCATCTTTGCTTCAGAGGCTATGTTTGTCTCTACGAAAAGACCATTAGATTTGGGTTGGGAAACTGAGGAAACTCTGTCATTACAGTGTTCCTACTGCATGGTTTTCTCGGATAATCTCTCTAAAAATTTCTAAGCTTTATCGGTATTTTTCTTCATGAAATCCCCTTGACACATTGATTCTAAGAAAATTTTTAAAGAATAATCCAATCCTTCATAGATGATTTGGCATAATCGCCACTTTTCTAGACCGTGGTGAGGACATTGAATAATTAGAAGATCCTTAAACTTATCAAAATACTTCCAGAATGGCTCCCATGGGACTATATTAAAATTTTAAATGTTGTTTCTAAGCTTAACCGTTTTATGGATAGGGAAAATTTTCTTCAGAAAAATGATAACAAATTCATCCCAGGTTGAGATAGAATTTATGGGTAAGCTATACAGCCATTTCTTGGCTTTGCCCTTAAGTGCAAATGGAATAAATCTAAGCTTAATCGCATACTCAAATAGTTTCCTAATCTTAATCATAAGACAAACTTCCTCAAACTCGGAGATAAAATGTAAGTGTCTTCGGTTTCATTTCCTAAGAATTTTAGAAGCATGTTTATGAAATGTGGTCTAAACTCCAAATTAGTTCCATTGACATCGGGTAGCTTAATGCAAGATGGGATTGCATTCCTAGTTGGATAACACATATCTTGAGGAACGGGTGGATTAGGATTAGCCATTTCTTTAAAAAATGGTTCAACACGGATTAAACGATTGGTATTATCCCTAATCCAAACTTGCATATACCAAAACAAATTTTTTTTAAAATTTTTTTTAACTAAAAGGAAAAAAATCTAAGAAAAAAAAAGTTAGGTTTTTTTTTAAAGAGAAAAAATAAAAGACCGAAAAGATAATGAGAAGAAGGAGAAGGATAAAAGAAAAACCTAACTAAAACAAATAAAAAAACAATCACTTTGTATCACTCACTTTAAATTCTAGGGTTAAGCCTAGACTCAACTAGACCAGTTACTAACCAAAAACTCCTTCAGTGAAGAAATTAAAGTTTACTTGGTCAGTTAGCCAGGTAAGGATAGTACTAGAGGGAGGTCAAAGACCAATTAAATATCTCGTTCCTTGCGAAGCGCTTTACGCAACCCTTTAACCTTGCCTTAGACACCAACGGATTTAAGTAAACTTAAATCGGTTCACTTAAGAATTTCTTATTCCTTAATGAGCTCGAATCCTTAGGGGCCAATGTCTAATGAGTTTTAAAAAGGCTTGGGTTTGAGTAGTGAGGAATTAGTAATTTGTGAGCTAAGAAAAGGGTGATGAAATCCATCACCTTATCTTGATTAGTGGGTTTTTACCCTTAAGAGTATTTTCAAGTGAGTGCTCAAATCAAAATGCTTAAATCACTTTGGTGAATTCCTACTATTATATACAATGCAACCCTAGGAATTAAAAGCAACTACAAAAGAATGCCAAAAAATAAAATCTTTTTTAATTAGGGTTAACAATCAAACAAAAGTGAGAAAGAGATCTCTTGTTTGAATTTATCATCTTGTTAGTAAATGTCCACGTGGAGGGTGAATTTTATTAGGGTTGACAAAAGTAAATTTTTTTAATTAGATCCTAATTGTCTCTAATTGTGAAAAACTAACTAAAATGGTGGAATTGAAAATACTAGAAAGAGGACTTACCTTAAGCAAATCTTCAATCTTCAATCCTCGATCTTCAATCTTCAAAGTGGTTCCTTCAAAAGAAAACACACAAATTAAAGAACCAAAATAGAAAAATCCTAATTATAAGCACCTTCCCCAGCAACGGCACCAAAAACTTGATAGGAAATAAATAAAACCAAAGTTGCAAGTGCACAACTATCAAGTTATAATATAAAAGATGTCGATCCCTCGAGGAAGGTGTTGTAGGAGATAATCAAAATTGGTTTTCTAAGTTGTGTGTTGTGTGGACAATTAAGAGTGACAATTGTGGAGAGATAAAGAAAGTGGGTCTAATTATATGCAAATAAAACAAAACTAGATTAAGAGGGGAGAAGAAATTAGAGGAAAATAAAAAAATAAATAAGGAAATCAAGAAAGAAAAAGATGAGGGATTCAATTAGAAATATGAGGAATCTAGAATTAAATCCACTAGTGAACTTCACTTAGAAATTATGAACTATTCTCTTTTTATCACATTTTTCTTAAGATTTATTAAGCATAGACTATCAAACCACTTAAGGAAAGCATACCCTATTAAATTATCATCTAAGTAAAAATAACATTCATGAAAAGAATAACAACTAGATATTAATTATAGAATTCATAAGTATAATCTATCAAACCACTCAAGATAAGTATAGATTATCAAATTCTTCTTCTACTAATTAGTTCTCTAGTTGATTATCCTAACATGATTATTTTAAGCACAAGAGAGTAATCCATAATTTATAAAAGAAATCAAACTAGTTTCATACAACTCTAGAATTCCTACAAGATTTTAGTTCCACATTATTGAAAACAAAAATAAAATATAAACTAGAGAGTATGAAAGAAAGAAAAATAAATACTAATTACAAAAAGAAAAATAAGAAAAAGAATTAAAGATCTAAACTATGAACATAAAAATAAATCTAAATTACAAAAGTAAAAGGACATAAAAGTAAATCTAAACTATGCAAGAAAATAAATCTATACTACAAAATAAAAATGCAAGAAAATAATATAAAAATAAAAACATGGACGTAAATCTACTCTACAAGGCATCAAAATAAATCTAATCTACTAAAAGAAAAAGAAAAGAATACACTACAACATGAATATGTAAAGCAAGAAAATAAAAGGAAAAGGAAAATTTACATTGCAAAGGGTTCTAGCCCCTTGAAGGTAAATCTTAGTTCTTCATCTTCATCTTCATCTTCATCAATAAATAAAGAGAAGAAAAGAAAAATATGAAGAGGCAAAAAATTTTATTAATTGCAACAAAGTTATAATTTTGAAAGGTCTTCTCAATTAAGAGTAACCATCCTCTCCAAATAGAGTTTTTATAAAATTTTTCACACTCAAACCCTTCATAACCTACTCCTATTTATAGCCTACAACAATGAATAAGAACCATTGGATTTTGGTTGGAGAACAAGGATTAAATCTCAGCTAGAAAACTATTTCTGTTGCGTACCAATCGGTTGACCAATCGGTTGGCCGACCGATTGGTTTGCCAAAGATTGTGATTTTTGTTGATTTCTTGACCCGATTTCTTCATGGATCCTTGAGCTATTTTGGGCATTCTTTTATCTTCATATTTTGGCTTCAATAAATGGTAGAAAATCAGGAACTTTGATTCTTTTGGGCTTTTATTCATTAATTCCTCATTAACCTGCAAATTAAGATAAAACATGTTATTAGTGGCATATTTATTTAAATAAGATATATAATGAGGATATAAAAATTAATTAAAATGTTATTATCACCGACGAAACCCATGAATAAGACCAAGTACGGTCATGAAAGTCTCGCCATTGATGGTGAAGCAGATTTAAGTGCCCTAAAGCACTATTCAAGCCCGAAGGGGGCTGTTTTGGCAGATCAAAGAGCTTTGCCATTGATGGGTTTTGAGTTTACCTGAGGCCATCTCCAACTACAGTGTTGCCGCGGTGGCCTTTGACCGATGAGATCCACCAGTGATGTTCTTTCCCTTGGTGAGTTGACGTCGGGGGGGGGGGGCATTGAACCAAAGAGTTAAGGAGTTTGGAGGTTCAAAAATTCTTAAGCGGTCTGGGGTTTTGAAAACAGAGTGAAGGCGAAGAAACAAAGATAAATAGTCTATTTATAGGCTTTCAACAAACTTCGCCTAGATATCTCGTAGCGAACTTCGCCTAGATATCTCGCAATGAACTTGGCCTAGATATTTCGCCTTGAACTTCACCCAAGAATCTCGCACCGAACTTTGCCTAAGAGTGATCTTCCCCCCAAATCTAGGCGTATAAATCAAAATTTTAAAATGTCAAAATTTTTTTAGCAAGCCTCACCAATCAGTCTCACGTACTTCACTAAAAGATTGAATGAGCTTCGCTCAACCGACTTAGTGTACTTCACTTAAGTTCAAATGTTGAAGAGGCTCACTTGACCGACCTAGCGAACTTCGCCTAAGTCTGAAAATTGGGCGAACTTCATACAAAGGCTTTACTTGGAGAATTTTATTAAATGATTCTTGCCAACATATGAAGCCTAGACTCTGCTACAAATATAAGGAGTACATCATGCACCGATCAAACATATGGAAGAAGATCGAAATCATAACTCTTTCATTGATTATAAATACTGCATACAAGCAAATTCAGACTCTTGAAACTATAAGGATAGTGAGCATTCATTCCTCCAACCTCAACAACAGTCAAGTAGCAAGGAGGAGAAATAGAAAGCAAGAATAGCTCCTATTCACCTAAACCCTGTGACGGCTAATGAACATAAAGGAGCTACACCAAGCTACTAAGCTCATGTTCCCCAAACTAAACAAAGATTACGGAACGAAGCCTAGCAGCACAGGGAAAATTTGGCATCGAGGTTGAGAAAAACACACGACGTCTAATTACATTCTAGGTCCGCACTTGCGAGACCTAATCACTTTCAAAGTCTTCACTTGTGGAACTCCATGGGTCCTTCTTCAAGCGCCATCTCTACCTCCGAACAGTCCAGAGCATGACACTCAAAGCTCCATGCATCCCTATCGCGGACCACTTCACGACATACTTCTGACTTGTTCTCGAGAGTTTGCTTGAGCATGGCCTTTTCGGCCTGAAGCAGATCCACAAACAGGCGGAGAACACAGACTTCTTTCATAAGATCGCCCTTCACTTAGGCTAACTTCTGTTGGAGCCGAATAATCTCAACCCCTCTATCAAAGAACTTCTCCGGTTGGGTTGGAGAAGACTTAGACATGGAGAAGTTGAGATGAGAAAAGATGAGGATGCAAGGAGCTATTTATAAGCTCTCCGAATACAACTTTCCATAACAAACAACACGTTTTACGAAAAGTGATTGGACCAAACATAGAGGCTAAAAGATAGCCTAAATCTTAGGGTTTAGGGTACTCGATGAATTGTACCCAATATTTGACCCTAAAGAGAAATCCTAACCGCAAATCAAGGCCCATATCTAGAGACAATAGCCATGACGACCCCCATCAATCAGCGAACTTCGCTCAAGCGGTCAAAATTGAGCGAACTTCACCAAACAATTAGGACCAAGCTGTTCGCGTCGAGAATAGAATTCTTTGTCATTTTCATTTCAAAATGTTTCAAAGTGAAAATAAATGAAAGATTACACGCGTAACTCTCTCCAATACAAAGAAAATAATCTCACTCTCTCTACAAAACACGAACAGAAGTCACTACGTAGCGATCTCCTGCTTGCATAGGTTCTTTACCTGTGTCGGGGACGCGTCGTCCGTGGACCAGCAAGCAACGATCGTCGAATCGACGGAGTATAGTTTATGTCTCGCGAAAGAAATAAGAACTTAAGCAAATATCTTAGCTAAGTAAGATATCTACTCTTTCCAAGAATAAGACAAAGCTTAAACTCGAGGAATCTCCAAAGGAAGCTTCAAGAACACTCTTGATTTGATGAGGAGTTCACTCTTGGATCTTCAAGATTCACCAAAGGACTCCTCTCTATGGAAATACACTTTTCCCTCTCTCAAAATAATCTCCCCCCCCCCCAGTAATACGTGTTAAAGGGGTATTTATAGGCTTTAGGAAGCATAACCGCCGAAAAGAACACAAGTCATGACCTGCCAGAATTGCATAGTTAGCGCGATACTTTTTGTGTCGCGCACCAAAGCTGTCTCGCCGTTGGCGCGACAATTTGGACTGTCTCACTGTTGGCGAGACAGTTTGAACTGTCTCAGCCAGAAACTGTCTCGCCCAAAGGATTGGGTCTCTTCGCTGTTGTAACTGCTCCCCCTCCTTTTAAGTCATGTTTAGTGCCCCATTTATGCGCTTAGTGGGCGTGTTTTCAGCATGTAACCACCCCACTAATGTGAATGGACGTCTTCACGTGTTGACAAAGTATAATGGGTCCCACAAATAATGATAAAGCACCTGGAAAATTCATCAGACGCTTTTGGCGTCTCGCTCATTGGCGAAACACAAGAAGTGCCTCGCTCGTGGGCGAGACACAAAAAAGTGTCTCGCCCGTAGGCGAGACACAAAAAGTGTCTCGCTCATTGGTGAGACAAAAAGTGTCCTTGTGGTTGATTTTCTTAGATTTTGATGACGTCGTTCTTCAGTCTTCTCTTGATTAAATCATACTTGGGGTTCATCAGTAATTTTTGATGCCTACAGATACCCCCTCCAAAGTTTTCAAACTCCACTGTATTCTATCGAGGAGTCTGGAATACTTTGGATAAGATAAGTCCTGCTTCTGCCCAACGTTGGACTTTATAGAAGAGGCTTTTTAATTGCTCCAACTTCTTAACTTCTGGCTACGCGATACCGCTGACCATATCGTGGAGTCAATAGTTGTTGCAGTTGTACTTGAATTGGTTGACATGATTGAGTTGACTTCGAATTGATCATCTTTATTTTGAAGATCGCCACTTGGATTGTTGTTGAGTTCATAGGGACACACGTCCATGTTGTCACAGTGGGAGATGACGAGTATTCAGGCCCAAATTGTCCATTATAGGGGTGAGCTTAGAGAAAGCTTCCATGGTCAAGTTGCTCTGGATATCCTTCTTGAGAGACTCTGTTTATGGATCTTTGTGGGGAAAGTGCTTAACCCCGACTGGAGAAACGCACTCGCTGTCGCAAATTATAGGATTTTTGGCAAACCCTCAGCTATCAACGGATTTGATAAGCCTTTACCAATTACCGTTTGAGTTGGGCTAGTATGTAGATTGTCTAAATCCGCTCTACATGTTACGTTGTGCTAAAAGAATGAACTCTCCTAGACTTTGTGCTACGATATTGAATGTGTAGGCTTTGTCATCTTCACGGGAATTGACTACCCTGCAACATGTGCTAGATGCAGACTTATCTCTGGTAAGGGACAGAGATAACATCCCTATGTATGAAGGTATAGTTTAGGTGTCATTAATACATCTATGCTACGATATTGAATACGTAGACTTGGTCATCTTCACGGGAATTGACTACCCGGCAGCATGTGCTAGATGCAGACTTATCTCTGGTAAGGGACAGAGATAACATCCCTATGCATGAAGGCATAGTTTAGGTGTCATTAAGTAATGACATCTATGCTACGATATTAAATACATAGACTTGGTCATCTTCACGGGAATTGACTACCCTGCGGCGTGTGTTAGACGCTGACTTATTCCTGATTTAAGGACAAGAATAACACCTACTACGCATAAATAGGCGTAGATTTAACAAATCATTAGGTCAATAATGAGACTGGCTATGTATTGAATACATAGACTTTATTTGCTACGATACTGAATACGTAGACTTGGTCAATTATTACGAGGCTGACTACGTGTGTTAGGCGTGACTTATTCTGATTTAGGGCGAAATAATGCCTACTACGCATAAATAGGCATAGATTTAACAAATCATTAAGTCAGTAATGAGACTGGCTATGTATTGAATACATAGGCTTTATTTGTTACAATGCTGAATACGTAGACTTTGTCAATTATCACGGGAATTGACTACCCGGCGGCGTGTGTTAGACACTGACTTATTCCTAATTTAAGGACAGGAATAACGCCTACTACGCATAAATAGGCGTAGATTTAACAGATCATTAGGTCAGTAATGAGACTGGCTACAAGTGTAGGCTGAAGTTGTGTCTTCTCCTGGGCAAAGACGGACCCGTTGTGTTGAAGAGAAAGAAGGTATTTTCTTATCTCCCACTTCAATTGAGAACTCCTTGTTCACGTGAACTGAGAGTCAAAAGATTCCTGACGCATGTGCGTCAGGGAATCTATCAAGAAACTCAAAGTGGGATCTCCACTCTGGGAATTAAATTGGAGTCGGGCCACGTGGCTTTGACTCAGAAAAGGGGACCTTTTAACTCACGTGAGTAAAAGGTAAAAATTAGAGAAGCTTAGCTACTCAAAAGGTTTAGTTGTTTAAATTTATCTCCTCTTGGGGCAGAGACGAACCCGATATTAGAGTGAAATTCTCATTCGCGAAAAGAATCGATAAGAGATTCTGATATTGTTGCTGGCCCTAACTGTTGGGAGTTTTGGCCAAGTCGGAGTAATGATAAGGAAATTTTGATTTTGGTCTTAGCTATTCGAATGTTTGACCAAGTGGGAGTGAAAATATAAAATGACCCTAACTGTTCAAAGGTTTGGTCAAATGAAGAACGACCCTAACTGTTCAAAGGTTTGGTCATACTGGCCCCAGTAGGGGTAGATTTGATTTCTAAAATATATTAAGTGGGAGGGAAAAAATTAACTATCAGATGTAATTGTTAACATGATAGTTCTTTTCTTTGTGGTCTTACCATCCTATTGAAGAGGATTGGTGGGAGATTTTGGTGGAGTTAGTAGAGATAACTTTTTATGGACCTACTATCCTGTTGAATAGGATTAGTAAGGGATTTTGGAAGAGTTGGCAGAAGGTGAAGGAAAGAAGGTATTTTCTTATCTTTCGCTTCACAGTAGGAACTCTGGTTATAGTCCTGATAATACTAAGGACAGTACCTCTTCAGGAACTTCCTATTAATCGACATTGTCGTCTTGCTACCACCTTTGGTGAGCAAGCGGGATCTGCCTCGTACCCATGGGGTTGCTCTTGTAAGTGTTCGGGCCGTAGTACGATAGGCCCAAAGAGCTTTACCAAGTTTGTCATTTTAACATTATGATCCCGGCGTCAATTAGAGCCTGGATACTATCTTTAAGGACAAAATAACTTTTAGTAGGATGATGGACCTCCTGTGGTACGCACAGTATTTAGGATCCGAAGTCTTGTCAGCCTCCTCCTGATTTATAATGGGTGGCAACTTGATTTTGTTGCTGTCAAGGAGGTGCTTGAAAATAATGGGAACTTCTTCGTCCCTGAAAGAGTATGTCCCGTGAAATTCTGATTTAGAAGCTTTTTGTTGCTCTCGAGGTTGTTGGCGCGGTCATAGTTGCGACGTTTGACTTACGTCAACAGCAGTCACAGGTGCCTTTCCTCTATTGTGAGAGGCAAAATTTACTTCCGAGGGGTCGGCCGTCATTTTGCCTCTTTCAGCTTTCTTCCTTCTGAGGAAACGTTCGGCTTGTTCTCCTTGTATTTTCAGATCTTTCCATGTAGTTGGTGGGACAATCCCCATGAACTCCAACAGATCAATGGAGAGATTATGGTGGTACGTCTGCAATATGAACTCCTCGGTGATTGGATCTTTACAATTTATGGCCTTATTGCGGATGCGTTTGACAAAATAGTCAATTGACTCTCCACTTCTTTGCTTTTCATCCAGAAGGGTTCCAATCGAGACTTCGGTGTCATCGTCTAAGAAGTTGCTGAGGAACAAGCTTTCCATATCATTCTAGCAGTTGATGCCACCTGGCTTGAGTCTTCGATACCAATTGAAGGCAGCCCCGCGAAGGGTTCCTATGAATGACCGAACCATCAAAGGCTTATTTCCCGAGATCACGCCCAGATGAGATTTGAAGTAGATCAAATGTTTCGTGGGTGAGCCTCTTCCATCAAATGGTGTGAAGTTAATCAAGTTGAACTTCGGTGGGTATGGAATTGAGTCCCACTCTCTTGGGTATGGACATGGAATGCCGGTCTTCTTGATTTCACGAGCCGATATTAAGGCATTGACTTTACCTTCGAGCTCTTTCATCATTTTGTCTTCACCTTCATCTTTTTTTGGATGATGTTGGGAAAGTTCAATGGAACCACCCCCAGTATGGGTAACTGGGTGACCTCCAACTGTAGCGTCATTGTTGAGGGGTGCATTGGTCAAAATAGCTTCGTCCTCTGCACTTTGGCTGGACTCAAATTGTTGAGTTCTCTGAGCCTGAAGTTCCCTCATTTGCTGCATGGTTAATTCCATTTCTATCTTCATTTCAGCTCTGAGCTCTTCTTTTTGCTCAGCCAGGGCTTCTTGAAGCATTTGGGCCAAGGATTCAGAAGTGATAGTGAGCACTTCTCTGGTTAACCCTATACTTGACATCGTGTCATCAGAGGCAACGGCAGAGCAGGCATCAGATATTTCATCATCTGCAGGAATTTCTTCATGCATTCTTAAATAATCTCTGCGTCTACCAGTTCGCAACTATAGCTGAGACATTCTTCGAGAAATATCTTCATCAACCCTCCTGTCTGGGGTGAAATCGGGATCGGAATCAATTTTCTCCTTGTCCCTGCCAGTCATGTTAATGGTCACCTCTGGGAACTCATCATCTCGGATGGTAGATCTTTGCCTTTGGAAGTGTCTTGGCACAGAAAGTCTCCGTGAGGGTATTGTCTTGATAAGCCTTTCACACGTGCAAGGAGGACTTGTTGCTTCAATGACCCTCTTTCGGACTGAAGAAATACTCGCACCCCCAGTTTGATAGTCCAACTCATCGGCATGATGACCGGAGCACTCTATCACTTGTTGGTGCGGTCTCTTATGGCTTCCACCCCCAAGTATAACGCCATCTCCATTTGAGAGACACGTCTTCTTTTGGGACCGTGGATTATACAGCTTCGAATGAACCAGAGTCATATGACGATCGTTCCTCATCACATTATAAGCCACACATTTAGAACCACCCCCATGCGGGAATGGAGTCTTAACGGGCTTACGGACCCCCTGAGGAATACTCAAATGAGATGCAATGGAATTTCGCTAAGAGGTGCAGGTTTCCTGGTTTCTTCGTGGCACAGTACACGAGCAGTTATATTGATGTGTCTCAATTTGCTTGAAGGCGGTGGGACACTTTTGAGCATTCAGAGACTATGAACGACTCCCAGTCTGAGGAACTCCTTGGGTGTTGATCACAGGACCCAAGTGTTCTTTCATCGGTGTTTTGCCTCGATTTACGTGTAAGGGACCAAGGCAATTTGACAAGTTGGGGTCAATCCCAGACTTCACTAATGGCATGATGGAAGGAGAGGTGACTGGAACTGGAACGAAGCTTGACAGACCAGGCAAAACGTCAACGGAGGAATCCCTTTGGCCAAGACAGTTGAAAGTGTCTTGACTGAAATCTCTTCGCGGCGGCTTGGGAACATCTCGCGGTAGCAAACGGTTTGAATAGTCTCACGGTTGGTAGCGGCAGTTTGAGCGATTCTGCGGCTAGCGAGGCGGTTTGAAGCTGTCTCACGATTCTTGGAGTGTTGGGCCAATTCTCGTGTGGATTTTGGAATCCAAACTTTGTGGCCTTGATTTGACCCCTTGGATGATTTCAATTCTTGTGCCTTGCGTATAATAAATGCGCACATGGCGTGCGTGCCGCGATGCATTTGGGCACACTTTTTTCGTCAAATGCATCCTCTTGACGAGAACCCATTCCTCCTTGGAAGAGGGGTTGATGACTTGCTGTTGAGGTAACTCAATTGCTTGACATCTTCTCGTTTGCAAGTCAGCGTTGTAGCATACTCCATCCATTGATTCCAAAGCCTTTGCAAGTCGACGAGCCTTCTTTTGGCGCTGTCTTTGATGAGCTCTCTTCATCAGAGTTGTTGCACTTTGGTGTGCAGAGTCTTCGACTTTGGGGGATGCCGGAACGATGTTGTGAGGTGAAGCCTCAACAACAATTGGGGAGAAACCTTCACGTTGAGTCTTCTTTTGAGATAAGATCCTTTTGCACTTGGGGGAAGAGGATCTTGATGAATACGAGGAGAGATACTCCTCGAACTTGGCTTGATCGAACACGTAATCCAAGCCATCAATCATCAACTCATCTTGAACGTTGCCTGGCTGCGACACAATAGCCTCAACATTGAGACTATTGGCTCCCACTGTGGTCGCCACCGTGTTCGCATCGAGAATAGAATTCTTTGTCGTTTTCATTTCAAAACATTTCAAAGTGAAAATAAATGAAAGATTACACGCGTAACTCTCTCCAATACAAAGAAAATAATCTCACTCTCTCTACAAAACACGAACAGAAGTCACTACGTAGTGATCTCCTGCTTGCGTGGGTTCTTTGCCTGTGCCGGGGACGCGTCGTCCGTGGACCACCTAGCAACGATCGTCGAATTGACGGAGTATAGTTTATGTCTCGTGAAGGAAATAAGAACTTAAGCAAATATCTTAGCCAAGTAAGATATCTACTCTTCCCAAGAATAAGACAAAGCTTAAACTCGAGAAATCTCTAAAGGAAGCTTCAAGAACACTCTTGATTTGATGAGGAGTTCACTCTTGGATCTTCAAGATTCACCAAAGGACTCCTCTCTATGGAAATACACTTTTCCCTCTCTCAAAATAATCTCCCCCCCCCAGTAATACGTGTTAAAGGGGTATTTATAGGCTTTAGGAAGCATAACCGCCGAAAAGAACACAAGTCATGACCTGCCAGAATTGCATAGTTGGCGCGACACTTTTTGTGTCACGCACCAAAGCTGTCTCACCGTTGGTAGCGGCAGTTTGAGCGATTCTGCGGCTAGCGAGGCGGTTTGAACTGTCTTGGTCAGAAACTGTCTCGTCCAAAGGATCAGGTCTCTTCGCTGTTGTAACTGCTCCCCCTCCTTTTAAGGCACGTTTAGTACCCCATTTATGCGCTTAGTGGGCGTGTTTTCACCATGTAACCGCCCCACTAATATGAATGGACGTCTTCACGTGTTGACAAAGTCCAATGGGTCCCACAAATAATGATAAAGCACCTGGAAAATTCATCAGACGCTTTTGGTGTCTCGCCTATTGGCGAGACACAATAAGTGTCTCACTCGTTGGCGAGACACAAGAAGTGCCTCGCTCGTGGGCGAGACACAAAAAGTGTCTCGCCCGTAGGCGAGACACAAAGTGTCCTTGTGGTTGATTTTCTTGGATTTTGATGACGTCGTTCTTCAGTCTTCTCTTGATTAAATCATATTTGGGGTTCATCAGCAATTTTTGATGCCTACACAAGCGAACATCGCTATTCTACGAGCTCCGCTCCAATCCATGGGCAAACGAATTTCACTCCAAACACAAATTTGGGTGAATGCGAAAGCCGCTGAGCATCCAATCAAGACGAACCTATGACTAAGGAAGCTACGTTTAACATCACGCCTCTAGCAACCAAAGAATTCAAACTTCAAACAAGATGACTCAAGCTACGTTCAACAGTACACCTCTAGCTATTATCCAAAGTATTTCGATCCCTATTACAAGTCACAAGCAGGATCTCAAAAACTTGGGGGGGGGGGGTCTTGTAGATGGTCAAAATATGCTCAAGTTTAGCCCAAGATGAAGAAATGAATATACATGGGCTAAACACTTAGCATGGGCCCAAGCGCAAGCCCATATTAAAGTCCACCCAAACAATAGCGAAGTTCGCCCAAGATTAAAGCGAACCTCGCCCCTCGAGACCTACGTTTCCACGTCTCAAAGAATATGGGTTGTCCCGAAGTTTGCTAGAGCGAACTTCGCCCAAAGCCACCTAACGAGCTTCACCCAGAATTATTCAGTAAGCTTCACCTAGAACTGCTCAGTGAGCTTCGCCTTTTGACCATTATAGGCGAACATCGCCATTGACCGTTTCGAGAGCTATTTTCGAGGAAATGGTTCTCCCCATTATCTCCTAAGTTAATGGCCCACTTAATCCATATTTTAAGGGCCACTAACTCTCTCTCTTAGCCTATAAGAGGAGGGGAGATTACTCATTTTGGAGAGGTAACCTAGAATCGGCAATGACTGAGATCAAGATTTGGTATCTACAACCGACTTTCAGTCAACTTCTTCGGATTTTAGCATCTTTGGCAACATCTAATCAGCAAGAGACTCATTGCCTTAGTCGGACCATCAACGGAGCACAAGATCGGCACTCTATCGGCACATGGAAAAGAACTCCAGGAAATATAAATATTTCCTTTATTTCAGTGTAATCTTTTGAAGTTTAATCTGTATTAATTGCAATACAAAAGACCCGAAACAGAAGCCCCACCACATTTATACTTTGATGACACCACGTTATTGAAATATCCACTTATCAGCCATGGCAGATGTGACATGATGCAGAAAAAATTTAATATCATTCCAGAGAGCCACTCTTTCCTCAAGCTGATTAGCTGCATAAACTCCTATCATTGAGCAATGCATCCTTCCATCTCTAGAGATAATTTCACAGGTGATGCATTGATTAGTAGAATAAGTACAAGAGAGATCGAGAATGGATTTGTTCCATAGCACCCACAGTCTACCATTAGTAGCCTCATTAGAATTGGTAAAAGAGTCCCAATTATTTGCAATTGTTTTCATGATAGTCGTAACGTTATCAACTTTTACTCTAGTTTCAAACAACCCAAGTAAGGAAACATGATATTGAGCAATGAAGTTTCTCGCTACTTGCTGTTTTAGAGGTTTATTCCAAAAGCACGAAAACAAGGGACAATTTTGTTGGTATGTTTGTTTCATTTTTTTCCCTTTGGTTTTGGTCCAATAAAATTTTCCATCCACTAAGAACATGAAATACATGAGTCGATCTTAGGCATACCTCTGAGAATACAACTCTCCCAAGGACACAAAATTTCCATCCACTAAGAACATGAAATACATGAGTCGATCTTAGGCATACCTCTGAGAATACAACTCTCCCAAGGACACAAAATTTCCATCCACTAAGAACATGAAATACATGAGTCGATCTTAGGCATACCTCTGAGAATACAACTCTCCCAAGGACACAAAATTTCCATCCACTAAGAACATGAAATACATGAGTCGATCTTAGGCATACCTCTGAGAATACAACTCTCCCAAGGACACAAAATTTCCATCCACTAAGAACATGAAATACATGAGTCGATCTTAGGCATACTACGAGAATACAACTCTCCCAAGGACACAAAATTTCCATCCACTAAGAACATGAAATACATGAGTCGATCTTAGGCATACCTCTGAGAATACAACTCTCCCAAGGACACAAAATTTCCATCCACTAAGAACATGAAATACATGAGTCGATCTTAGGCATACTACGAGAATACAACTCTCCCAAGGACACAAAATTTCCATCCACTAAGAACATGAAATCGACAAGAGACTCATTGCCTTAGTCGGACCATCAACGGAGCACAAGATCGGCACTCTATCGGCACATGGAAAGAACTCCGGAAATATAAATATTTCCTTTATTTGATGTAATCTTTTGAAGTTTAATCGTATTAATTGCAATACAAAAGACCAAACGAAGCCCCACCACATTTATACTTTGATGACACCACGTTATTGAAATATCCACTTATCAGCCATGGCAGATGTGACATGATGCAGAAAAAATTTAATATCATTCCAGAGAGCCACTCTTTCCTCAAGCTGATTAGCTGCATAAACTCCTATCATTGAGCAATGCATCCTTCCATCTCTAGAGATAATTTCACAGGTGATGCATTGATTAGTAGAATAAGTACAAGAGAGATCGAGAATGGATTTGTTCCATAGCACCCACAGTCTACCATTAGTAGCCTCATTAGAATTGGTAAAAGAGTCCCAATTATTTGCAATTGTTTTCATGATAGTCGTAACGTTATCAACTTTTACTCTAGTTTCAAACAACCCAAGTAAGGAAACATGATATTGAGCAATGAAGTTTCTCGCTACTTGCTGTTTTAGAGGTTTATTCCAAAAGCACGAAAACAAGGGACAATTTTGTTGGTATGTTTGTTTCATTTTTTTTCCCTTTGGTTTTTGGTCCAATAAAATTTTCCATCCACTAAGAACATGAAATACATGAGTCGATCTTAGGCATACCTACGAGAATACAACTCTCCCAAGGACACAAAATTTCCATCCACTAAGAACATGAAATACATGAGTCGATCTTAGGCATACTACGAGAATACAACTCTCCCAAGGACACAAAAAACAGAGCTCCCTGCGACGCATATCTGAACATTCAAAATATACACAAAGAAAAAGCAATGTAAGTAACAGATTCCCTCAATACACTCCTACTTTAATTCCCAGATTACAAAAGAACCACAAGCATTGACATATACATGATAGCCATAGCTGACAAGACCAACAATTTCCTCCAAAATTATAAGCACTGAATCCACCACTGAAACTAAGAGGCACTATACTATTATAGATGGGTATAAACATTAGGGTCTTAATCTGCTTTATGAGCTGATCAAGGCTTATTCTCTCTTGTCCATGGACCATTAAATCTCTCTCCACACACAGAACAGATGTAGCAAGAGAAGCTCTTTTCACATATTTGTCAAACATCAAACCCTTTCAATTAAAATTACAATTGCATCATTGTATGTTACTGTATTTAACACCAGTAAACAGTATATGTCTGCTTTTGTCAAGGATTTTTCCAGCCTCTAGCTCATAATGACCATGCATCATTTTGCGTTCAAGTGAGCAATCAATGACTACAGAACAATGTAAAAGCCATATCGGAGACCAAGTTGACACTGTAGAGATTTCAAGATAAAAAATTCTAGCCTTTCTTCTTTATGGAAGAATGAAAATGCTACTCATAAGTACAAAAATATTAAGAACTGATTTCTGCATTAATACTCTTGGTACTATACATTGATGTCGACGAATTGATTTTTGTTGAAAATGTTATAACGCTATTCAAGAAGCTTATTACATGTTCCAACCCCAACAGCTGCAGCGAGGTGCCATGCAGCATGGAGATAAGGAGTTTGCGGGTAGCAATCATCCGCAATGAAAAGGGCACCTCCTAACAGAGATGATACTGCGTGAAGATTGTGTGCCATCTTTAGCTCCGGTTTTGTGGATGCTCTTCTTGCAAATGCAACCTGAGAAAAGGAAACAAATTTGGAAGGAAAAAAAAATCCTTCAATTGATTATTGCAACATGTATACTTTAGGATTAACTACAGATTCACCCCCTAGATTATGTTATTAGCGGTTACGCCCCTAAAATTCAGCTGACATTATTTCCCAAGTTAGGTAGAAATGTACCGCTTCGATAACAGCAACATTTTCATTAGGTAACAAGAGTACTTTATATGCTTAATTAGACAATATGGAACGGGAGTACCATGAAGTTTCTTACTGTCCAGTCATCCCTAGTTTTGGTCTCAAGAGATAGACAGAAAGATTTGGAAGGAAGTGCCTATTCAGTATTCACCATTGTTTATATAGCAAGATTGTATTAACTGAGACTCCACCTGGACTTTAAAATATACCAATTCATGAAAATATCCAGATATTCCGATCTAATTATATTTAACATATGATTTATCACACAGATGATCTACATAAACAGAGATAATAGAATTGAAAGCCTGGTACCAACCTAGTATATCATGAAAAGTCCTCAGATAATGTTTATATTTCTAGTGATATCGCTTAGTAAAACTATAGATGCTTGGAACCTAGAAGAGATTTACCTCCATCATTCCAGTGTGAACTGCTGAAACCATCAAAGGCTGAATGGGCAACAGAAATGTTGAAGCTGCCATTAACAATCGAGGATTCTCATCCCGCAGAGCTCTAGAAAGACACTGCACGAAATCAATAGTAGATAAGCCACATTGCGATATCCTTGTGTTAATATGAATAAAATTATTGTAAATATTAATCAAAGTTAAGTTTAGTTCTCCACCCTCTTTTCAAGTAAAAGTTAAAACATTTTACTCCAGCAAAAGAAAATCAGCAGATAACATTCAAGTAACTCTCACATGTTGATGGATATACTTTTTTTAAAGATTAGATGAAGGACAATATTGTCTTTCTCCAACCTTATTTCTGGAATTTGCTTTCATACAACAAGATGTTTTCATATTGTCCAAAACATCTCTTGTGGCTCCATCGTAGATTACCAAAGATGACTAAGAAATTTTGAAACATTTCAGTTAAGTAGATTACTGACTATGAGTGTTTGTCAGCTGCTCAGAAAAGAAAACCAATGAACAGCTATGTTGTCTAGGACATTAAAAAGGCATAACTTATTCCAGGATAGTTTGTTTTCATGCTGTCCAAAACAGCTCTCAAGACAAAGCCGTAAAATTTCCAGAAACTGTTAAGATAGGTTACTCACTATGAGAACATTTTTCAGCTTCTCAGAAAACAAACCCCTGAATAAAGAAGCTATGTTCTAGTAGAAAGGAAAAGGCATAAATAGATGTTGATACTAAAGTTTCAGATAATCCATAAGCATGGGTAATCATGCCCACCTACCAACAACCAAAAAGGCTTTTCTGTGAGTAGTACCATACGTTGCTTTTGTTATTGCCAACTATTGTATTCCTACTAGATTTATTTCAAATGAGAAAGAACTATGGTAAAAAAACATGTTTTTTCTGTTGTTGGACATATGAGAAGGAAGAACATAGCAAAGGTTGGATTTCTAAGTGCATGCATTAGAAGTTGCAGTTATAGGAAAAGTTTAATTTTATAAAATTATGTATATGTGGGAGGCTGCCCTTTATCACGTACATGTGAAATATAATATTAGTTTGGAAAATCTAAAGTAAAATATCTAGTTATGATGCTTTTTTACCTTAGTGTAAAAATATTGTGTAATAATCAGGTGCACTAAGAAAGTATTACTTTGAGGAACATGTCAACGAATAACAAAATACGTATGGAACACTTATAACTTGCAGCTGTTTGGAATGTGGGTAATGCCACAAAAAGTTTTATATACGATGTCAAGAGTTATTTTCCTATTAACTTTAGAAAAAAGAGGCATGAGAAAGTGATCATGATAGAATAAGGTTACAATCGCAATATTTGAAAAATTATAGTCTGATTCTGTAACGACTGCATGCACAAGTGAATTGAATCTCAAGATCGAATCCAGGACAGATACAATAAGTTTCATTGATGTGACAAAATTATAAAACTATAAAATAATGTCCATGGATGTGACAATTCCTAAAATCTAGGAAACAGGTGCTTCATGGAAGTAAAAAATATATACACAGGTATAGATAATTAGATATTTAATAAATCAATTACACTAAAATGGTTAGATAAAATGTAATGGCCACTGTAACTCCACATGGCGTAATTCACAAAAAAATAAAAATAATAAGGACAGACAAGTCGTTTTAAGACATCATAAGGTAATGTCAAAGAAAGAACTAGTCCTCGTGTTTATCGTTTGCACAAGTCTTCGGTTTCAGTCGAGATGATAAGTAAAATTCTACATGAATCGACCTAAATTGCCGAATAATATTAAATAAGTTTTAATGCAACAGCGTTTACTGGAAAACGTGGTACACATTTCATATGGTTTCTCTCATTGTCCTCTCCATCAATTGTCTGGCCAAAACCATATTTTGTTAGGTTCTCTTATGTCAATAATCGAGAAGCTACAGTGCCAACCCTGGATGAAAAAGGTTGGTAACCACAACAAAATAATAACAAATCTATACACTAAAAGTACTGTCATTCTTGGTTATATGATAGGTATTATTCTGTAGCTTCGTGTCATAATTTACACTATACTAAAGGAAACCCCTTCGGAGGTCTCATATTTCGTTCTTTCTTATCAACTGTCCTTGTGAAAAATATTTGCGTCATTTCTTATGGGGTTCTATCTTCAGTGGCCAGTAGTTGAGCATAAAGTAACACTATCAAGTTTTCTGTGGAATTATTGTAACTGATGTGATGTCTCTGAAATATATGATCTTGTTGCATTTCAAACTATCTGAAACTGAAGATATGTGACCAAACTACTTAATAATATATTTATATGCATCTACTATATACAACTTGTTCTGTTTACTGTTGATAATAGAGATTTTCCATAAAACAATTTACTTTTCAGATTGAAGTATGATTAGTAGCTTATTTTGGTACAAATCATGTGCATGATAAGCTGTGGAGCAGGCCGTTTTAATTAAAGACCATGCTGATTAAGATTCATAAGGGAGAGGGTGTTTATCCACAACCAGGTTCCATTTCCGTCTCCTTTAAAGGTTAAATTGAGTAAGATAACTTACAAGAGTAGTTGCTGCTATCATTGTATAGTCTGCCCATCTCAAGTATTTTCTGGCTTTCCCTCTAGATGAATGGTATAAGCTTGAAGCAACCCCAACACCAATCAATGAATTAGCATACAGTGTGGTGTTCAGATTCTTTCTGCAAGCATCAACAGTCAATTTCTCATATTTTTTTTCTTAAGCAACATTGAAAAAAAATGAAATTCTCGCTATCTAGTTATAGAGAATGTACCTTGGAGCCTGACATCCAAGAATAATAAAAGGTAATGAAGTCAAAACGTTAGCAATAGTTTCTGCAATGTGCCGATCACCTAAAAGAGAGGATGAAAAACAAATTTCAGTCTTTATCTACAGGAGAGCTTTTGGAACTTGAACATACAAGAAATAGGACAATCTTCACTATCATACCATGCAAACAACAGCGAATAGGTCTCAAGCATGATGGCCTCTGCTGCCATATTCTTCTAAATACATAAATGTATGCTAATTAGTTAATTTTATATCCACAGTAGCATGAGATAGTAGAAATTTCAGCAGCCAAAGAATTATGTAACTGAAAATAATTTTGACTTCTTACTGCAATAGCAATCTTTGACTAGTTTCCACAATTTCCGAGTCTTCAGAAGTCGTTATGTCCTTACGAATATGTCTCCCAACTGTAAACGGATTTTGGTATACGAGCTGCACACCATGAATCTCTTTTAGAGATGTAGAATGCTTTTTCAAAGGGTTTGATGTATCATTGACTCCCATGAATTCCTAGTTGATTACACCTGGCTGCAAGTGAATTTTTCTGAGTGATAGTATGATGGACATTGGAGTATAAATAATACAACTAAAATACTACGGTGAAATCAAATGAAATAGAGATCAAATAGATGAATTTAATACTTAAACATTATCAATATAAGCCAACATGGTACAATTAAGCAAACATGCTATGGAAATTTCAGAAGGTTCCATTTTGGCCAGACTTGAACATGTTTTCTCTGATCTTCGGTAGTTCCCGAGTTAATCTTAAAAACAATCGAATTTATAGAAGTTGCAAACCAATAACAGTATTTAGCAATATGAAGCAAATGAAATGATGTAAACCACAGTTAACTTATGAAGTGAATTGATAAAACAAGAAAAGCAATAAGAGCATAAACTGTGTTTTACTTTTATTTGTTGTCAACTAGAGAGTTGCTGGCCTGCAAAGGGCCACGAGATGGAGTAGACTAATTATGAGACCATATCAATTCAAAAGGAGTGCCTACTTTTGAGTTGTGAGTTCATCACATGACCATCTAATCATCTTTTAGTAAGGGACTAAGTTACCATCTTTGTGCTTTTACTAGACCAAACCCACACTTGAAACTTAGTCTATCCACATGCCGATGTATTGGACCACCAAGATGAAAAACTGCATCACAATTGAGAGCAAGTATGAAGCATATGAATCAAAGAGAACCTTAATCCATGTTGGATGAGATTACAGCACTTCCATATATAATATTACATATGCTCCACACTGGGTTCTAACCAATGCAAACAAAGTCTTAAAAGTGATGTAAACATATAAAGATCCATAGTACCATGGTCACTGATGCCACTTATTGTTGTAAAGCCTCATGAGTCCTGACTAGAGATCAATTATGCAAACAAGCTAAGAACCATATTGATTCAGTAGGTATAACCTTATTTGAGCCATACGTAAAAACTTATTCAACCATGTGTTCATCTAGCCATCTTCTTGGTGGTGAACTTACTCCCACTCCCAACCCCAACCCCCCGCGCCCTTCCTCGTGTCTTCAATAAACTAAACCCCAAGTTTAGAACTGAATGATTTATAGACAATCCAAATTGTGCAAGACAATGTAATGAAAGGGGAAAAAAAATTGACTTTACCTCAAAGGAGGAGGCTAGTTATGAGTGGAAAAGGTACTCGTAATTTGGCATGATGTTTCATAAACAAAAAGGCGAAACGTCTACATCTTGATTCAATTCTTTCCCTTATGGCCATCAGGAATTTGAGAATATATAAGATAGATAACTAGACAGGCAGTAGGAATCGACGATGTTGGTAATTTGGCATCCCAAAAGCAATCTAATAAACCAAAATGGCTAATGGGATGCTTTAACTTGACTGTGGTAATAGGTTTCTGTTCAATGAAAACAAAACTAGAAGCAGTCTAAGAGTAGAAATTTACAAGATATTGTTAATAATGACCAAAGTTAGTAACTGTTTAAAATTTTCAAATTTTTTTATTATTTACTTGCTAGACACTGTTGTAAATAGCGGTAAATAGCCCCGCAATAGCAGCGCTAATAGCGTTAGCGGTCCCTTCCCGCGACGCTATTGCCCGCTATCGGTGACATTGCGGAATATGCATTTTCCGCTCGTAAAAGCGGCCAATAGCGCGCCATAGCGGTGAATAGTGGGCGATTGCGAGCAAAATCCGCTTTTTGACCTCTATTTAAAAGCGGTTTGAGGTTTATTTTTTTAAAATTAAACTCGACCTGCAACAACTGCATCCCACTGCCTCCCGCGATTTCTTGACCGCTATTTAAAAGCAATTTGAGGTTTATTTTTTAAAATTAAACCCGACCTGTAACCACTGCATCCCACCGCCTCCCGCGATTTCCGGCGTACTCTCGCCACCTCCCATAGCCTCCGGCACCTCCCTCATCACTTCCTCTCACCTCCTCTCGCTATGAGCTCCTCCTACTGTAGTCCTCTCACCGTTCAGCTCATCTTCTCGAAGACGACGACTCTTTGACTTCTCCTCCAGTCGTCTTCGGTATTATGTGACGGTTACATGTCTATTTCATATTTAGGATCTCTTTAAATCATCAAATATGCACTTTTAGATTTTCGAGATTTTTCTTTAATTTTTTTTTAAAAAAATATTTATACATATCTAAATTAGACCGCTATTTGACTTTATGCTTTTTACCACTATTTTGCCGCAATAGCCCCAAATAGCCTTAGCGATGCCTCACCGCTACGCGACGCTATCCGCTATCGATAACCTTGTTGCTAGATTATGTACAACTTCTATTCCAAGACAGAAACCTCGAGTGCCAGTTGCACAGACAAAACAATTTGACCCATGAATGTTTGTATCTTTCAATTGCAGCCTTGATCTCCAATGAGCTTTAGCTTAAGCAGGATGATCTTACATATTGATATGTTCAAAAGGACATGAGTTTATAGTTGCATGCTATTTCAATAAATTTCCCTCATTTTATCCTAAATGGAAGTTGTCTCTAACTTTTTTTCTGAATGCATTGATTTATAAACTATCTTGTAAAAAAATTCATCTCAAGAATTATGTTCCAATTGTTCATTTCATTGACAAGGTTTTATCGATTTTCCAACATTCAAACCCATAAGACATGGGTCTTATGGGTGTTTAAATTGCAGCATTATAGAATTTTCACTTCAACTTCATTGGTATTTTGAGACAATAGTGTATTACAGCTACAAATCCCTAGCAATATATTCTTTAAATCTCGCAACCATGATGAGCCTATTGAAACTAATCATTCAGTCAAACTCACAACAAATGGAATCTGGTTGTCATTGTTGCAATCTAAAAGCACTCTGATGGGATCTCCAAGACAATTTGTATGCTCATAGTTATTATACAAAATCTTTCCTACTTGTACCAATTTTTAAGAGTGAAATGTTAACAAGAAGAGCGTTTCGCAACCCCTTGTTAGTGAATCACAATTTCTACTTTCGATCAGACTTCCAAAATAAGTAATCGTAGTTTCGAACAATATACTATAGAAGGTCCCTAACAAACCAAACTAAACATATGATGGGATTCACACGGATCATTCTAAAGGTAGACAAAATAATCATAGCTAAAGGTAGTCTTTTGCCCTCATGCAACTTTTCCGTGTAATTAATCGTTCTCTCCTTTACAAGGATAATCCTGGTGGAAAATTGGAAAAGTAATTCATAGAATCAAAGTCTATGTCTAAAACAAACACCTAAAGGATCTTTCTTGATGGTTCTCCCATCAAATTAAATGAAACTAACCAAATAAATTGAATAATGTCCAAAACCCATGAATCATATCTACCAAAATTACTTCCTTTACCACCCGATCTTGGACTAAAATCAAAAAATACCATCTGGGTAAAGAGAAGAACCAGCTCTAATCAATTGAATCACTTCATCAACATAAGACAACAATTTGAGAGAGAGAGAGAGAGAGAGAGAGAGAGAGAAGCGAGTGTACCTGGTAGCTGATGGGTAATGGCCAATGGGTCCCCTTTTCACCACGAAAATGGGAATTCTGGGTTTCTTCTTATATATATAAGGTAGAAGAGAGAGAGAGGATGCTGATTCCCAAAGAATATTTTACTCCTGGGGAGCAGCTGCTGCTGGCATATTCTCAGGGGCACGAAGGGATCCCTTTATTTCATCATCAGGCGAAAAACAGAAAATAATACATGTGTAAATAATATTAACAATAGATTAATTAGTATAATTGGGTTGATTTTTAATAGATAGATATATACACCCGGGATTTGGCGGGCAGCCAGCTTACGTGGGCTTTGGTTGACCAGAAATTGATGGGCTTATTATATCCGTCAAATCTAATTACCTAAACTTACGAATAAAAGAAGTTGCATAGAAGAAGCAAAAGTTTGCCTGGACCAGAGGGCGCCCTATAACACAAAAAAGACGCGAGAAATTTGTGGGACTCACGCTGCAAGAGGACGCGGTGAACGAATTCAACACGGATTTGGTTTCTCCCAAATTACTTTCATTTTTGCTTCCCAAGAAAATTGTAATCGTAAAAATGTGTAATAGTAATTTGTAAAAAGATAGTTTAACTTTTTTTCTCTTTCTCTATTCATTTCCTAATAAAGGAATTTTTTTCCCCCCCTAGAAACCAACTTTAAAATAGGTCATTCTACAGAAATTATTTTTTATTGTCAATTTACAAATAAATGATGTTTAAATGGTTTTCTGTTGCAATCAACCACCTGGACCAAGATAGTTGATTGCAACAAAAAACTATTTAAACATCGTTTATGTATAAATGAAAATTAAATGAGGTTTCTGTAGAACGACCCTATTTTAAAGCTTGTTTATAAAGGGAATATCACGCCCCGCTTCCCAAAATACGGAAGCGGAGCGAACAAGCATAGCGTATTAGGTTGAGGAAAAATACAAAAATATTTATCCTCAATCTAATGCATGGCGTCAAGTAATAATAATAATCATCACAGATCCGGTCAATCCAACCGTAGAATAAAATAACAATCCAGGCGGGAAGTACATATCACCAAAAAATAACATCCAGGACTATAAAATAAGTCTACACGTCTGATACAATATATGAAGCTAAGACTAGAGAATCATGAAACAAATGTCAACTGAGTTAAAATGAAAATACTGAAAGAAGTCTAAGGTTCATCAAACTACTGAAAACAAAAGGAACTAAATTATGCGTCAACTTGATCTTCTCCACCATCTGGGAGACACTCTTCTTCTTGGTACTCTAGCTTCGGTCGCGTACATCTTGGACTGTCCGTCATCTAAATCTGACGTACACCAAGAGAATGGAGTACGTCAGCGTGTATAACACACGGCAAGATCCCACAAATAATGGCAGTTTAATAATAATGCGAATGAAATGCAAGTAATCAGAAAAATGCGAACAAATCAAGTATAACAATACGGTTAACCATCCATGTAAATCCGGGTGAGATTAATATTTAGAAATATACAAAACGAGACGTAGTACGTCGAACGAAATAATCCAAACAGGGAAACCCTCATGTATATACCATATGTCTCGAATTTGTAAATAACTAAATATTGACCCCGAACTATACACGGATGGAACATATAACTGGAAATAAACATCAACATGTCCAACTCATGTGTTCTGACTATCTAGCCATCCTACAACAAGTCTCGGGTCTATATCTCACAAGAGTCGAAGTTCATGTTATTCGGATAAGTGACGGTTCATATTCCTCTACGCGCATCCAATTTCCGCGGATCTACGGTCTGAGGACTACGCGCAATCCGACTCCGGCTTGTCCGGACACAAGCAGGACTCAGGTGACAAAACGATTTCACTGGCCACATGCGAAAACAAGACCACTGGCCCAACAAACCAGCCCAAGTGCGAAAATAAGATCACTTGGCACGGGTCTGGAAGATACATAAACAGCCACATCCGAATACATGAACTAAGACTTTCCCATCCCACGGTCTCAAGTAAATCAAGTCAACGATACCGGTATATCAAACACGGGTTCACCTCCTAAGCATGGTCAACACACACATGTCACTAGGTCATGTTCATGACAAACCAAGTCCCTAAGTCATGAAATATTACGGTTCGGAACACAGCAAGGCGATGAATAACGCAATATAAACAGAATATAATAAATGCATGAAGCTCGTAAAACAAGAATAATCAATAATGATACAGATGCGAGAACACGATCCGTGAATAGCTAATTCCACGTGTAACTGATAATTCTAATAACTCACTATCCAGATCTTGAAACTTCTCAATATGGAATAACGTATGCAATTACTCTATGTATCAACGTCAGGTATCATAAACAGTAACATGAATAACTATCGACAACGGTGCAACATGAAAATACGAAAAAAGAGAAGTTAACCACATGAAATGACGTAGTTTCCAACATAAATTCTCATGAAAATCCTTTAAACTAATTCCCGACATAATTATCCAATATCTCAAAAAATACCTTTTTCTCTTAATTTTATTTATGAGCGATAACTATTTTCTTTTATTTTCATAAATCAACAAAATCTCTTAAAATATTCCCAAAATTCTTTTTCTCCTCATATAATTTTCTTTTAATCATAATAATTAATTAAAATGCTTTTACTCAAAATAAATTATTTTCACCAAAATTTCTTTAAAAATATTTTCATAATTATAATAAATACTAGAAATATCCTAAAAATACATTCTTACTTCCAAATAGCACGAAATTAATCATAGATCAATTCTAACCTATCCAATCATCACGGATAATTCTATACTATCGATATTCACCGAATAAGTAAATATTACGTTGCATATGATATTAAATTGGCCTGGCTGAACTATACATATCTGAAATAATTCATAAAATAAATAAATGAGACAACAGCAAGAGAGATCTTGCATATAATAATAATCTAAAAGTATAAAATACGAGTCAACGGGTATCGGGATCTTGCCTATAATAATTCATAAATAAATATAAAAAAATGTAAAATCACGAGTCAGCGGTATCGGGATCTTGCCTACGAGTGAATCGGTTGTGAATCAGGGCTACCGATTGCACCGGCCTCACGAAAGTTTCAATGTAGATTATAAAAGAAAAGTGTTAGTAACGATGAGCGATATTCGAAGTGGTATAGCGAGAGATATACAATGAGCCCAAGCGAAAGAAAGATACCGCGTGATAGTTGGTATAACGGGCTACGCTCCGGCGAATACGGTGATGAAAACGGAGGCCGGAGGAGGTCGGAATCCGCGTACAAAGTCGGATCGACACTGCAGTTTTCTGCAGCGCAAAAGCTCGTCGTTAGGCTGCTGTCGCTGCGAAACGACGACGACGGCGGCGAGCGGAGGCATCGTGGCGGAGGGCTGCGGGTTCGTGATTGTGGCGGTGGAGGTGGTCGCTGCGACGGTGGCTCGGCTGCGAAGAGGAGGCGGCGTGGGTTGAGTAGGGGAAGCGGCTGTCGGCGAGGTTGAGGTGGAAGAGGGGCGGTGGTGGCAGAGCGGGGCTGATCGCCGGCGGCTCTGGGTGGGGGAGGCAGCGGCTGGACTCGGCGCGACGGTGGTAGTCGGGTCGCTGGGCGGCGTGGGTTGGCGGGGGCTGGAGGCGGAGAGGTGGAGGCGGCGCTGGTGGTGGTGAGCGGCGGAGGAGGAGGAGGCGGGCGGGGTCGGGGCTGAGGCGAGGTTGAGGTGGAAGAGGGGCGGTGGTGGCAGAGCGGGGCTGATCGCCGGCGGCTCTGGGTGGGGGAGGCAGCGGCTGGACTCGGCGCGGCGGTGGTGGTCAGGTCGCTGGGCGGCGTGGGTTGGCGGGGGCTGGAGGCGGAGAGGTGGAGGCAGCGCTGGTGGTGGTGAGCGGCGGAGGAGGAGGAGGCGGGCGGGGTCGGCGCTGAGGCGAGGTTGAGGTGGAAGAGGGCGGTGGTGGCAGAGCAGGGCTGATCACCGGCGGCTCTGGGTGGGGAGGCAGCGGCTGGACTCGGCGCGACGGTGGTAGTCAGGTCGCTGGGCGGCGTGGGTTGGCGGGGCTGGAGGCGGAGAGGTGGAGGCGGCGCTGGTGGTGGTGAGCGGCGGAGGAGGAGGAGGCGGGCGGGTCGGGGCTGAGGCGAGGTTGAGGTGGAAGAGGGCGGTGGTGGCAGAGCAGGGCTGATCACCGGCGGCTCTGGGTGGGGAGGCAGCGGCTGGACTCGGCGCGACGGTGGTAGTCAGGTCGCTGGGCGGCGTGGGTTGGCGGGGCTGGAGGCGGAGAGGTGGAGGCGGCGCTGGTGGTGGTGAGCGGCGGAGGAGGAGGAGGCGGGCGGGTCGGGGCTGAGGCGAGGTTGAGGTGGAAGAGGGCGGTGGTGGCAGAGCAGGGCTGATCACCGGCGGCTCTGGGTGGGGAGGCAGCGGCTGGACTCGGCGCGACGGTGGTAGTCAGGTCGCTGGGCGGCGTGGGTTGGCGGGGCTGGAGGCGGAGAGGTGGAGGCGGCGCTGGTGGTGGTGAGCGGCGGAGGAGGAGGAGGCGGGCGGGTCGGGGCTGAGGCGAGGTTGAGGTGGAAGAGGGCGGTGGTGGCAGAGCGGGGCTGATCACCGGCGGCTCTGGGTGGGGAGGCAGCGGCTGGACTCGGCGCGACGGTGGTAGTCAGGTCGCTGGGCGGCGTGGGTTGGCGGGGCTGGAGGCGGAGAGGTGGAGGCGGCGCTGGTGGTGGTGAGCGGCGGAGGAGGAGGAGGCGGGCGGGTCGGGGCTGAGGCGAGGTTGAGGTGGAAGAGGGCGGTGGTGGCAGAGCGGGGCTGATCGCCGGCGGCTCTGGGTGGGGAGGCAGCGGCTGGACTCGGCGCGACGGTGGTAGTCGGGTCGCTGGGCGGCGTGGGTTGGCGGGGCTGGAGGCGGAGAGGTGGAGGCGGCGCTGGTGGTGGTGAGCGGCGGAGGAGGAGGAGGCGGGCGGGTCGGGGCTGAGGCGAGGTTGAGGTGGAAGAGGGCGGTGGTGGCAGAGCGGGGCTGATCACCGGCGGCTCTGGGTGGGGAGGCAGCGGCTGGACTCGGCGCGACGGTGGTAGTCGGGTCGCTGGGCGGCGTGGGTTGGCGGGGCTGGAGGCGGAGAGGTGGAGGCGGCGCTGGTGGTGGTGAGCGGCGGAGGAGGAGGAGGCGGGCGGGTCGGGGCTGAGGCGAGGTTGAGGTGGAAGAGGGCGGTGGTGGCAGAGCGGGGCTGATCACCGGCGGCTCTGGGTGGGGAGGCAGCGGCTGGACTCGGCGCGACGGTGGTAGTCGGGTCGCTGGGCGGCGTGGGTTGGCGGGGCTGGAGGCGGAGAGGTGGAGGCGGCGCTGGTGGTGGTGAGCGGCGGAGGAGGAGGAGGCGGGCGGGTCGGGGCTGAGGCGAGGTTGAGGTGGAAGAGGGCGGTGGTGGCAGAGCGGGGCTGATCACCGGCGGCTCTGGGTGGGGAGGCAGCGGCTGGACTCGGCGCGACGGTGGTAGTCGGGTCGCTGGGCGGCGTGGGTTGGCGGGGCTGGAGGCGGAGAGGTGGAGGCGGCGCTGGTGGTGGTGAGCGGCGGAGGAGGAGGAGGCGGGCGGGTCGGGGCTGAGGCGAGGTTGAGGTGGAAGAGGGCGGTGGTGGCAGAGCGGGGCTGATCACCGGCGGCTCTGGGTGGGGAGGCAGCGGCTGGACTCGGCGCGACGGTGGTAGTCGGGTCGCTGGGCGGCGTGGGTTGGCGGGGCTGGAGGCGGAGAGGTGGAGGCGGCGCTGGTGGTGGTGAGCGGCGGAGGAGGAGGAGGCGGGCGGGTCGGGGCTGAGGCGAGGTTGAGGTGGAAGAGGGCGGTGGTGGCAGAGCGGGGCTGATCACCGGCGGCTCTGGGTGGGGAGGCAGCGGCTGGACTCGGCGCGACGGTGGTAGTCGGGTCGCTGGGCGGCGGGCTGGCGGGGCTGGAGGCGGAGAGGTGGAGGCGGCGCTGGTGGTGGTGAGCGGCGGAGGAGGAGGGAGGGTGGGAGTGGTCAAATGGAGGCTGGAGGGGCGGAGGTCGATGGTGGTGGAGTGGTGGAATGGAATGGAGAGAGGAATGAGAGAGAGAGAGAGAGAGAGAGAGAGAGAGAGAGAGAGAGAGAGAGAGAGAGAGAGAGAGAGAGAGAGAGAGAGAGAGAGAGAGAGAGAGAGAGAGAGAGAGAGGGTACGGGTGGATGGGTTTGCAGACGCGAACAAATACCAACAATCACGATCAATAATACAATTCAAATATCATACACGTGAACTACGAGAACGATTAATCTAATAATATTATTAAAAATTATAATATCCAAATATTTAAAATCTCATTTAGTATTTTATTATTGAAAAAATCGTGACGAAAAAAAAATCACTGTTACAGGAAAAAACTCTTTCTTAAAATGTTAAAACCCTTTTTAAACTTGCTTTTCGAGTAATATATTTAGAACATCAAATTTTGACCTACTTTTTATGATGAAACAAACAACAAAACGATAAATATCCATGGGAAAACAAACAAACAGCCCCTAAATTACAAGAATCCTCATTCGCCTATATCCTTTTTTTTTACAAAAAAACTTCTAAAAAGTTCAACAATAAAAACAACAATTGTGCAATGGAATTTGGTATTCCAAATGCTAAGGTCGTGGAGCGCTCAAGTTTAATAGTAAAATTCCAAATTCTTACTTTAATCTATGAACTACCTTTTGCTAATTTTATTTCTGTCAACTCTCAAAACCTATAAATTTTATAAATATTGATGTTTGTATAGACTTTTAAGTAACTGGAAATATTTTTGTTGAACTCTCAAAACTCTGTTATAAAATTAGTGGTTTCAATAATGATCCTACAAGAGGGATGTTTTTGTTGAACTTTTAGATGAGAGGTTTTTTTGAGCTTATTAATTGTAATTTATCAAAATATAATTGTAGTTGTAGTTAATTATTTTATCGCAGATGTAATATTTTTACAATTATAATTGTAAGAGGGTTTATTGTTTACAAAAATAACTAACAGTCAAATTAATTACAGTTTTAGTCTTAAAAGAAAGTGATCTATTTTTGTAATTATAAGTGCAAGTGGGAAGCATAGTGTAGGTTTTTTTTTTTTTTGTAACCCAACTCGAATTGAACTCAAGACCATGTGAGCCATATTTGAGCCATATTAGAACCTCCCAACTGTCCAGGTTACACACGGTAGGTAGAAACAAAGTATAGTTATAGTTGCAAGTATTTGTTTTGATATAGTTGAAGTATTTTCACAATTAAAATTTAAAATAAATATTTTGAATAAATAATTTGCAACCAGGTCGCTGGTAAGTTATAAACAAAATAATGTAACTATAAAAAGAGAAAACCACCAATTATAGTTTTTGCGACTGTATCTATAAAGAGATGCCGATTAGAAGGAAAACTAATTATGTAACTACAACTATTGACACATTTTGCGAATTAACACTGCATTTCCAAGTTCCACTTGTAACGCTTGTGTGACCTTAAGCTAGTTTTTGTTGCGGACGTTGTGCTTGTCCGGTTTAATTTGAATCATTGGGGCCTCACGTTGGGCCGGGCCTGACCACTAGGCCAAACCCAAGCAATGATGGGCCATTTATTAGTTGGAGTAGAGTTGCAAATAATCTATGGTGATTTATTCTTTAACCTATCCACTTTCAAAATTTCCACCTAAGCCCAAAATACCAAAAACAATTACTTGTAAATTCAAATAAGCGTACTTGAAAGCTTCAATACCCGTTGGTTGCTTGAAGAAGTAGCAGGCCTCTCATTAGGCCGACATCGTTTCGGCCTCTTGGGTCTGACATGAATTGTCGAGGAAAGGTTGAGAATGATGAAAAAGGGGGATTCATAGTTCATGAATGGGTGTTATAGGACCTCACAATGCTAATCGGCTAACCACACAGTTCACAGAATAAGATGAGAAAACCTCGACAACAAAAGAGGTGACAGGAAAATCAAACCAACCACAAACAATTTGCAATGGTAATCGGCCGACTAACTTCCTCAACTTTTTAGTTGGATGAATTACATTGCTTCCCTCCGGAAATAAAATAAGTGGCAACTCCTATCTCATCTAGACATGGGCGTGGGCCGGGCCGGTTTAGGCCCGCGAACCGGGCCTGCGCGAGTCAGAGTGGGCCGAGCTTATCTCTCTGATGCCGGGTATGGGACCAGACTAGACCCAGCCCGGCTGATGTAGGATGCTTAACAGATAATTTCATGGAGAAGCGGGACAATCACGAGCTAAATGCGAATACATACGTATTATTGACTTTCGCAAAGAAACGATGATATCTTCCAATCCGAAAGGCGTATTCTGACATATTATATATGTAAATCACCTATCTCGACGAGACGGAGCCAACCAGAATGTCAGATTTTTAAAATCTCATCAATAGTACCCAGTTTTGACTGAAATCCAAAAATAATCAGCTTTGAGTTTATTTTTTTAGTAATAAAGTTAGAGCCAATGTAGATTAGAAAATAAAATCAATTTTGATTTAATTTGGACTGATCTGTTTCTTTTATTATAGGGAGTCTTTTAGGTAATTTTAAATATTTTTTTTTTAGGAATTCAGTTTTTATTAGGAGTGGGCTTTGTGTTTCGATTTAAGAAGAATAATTGTAAACCTCATGGGATCATATCACTTTTATCAATAAAATTCTTCTTATATAATTTTTTCTTCATGGATTCGAAGTTCTTCGTGGAATCGAATATTGTTCTTTTTGGTTCAGAGAGTACCCCTAGGTGGATTCCGAGGTTTATCACTTCTGCGCTACGCTAGTTGATATTAGAGCCCTGTTTCTCTGAACCGATGGCAGGCGACGAAGCCCCCTGTTACCTAAACTCAGATTAAGACTCGCGGGACCGACTTGCATTGGTAGTGGAGCGTCTGAACTAGGGACGAGTTCGAGATCGCGTTGATGGTCGCAAAGACGTGATTAGACTCCTCATAAAGACTTTAACAGCGACATCGATGAGAATGAAGCCCCGCACCAAAATCATGATTGTCAAGACTACTCAAGATGGGATATCTATGATACTAAAAATATAATGGTTGATTTACCGTCCTTTAACGGGGAACTCAATGTAGAGGATTTTCGTGATTGGGTTGATGAGGTGGAGAGATTTTACGGGTACTTGGGAATCACAAAAGATCAGAAGGTTAAGCAAATAGCCTATCAAATCAATGGTAAAGCAGCTTTTTGATGGCAATAATTATGCGAGGATCTCGCCCATCAGCAAAAATAAAAAATCAGATCATGGGCGAAGATGAAGGAATTGTTGAAACCTCATTTTCTTCCTACCTATCATTTTGTCTTCAATTAATATTCGAGTTCACACTCTAATTATGATCATGGAGAGATTAAACAACCTCAATCTGCCCCTAAGCATGACTCTAGAATTATGAAGAGCACTGAAGGAGCTACAAATAAAGAAGAATCACCTCAGAAGTAATATATCTTCCGCACGAGATGCACCGTGATGCAGAAGACATGTGATGTTATTATTGACAATGATACTAGCAAGAATCTTATCTCTCAGTGTATGGTGGAGAAATTAGGCTTGAAGACAGAGAAACACCACACCCCGTGTTCGATTGACTGAATTCGCAAGTGTAATAATGTGCATAACAATGAGATATGTTGGGTACATTTTTCCATAGGCCGCTATGTTGATGAGATATTATGTGATGTGGTTAAGATGGATGCTTGTCATATGCTTTTAGGTAGGTCATGACAGTTTGATGTTGGTGCCACCTATAGGAGCAGAGACAATGCTTATATCTTCAAGAAGGATGGACGTAAAATTGCACTCATGCCTCTTACAGAAAAGGAGCCATTCAAGATAGAGACTACTGAGAAGAAGAAACTTTTGGTGGTAGACAACAAAACTTTAGAAGAAGACTTGAAGCAATCTGAAGAGATCTATCCCTTGATTGTAATTAGGAAAGAAGAACCAGCCCTTGTTGAAATTCCTAGTAAGGTGCAAACACTCATTATGCATGAGATTCATGATGCTGATGGTGATATGATGGTGAAGATAAATACTATGCATGATATTCCCAAAGCGGTTGTGAGTAATATTACACATATTGATGTTGTCCCGATAGAGGAGAAATATATAATAGCGAGTGAGGCAATTAATGATATGTGTGACTTGCTTGGTGGAGGGCTCTAGACAAGAGAAATGAAAGAATTGTGCATGAAGTATGAGAAAAAAATTTCTTATTTGGGGGCAAAGGTTGTGAATAATTTCAAAAAGGTTGAGATGATACTTCTGACACTAGGATATGAGAAGCAACAATAAACATATTTGAAGGAGTTTTTTAAGTCAATTGCAGATCCACATGCTGCCAATCACAAACATATAGTTTGGAAAAGATTCAGTCAAAAGTTTAATTTAGAAGAAGTCTTAGCCGAGGAGTTAAAATAACAGATGGAGAAAAATAATGCTAAGTACAAGGCAGATGCTGATCGATGTAGGAGAAGAGAAATGTTTATCTATGAAGCTACTATTCAAGCAAATATAAGCTTAGGATCAAGCTTCTTTCAACAAGGGGAGACTGATGTAGAAAGCTTAACAAACAATTTCATGGAGGAGGGGACAATCGCGAGCTAAATGCGGATACATACGTATTATTGACTTCTGCAAAGAAACGATCATATCTTCTAACCCAAAAAGTAGATTCTGATGTATTATATATATAAATCGCCTATCTCGATGAGACGGAGCCAACCAAATTGTTAGATTTCCAAAATATCATAAGTAATACCCATTTTTGCTAAAATCCAAAAGTAATCAGATTTGAGTTTATTTTTAGTAATAAAGTTAGAGCTAATTTAGATTAGGAAACAAAATAAATTTTAATTTAATTTTGATTGATTTTTCCTTTATTATAGGAGTCTTTTAGCTAGTTTTAAATTATTTCTTTCTTTTAGAAATTTAGTTCTTATTAGGAATGGACTTTGTTTTTCTATTTCAGAAGAAGGATTGTAAGCCTTATTGGATCAAATCACTTTTATCAATAAAATTTATCTTATATAATTTTTTTTTTACGGATTCTAAGTTCTTTGAAGATTCAAAGATTGTTCTTTATGGATTCGGAGAGCACCCCTTGATGGATTTCAAGGTTTATCACTTCCACGCTGCGTTACTGGCTCACGAGTCGCCTAGGACCGGGCCAGGCCGAAACCAGCCCACGGCCCATGAGCCTCCTAGGTCGGGCCGGAACTGGCCCATGACCAATGGGTCGTGGGTCCGTCCATGATTTTTTTTAATTTTCTCCTATTTAAAATATATTAAACTTGTATTTATATTTAATTTAATTTTCCTATTTCAAACTATTTATATATATATATATATATATATATATATATATATATATATATATATATATATATATATATATATATATAGAGAGAGAGAGAGAGAGAGAGAGCAAATCTCCTATAAACTTAAGTTTATAGGGAATAGTATACACAGTTTTTATCCATTGATTTGCCTTTAGATTTGTGTCATCAAGAGATACACAAATCTCAAAATGAGCTTCATATCTTTTATGGATCCCAAGGCAACATCAATGGATAGAAAAGTTGGTGTATGACTATTCCTATAAACTTAACTTTATAGGAGATTTATATATATATATATATATATATATATATATATATATATATATATATATATATATATATATATATATATATATATATATATATATATATATATATATATATAGGGAATGATGTATATGAGGTGGCGGCTCATTTTGCTAAATGAGCTACCAAGAGATAGAGTGGTGAGGTCCACACTTTTTAATGTAACTAGCAAGGTGGGTCTCCATGCATGGCTATCTCTTGATAGCTCATTTAGCAAAATGAGCCGCCACCTCATATACATTTATTTCCATATATATATATATATATATATATATATATATATATATATATATATATATATATATATATATATATATATATATATGAGCTCTATGAACTTAAGTTCATAATGAATAGTGGTGCACCAACTTTTTATTCACTCATCTTGCCTTGAGATTTGTGATGCACAAATCTCAAAGTGGCTTTATATCTTTCACGGATCCCAAAGCAAGATGAGTGGTTAGAAAAGTTGGTGCACCACTATTCATTATGAACTTAAGTTCATAGGAGCCTTGCTCTATATATATATATATATAAAAGGTTTTTGTTCCTAAGTATAACTCGGTTAGTTGTACCCTCTGGAGAATTACTTTGTTTACTCCTCCTTTAACAATAAAGTGAATGCATTTATTGTCTTTTACACGTTGTCATAACAATTTACATATCTTGTAAATCTCATGAGAAATTAGTAAGTCTACTTCAATTGGGGTGGATCCAACCAACAAACAAGGGATGCAAAAATAATCAATTAAGTTTAGCTAATCATTGCTAGCACTTGAATAGTGAACTTTTTTTTTGGATCGGACCTGCAATGTGAAAATTCAGTCATGTGGAAGTCCAAGTCCGTGTGAATTTTTGAAACGAGTCTAATAAACATTGTAGTAATTGTTGCTTCTTGAATTGTTTCTCATGGACCTGATAGCAATTTCAATATATGAAAGATTTTACAAACTAGTAAAAAACCCTTAATCTTTTATTTTGAAAGCAAAATGTCTTGTTTCTAAGTTATATTATATTATCTCGAATACATAGGAATGCAATGAGAAAATAAAATTAGTTGTTCTTGTGTTAGGTTTAATATCTAACATACATAGAGAGAATGAGTAGTTTCTATGAGGCTGATTTACCTAGATCAATTTAGAGATTTATAAAATCAAGAAGTTTTCTTATGCGCTCAGAGAGTGAGAGGATTAGATTTTAAATGACGTTAAGTATTGATCTAACATCTCATGATAACTAACTTAATTTCTCATGAGATTTAGAAGAGATATATTGTCATGGTAACTTGTAAAAGACAATAAATATCCTCACTTTATTAATAAAGTAGGGGTAAATGAAGTAAATATCCATAGGGTACAACTAAACTATTGTACCTTAGGAACAAAAAAGGCTCCCATATATATATATACTAGTATGCAGCCCGTGCAAAGCACGGGAGAATTTAAAATTGAATTCTTGTAGGCTGCTCTGATTACAAATTTTTAAAATTACTGAGAAGAGTGCACGAGAGATTTATTTTTTGATCTTGTAGGCTGCTTTCTGATTCTTTTGGAGGTTTTGCTTTTATATGAAAAGTAGTTGATATATAGAGCAAGGCTCCTATGAACTTAAGTTCATAATGAATAGTGGTGCACCAACTTTTTATCCACTCATCTTGCTTTGGGATCCGTGAAAGATATAAAGGCCACTTTGAGATTTGTGCATCACAAATCTCAAGGCAAGATGAGTGGATAAAAAGTTGGTGCATCACTATTCATTATGAACTTAAGTTCATAGGAGCCTTGCTCTATATATATATATATATAAAAGGTTTTTTTGTTCCCTAAGTATAACTCGGTTAGTTGTACCCTCTGGAGAATTACTTTGTTTACTCCTCCTTTAACAATAAAGTGAATGCATTTATTGTCTTTTACACGTTGTCATAACAATTTACATATCTTGTAAATCTCATGAGAAATTAGTAAGTCTACTTCAATTGGGGTGGATCCAACCAACAAACAAGGGATGCAAAAAATAATCAATTAAGTTTAGCTAATCATTGCTAGCACTTGAATAGTGAACTTTTTTTTTTTTTTTTGGATCGGACCTGCAATGTGAAAATTCAGTCATGTGGAAGTCCAAGTCCGTGTGAATTTTTGAAACGAGTCTAATAAACATTGTAGTAATTGTTGCTTCTTGAATTGTTTCTCATGGACCTGATAGCAATTTCAATATATGAAAGATTTTACAAACTAGTAAAAAACCCTTAATCTTTTATTTTGAAAGCAAAATGTCTTGTTTCTAAGTTATATTATATTATCTCGAATACATAGGAATGCAATGAGAAAATAAAATTAGTTGTTCTTGTGTTAGGTTTAATATCTAACATACATAGAGAGAATGAGTAGTTTCTATGAGGCTGATTTACCTAGATCAATTTAGAGATTTATAAAATCAAGAAGTTTTCTTATGCGCTCAGAGAGTGAGAGGATTAGATTTTAAATGACGTTAAGTATTGATCTAACATCTCATGATAACTAACTTAATTTCTCATGAGATTTAGAAGAGATATATTGTCATGGTAACTTGTAAAAGACAATAAATATCCTCACTTTATTAATAAAGTAGGGGTAAATGAAGTAAATATCCATAGGGTACAACTAAACTATTGTACCTTAGGAACAAAAAGGCTCCCATATATATATATACTAGTATGTACTGCAAAGCACGGAGAATTTAAAATTGAATTTATCAGAATGCTACAAGACAAATTTTTAAAATTACTGCTAAGAGTGCCCGAGATTTATTTTTGACACCGTAGTGCCATGCGATTTTGGAGGTTTTGCTTTTATATGAAAAGTAGTTGATATATAGAGCAAGGCTCCTATGAACTTAAGTTCATAATGAATAGTGGTGCACCAACTTTTCTAACCACTCATCTTGCTTTGGGATCCGTGAAAGATATAAAGGCCACTTTGAGATTTGTGCATCACAAATCTCAAGGCAAGATGAGTGGATAAAAAGTTGGTGCATCACTATTCATTATGAACTTAAGTTCATAGAGCCTTGCTCTATATATATATATATATATATATATATATATATATATATATATATATATATATATATATATATATATATATATATATATATATATATATATATTAGAAAAATGGGTATCTTAGTATTTGGTAGTTGAGGTGTATCACTCACATCCACTCCTCAAATGGGGACCACAAGCACATGGGTTGAGGAGTGGATGTGATTGATACACCTCACTACCAAGCATCAAAATGGTGTTTGGTTCCAAGCATACCCATATTTCTATATATATATATGAGGTGGCGGCTTATTTTGCTAAATAATTTCTGCGGCGATAAATATGTGGTGAGGCCCACTTTACTAGTTACATCAAAAGGTGTGGACCTCACCACTTTATCTTTTGGTAACTCATTTAGCAAAATGAGTCAGCCACCTCATATACATCATTCCCTATATATATATATATATATATATATATATATATATATATATATATATATATATATATATGGGAATGATGTATATGAATGGCTAATTTTGCTAAATGAGATACCAAGAGATAGCCATGTAGTGAGGCCCATCTTGCTAGTTACATCAAAAGGTGTGGACCTCACCACTTTATCTTTTGGTAACTCATTTAGCAAAATGAGCCACCTCATATACATCATTCCCTATATATATATATATATATATATATATATATATATATATATATATATATATATATATATATATATATATATATATATATATATATAGAGAGAGAGAGAAGGCTCCTATGAACTTAAGTTCATAATGAATAGTGGTGCACCAACTTTTTATCCACTCATCTTGCCTTGAGATTTGTGATGCACAAATCTCAAAGTGGCCTTTATATCTTTCACGGATCCCAAAGCAAGATGAGTGGTTAAAAAGTTGGTGCATCACTATTCATTATGAACTTAAGTTCATAGGAGCCTTGCTCTATATATATATATATATATATATATATATATATTACGATAAGCTCAATATTATGTATCTACATTCATATTAATTTTTCGCATGTTTTGTGTATTTGTTTGTTTTTGTAAGTTGTTGAGTGAAAAATAAAATACTATAATTGGAAGAATGTATAGTAAAATAGATGGGTTGAATCAAAGGAATTGACTTTCATACATTACATGATAAAAAGTAACTTATTTGACCAATGTTATTTCGATATGTTGATCAGAAAAGAGAAAATGTGCTGCTGAATTCGTGGACCTCACAAAATCACCGGGTCAATGTGTTTACCTATTAAGAAAATAAAAAATAATCATTAGTGTATAAGTGATGACAATATTTATAAAATGAATAAATTATAAATATTGAATTAAAGAGTTTATTTAACTTTGAGGTTAACGATGACGTGTTGACTCGTGTATGATTAACAACTTTAATAGATCTCTTCGCTGTATGTAAGAATGTTAAATTTAGATAATAATTGAAGGAAAAATAAGTTACTCAAAGGATGCATTATAGAAGTATAATATAATGAATGATGATTTTCATTAGGTGGTTATCTTTGAGGCCGTAATAATACTTCTGGGTACACAATGTTTTTCATGTATGTTTTTGTCGTGCTTTTTGCTTGGTCAGCTTTTCCAAGTACTTTAGTTGTCTTCATTGATACCCCCCTTGACAACGCCACATATAATTGATCGTGAGAGAATACATGGTATGGCAAATATACTCCAACATAAGGTATTGTTTGTCCTTATACTTTGTTGATTGTCATTAGGAAACCTAGGCAGATTGGAAATTATTTTCTATGAAATTGGAATAGATAACCCTTATTTTCAGCTGGAGATAATGGTATCCTTGGAATCATAACATCTTGACCAGCATGTTGACCAATTGATATTTCATCATGGATGACATTGTCTTCATAACCTCGATAAATCATTCATGTGCCATTACACATTCTATTGGATGGATCAAGATTATGCAGAAGCATGATTGGACAATTTTTTAAGCACCAGTTGTGAGGCGAGAGTCCGTTTGGCATCAGGGTGCTCAAGAATTCTTCTTGATAATAATTGTTTGTGTCATCTATTGCTTCATCGAAACTACGAAATGTCTTTTCTTGGCCAGGAAACAATGCAATTAATTTTTCATTTAGTCCATTAACTTATTCATTCCGTATGAAGAGAATCGCACATTGCATCATGTATTCAGCAGATGATGAATTAGCTTGTAACAATGGAAAGATAGCCTCAATTAATCTTCTTTCGGATGTTTTTATCGTCATATTCTATTAGCATATCACGTGGAAGAAGTATCAAACTCTTATCTATAGTTGGTTCTTCTCCATTACCCACACGCAATAAAAACTCTCTAAGTGCTTGATTAGTCTTTGCCCTCATATTAATAGTAAGAGATAGTTTTTCCATTTTCTCCTAAAAATATGATTTCACAAGACTTGCATTTACTATTTCTGCTCTTGTGCCGCGTGGAACTACAAGTAAGACTTGATGAAAATCACCTCCAAAACGACTACCTTGCCACCAAAAAGCCTTTTGTCACCCTTAATGTCCCTTAATATTCTATCAACCGTCTCAATTGCAAACCTTTTTACCATTGGTGCCTCATCCCATGATGCGTATCAACTTTGATGTTACATCTTGCTTTGATATGTTGCACATTATTGTTTCATTAGCAATAATTAGAATTTTGAATTGTGAATGTGCAAATCGCCCTCAATGTATTATTGCATCTACCACTCCTGATGTTGTTGTCGCCAATGCTATCATCTTTCTTGATCTTAGGTTTGCAAGTAATGCATGATAAAGAAAAGTTTTCTCTGTTCCTCCTGGACCGTTAATAAAAAATATCCCTGATTGTTTTCTATTGACCCTATCCAAAATAGCAGCAAAGGCTTGTTCTTGTCCTAAGTTCAACTTTGATTGAGTATTTAAATCTTCTAGTGGAATATCTTCTCTATTTCATCAAGAATTTATCTATGAATGGATTGGTAGTGATCACATCATCATGTGTTAGTAACAGCAAATCATAATATGTAATACATTTGCCTATACTCTCTAAGAAAAGACTAATACTTTTCAGTGTCCATGCAACACGTGCTGGTAGCATATGTTCATCTATTCCACCTTGGAAATCATCCGCCATATCATCAAAATGATCAGCCCATAATTTCCTCACATTTGATGGTTGACACTAAACTAAAATAATGGCCAATAATCTTTGCAGTGAATTAGACATTTGGAATGGGGTAGCCTCAACTAAACAATCTAAAATACTATCATCAAACTCTAATAATCCTCTCTTTTATGCAGCTTCCTTACATAATTTATATGAAATTCCATCAACTGTTAAAAGATAGTCCCAAGAAGTTGGACCCCTCACATGATTTAATAGAAGACGTAAATAATATCTCTCTCCTTCTTTTGGGTTAGCAGCATTTATACAACCAATGGCAAGTTTGTTCTTTTGTTCAAACCAAATCTTTGCTTGACTATTCCACACGTAATGCTCAGGAAATTCAACGTATAGAAACTGTCTTGAGTATTTAGTTGTTGTGCATTTTGTGAAGAATTCAATGAGCATAGGTTTTGACAAAGTCTCTAAATTTATTACATCAAGAAGATCTCAACGTTTTCAATAACATATTGATTATTTATCTAGAAGGTGCAGCTAAAGACTAATGACTGGAGGATTTGTTCCAGTCATCTTGAATTCATAAATTCTTTAAAATGCCTCTTGTGCTGAAACCCTTTATCCATCTTAAAAATGCTTTATTTTATCAAACTTATTTTGCACTTCATTTTGTGCGACGTAGATTGAGATCTTATCATGCCCTTTGTATATATACTTATACAAATATTTGATTGCTTTTATACTGGAGCTAACCTCAACATTAATATGGCAATTATACCTGGTAAGAAGACATAGGAATTAATTATTTTTAGAGTTACTTATGAATATATTTATAATATAAAATATTTTAATGAAATAAACTTCAAAACTAATTTGAAATTTTTACCTGGTAAGCAGATATGGGTTATAAGGTACAACCCATTGATTATTCAACTCTGCATGATGCACATGTACCTTTCTACCATTATTCTTCCTCGTGAATATTGGATATGAATCCTTACCAACAATTACCCTAGATGAAAAAGGTCGTGGATAGTGATGTTTACATTCTTGATTCACCATGAAAGGACTACTCATTCGGTATTTTCCACATGGACCATGCATCATATGTTTTACAACCATTTCATGAAGTCTCGGATGAGTGGCTCTCTCTGGAATTTCTACTGAAATATATTTGGTCAGGAGTTAAGATTTCGTGGTCTTCTTTCAAAATAACTAAGATATAAGCATGAGGCAATCCTCTCTTTTAAAATTCAATCATGTATACACGGGCCACAACTCGACCAAAGACTTCCTTTTTGAAGAGTTGATCTTTTAGGCCTTCAAGTTTTGCACAGAATATGCATCATGTTAAATCAGGCCTATCTTGTGCAACGTGTCCTATCAGACATTCATCCTTTATTTCTTCCCAATATGGATTGCAAGTCATTGTAATGAAAATATCAAGCTTACCAAATCTTTAAACCAAAGCTATTGCATCCATATATCTATGTCGCACGTCTCTTGATCATCCAATGAAAGATGCTGGTAAGATAACCCTTTGCACAACTTAATCATCTCAGTTTTACTAGCTATGACACTATCAACTATTCCTTGATAAACTTCAGCTCTTATTTATGCTGGTTTGTTTCGAAAGTAATTAAGTCTCGTAGTTTCAAGCTTGATATACATGTCTACAACAAATTAGTACAAAATCTTCTAACCTACAAAAGAACAGATTGTTCTGATGTTCTCATTTGTAACGTGTAACAATAGTATTCTTTGCATGAAACATGAGATTTTATAGCATCGTGGCACCTATATGGAAACAAAATATTATTATTTAATGTTAGAATAAATGTTGTTGGTCATATAACTTAAATTAAGTACCTGTGTGAGTGCTTTACATGTTTGCTCTTGTTGTAATAGTTCTTTTGCTAATCAGAATTGCACTTAAGTTGAAGTATTGTTTCTTTTAGAGATTGATCCATCAACTTTCATGATATTTTAATGCCATCCAGATTCACCTTTTGGGAAAAGAAGTTGATATTGCAATGGATCATAGCAACAATAATAGTGCTTCACATAATGTTTTTGACCAGATTGTTCATGAATCACAATCTCTACTTCAAATGGCCCATTTTAATTGTTCCCTTCAACCCATATAGCAGCAACTTGATCTGATGTTGGTGCATTATATACCCGTTGATTCAGGTTAGTATTTGTAGTAATATAAACACGTATATCTTTAAATGATTCTAGATCTCCCAACATACGAAGGAATGTACATATGGATTATACTTCATGATTTCCACCATCATTTTCATAACATCATCATTCAAGCTTTTATCTTGCAATATTGTCCTTCTATGGTGAAGCTCATTATTAGAGTCTAATGAGAGTCCAAACTTGACTTTACACCACCGACAAATCAAGCAGTATAAAATCTCTACACAATCACCAATGAATCAAGCAAATACATAGCCCAAGAACACCGAGAACAAATCTGGAATTCTGAAAATAAGAAAGCCTAGTTTCATTGATAAATCACCCAAGTTTTCAATCACCAAAAAATATAATAAAACCCTAATACCTAGCCGACCTTAAATAGCCTCTGTTTTGGCTTCCTAAACAGATCCTATTTGTAAATAAAATCCTACTCCTAAACAGTTCCCTACTTCCTAAAGAAATCCTATTTGCCTAAACAATTCCCTATTATCTAAACAATTCCCTACTTCCTAAAATAAATCATATATGTAATCAAATCAAATCCTATTAAGACTTAAAGTTCTTCATTATGTAGCATCTTGCAATTATGCACCATGCAAGCACGAGCACTCCTACGCACCAATTTCTAGAATCATATCATTCTCCCCTCCTTCGAGACTACACTTATCCTCAAGTGTAAGATCTAGAAATCTCTCCTTATGCTCATCATGACCCTCCCATGTAGCCTCGTCCTTCGTCAAGTCCTCTTAAACCCTCTCTGGAATCGACAAAGATAGCATTGACACCATTGCAGTCCTTTGATCATATTTTACCTTCTGACACATATCACACTCTGCTACTTTCACCTTCACCGCTGCTTTTAGTCCTTCCCAATAGAAAAAATGCTTCACCCTGACATAAGTCCGAAGTCAACCTGAATGACCTCCCCCTTTGCTATCATGAAAATAAGATAGAATATCATCCCTCAAGCCTGGTACTCTGAGAACATGTACATCGCTTTTGTAGAAAATCAGCCCATCTCAAAGCTTGTATCTCTGTACCCCAGAGTCTCCTTGCCCAATCCGGTCACGAATATCCCTAGCTCGCTCATCGAACTCCATAGCCTGATAAATACAATCCCACACTCTCCAATCCATGCTGCTAATGGAATGCAAGCTCACCTCCTTCTCGCTACACACCAACCACAACATCAAACCACCCTCCTTTTGAGATAATGCATCGGCAACCCTATTCTCCTTCCCGAACTGATATATGATGTCGAACTCAATCTTGAGAAACTTCACCACAAACTTCCAATGTTCGGAAGAAATAATATTTTGCTCTAATAAGTACTTCAAAGCCTACTGATCCTTCTTGATCTTGAATTTTTTTCCCCAACAAATATGGACTCCAAACCTTCACAGTGTGCACGACTCCTAATATCTCCCGAGCATAAGTACTCCGGGCCCTCTTCTGTGGTCCCAACGCCTTTGACATATAAGCCACCAGCCTCTTATTCTACACCAAAACCTTTCCTATACGCTTGCCACTAGCATCAGCATATACCTCAAACTCCTTCAAAAAATTTGGCAAAGCAAGCACCGGAGTCTGAGACATCACTCTCTTTAAAACTTCAAAAGCCTTCCGTGATGAATCTATCCACTGAAACCCATCCTTTTCCAGCATGTCGATCAATGGTCTAGCAGTCAAACCATAATGCTTCACGAACCTCCAATAGAATCCCGTCAACCCTAAAAATCATCGTAAAGCCGACATATCCTTAGGTAAAGTTCAATTCATCATAGCTGGATTCTTCCACTCATTTATCTTCACTCTCTCAGCTGAAATAATAGGTCCAAAATATTTCAATTCTGTCGTCACAAAGTCGCGTTTTGATAATTTAATATGGAAATTATGCTCATCCAAAACCAACAACACCTCCTCCAAATGATGTAAGTGCTCCTCCATGGTAGATGAAGATACCAATATATCATCAAAGAACACCAGCACTAATCTTCTTATAAAAGGCTTGAACATGTTGTTCATCGCCGCCTGAAAAGTTGATGGCGCATTGCATAGCCCAAATGGCATCACCACATATTCATATTTTCCCTGAAAATCACCTCAATCAACAGCCTCACTGACAATAGCATAGTACTCAGCTCCTCCCTTACATAACCACTGGCATACATTAGCCTCACAACCCTTCAATCCTATAGCAATGGTATTCCACGAGTATCTCTTTCCCCCTAACTGGAACACCATCTGCATCTCCTTATCAAACAATTTTCGATGATGATGTTTATCGGCGTCCGAACACTGCACAACAAGGAAAGAGCTACCCTTCAACTTCACTGCTAAACCTGATTCACTTCGCAAGAGTGCAAGCATAAGCCAATCATCATCTTTTCGAGGAAAGTACTTGTCCTCCTTGTCCTGATGAAAAATACCAGTATCAAACTGCCACGGCCTCCACAATAGTAGATGGCATGTATCAACTTTATCACACAAAATCACACCTCATACTTGCCGATAGAGAAAGAAATCTGTCAGCTATTAGCCACATCACAATCATTTTCCTTGATTCTAATAAAGGATTTAGAGCACTCAGAAATTAAAGCAACTGGAAATTCTTTCAAAGACTCTACATCCTCCAGATTTTCCTCTTCTTTCTCCCCCACCCTTAGGTCCTTCAATTCAATATTTTCATAACTGCCCACATCTGACAAGTACCCAATAAAATTATTGTCTGTAGTGCCTAACAAATCTACTTCAATGATATGATTAGTAACTATCTCAACCAAATCGGAATAATCACTTATTAGCATTAGTTCTTCAAATTGACTCTCCATAGACATCTCACCAAAATCTTCCTCATACCTTGTACCACGGTCATGATCAAATCTGGACTTTCTACGATCCTTCCATCATCGGATGTCGTCGACATCCCAATCATACTGATATAATCACCCCTATCGTATCCATCCTAATCATAATCATAACTATAACTGTATTCGCCACGTTAATATTGGAATCCGTCACGATAATCCATATACCGAAATCTACCATAGTAATCTTCATGCGGTGGTTGCCTCCGATCATAGCCTCAATATCTATCAGGATCTAAGCCCAAATCCCTATAGTAATCATCAACTTCTCCACCTCTGACATGATGTGGTCCCCGGCGAGTAAATTGGTCATCATCACCTTTAGGTTCCATCTCTTCCTCGGTAATCTCATCTTCTCCATAGCCTCTCAAATGGCCATACACTTGACCTGCCGCTCCACTAGCACCGCCGAAGTCGTCCAGCTCGTCCACCACTGCTGCCCACTGTCTGTGACCTACCACGACCCTGCTTGATGTATGCCATGGCTCTGCTCATTGCCTGCCACAGCCCTGCGGCTCTGTCGGCTGTGGCTCTATCGGTTGCCGCTCGGTCTGCCATGGCTCGTTCTACCACCGGTCGGCCTGTCGCAGCTCGGTCTGCTGCCGGCTGTCGACATTAGTCATGGTGATGTTGCCCAATGACCCACCTATCATCGAATCCTTCGTAGCCACTTTCTCCCCCATGAGTTTGTCACCAACAACCATCGTCGTCATTGTGTGCTTTATCGTTGATCGCTTTCCCCACCGACAAAGTCAATCGTTCGATTGCCTCTGCTGGACCTCTGATCTCTTTCTTGTTCTCTTCGTACTCCTTCTCTAATTCATCAAGCCTCTATTGATTTGACAAAGTTTGATTATTAGTAGTTGATGACTCTCCTTCCACCATTGTAGACAATCGAATTCTCTCAATGAAAGCACCAATTGATGAGAACCCAAACTTGACTTTACATCATCGACTAATCAAACGGTATAAAATCTCTAATGCAATCACTGACGAATAAAGCAAACACATAGCCCAAGAACACCAAGAACGAATCTGGAATTCCGAAAATAAGAAACTCTAATTTTATTGATAAATCACCCAAGTTTTTAATCACCAGAAAATATAATAAAACCCTAATACCTAGCCGGCCTTAAAAAGCCTCTGTTTTGGCTTCCTAAACAAATTCTATTTGTAAATAAATTCCTACTCCTAAACAATTCCCTACTCCCTAAAGAAATCCTATTTTCCTAAACAATTCCCTACTCCCTAAACAATTCCCTACTTCCTAATATAAATCATATATGTAATCAATTCAAATCCTATTAAGACTTAGATCCTTCATCATGTAGCTTCTTGTAATTATGCACCACGTGAGCACGAGCACTCCTACGCACTGATTCCGAAATCATATCAGAGTCATAAAAATATAATTGCAAAAATGAGGGTTTATAAGTACTTGGTATCAAACCCGGTAAGTGGTGGTAAATTTGTCCTGGCGCTCGAAACGTATACACACCATTTGTGGA